>JAKDEW010001227.1:0-39262 GCA_021963965.1 Artemisiospiza belli
AAGGAAGGAAGGAAGGAAGGAAGGAAGGAAGGAAGGAAGGAAGGAAGGAAGGAAGGAAGGAAGGAAGGAAGGAAGGAAGGAAGGAAGGAAGGAAGGAAGGAAGGAAGGCTTGATCACTCCTCATCAAGGATATGGGAAGAACCAGCACATACACAAACCAGAGATGCCAAGGTGACAGTGTATCCACACAGATGAAGGAAGATAACAGCTCTCACATGCAAATGTGCAGAAGGATTGAATGCTCTCAGGTGCCTTCTTATTTTAAGTTGTCTTCACCTTTACTGTGGATTAGAAAACTCAGTCACCAGTATGAAGTAACTGAGGACAGCTAAGCAGATGAAATATAAAGAAGCCAAGCCCAGTTTTGGTTTCCTTGCCCTGACTTCCCTGAGGACAGTGACTGTAGTTTCCACTTTGCTTTGGTGACGAGGGATCAGGCTGGTCTTGAGAGTTTCAGTCGAACTCTTTGGCTTTAAGCAGCAGAAAGGTGAGACAGGTCTGGGATATGAGCAATTTGAAATTATTTACAGCTTAGCCCAGGAGAAATGTGGAAGCAACCTGGAAAGTATTCCTTGTGTCTTCATTAAGAACAATGAAAAAGAAATAATCTCTCTTAGCTTTTTTATTTGATTTTTCTTTCTATATGAGTCTAAATATCTAAGGCTAAATTGAAGAACCCCACAGTAGTGGTCAAAAGCCTCGTTGGATGGAGACATACCACATACTGAATCAACACCTGCTGCAGTTATCCTGGCAAAGATCCTATTCTGATGATGATGTCTAATAATGCCACTATAGGTAAATCTTTCAAAGAGGTTTTGCACAGTAAACAGAGGAGAAAATGCCACTTTGGTGAAATTTGTCAAATTCAGGAGAAAGTTGTTTAACCCAATTGAAGTGGTGTGTGTTTTTCTCATGCCAAGTATTGTGTTTCCACATTTTAAAAGAAATCATTTTAGGGTAAGCTACAGATTAGAGCTCACACCTGAACTCTTTATTTTTTGACATCAATTGTGGTGAAAATACCACACAAGTAGACCTAAAATGTCATTTATTACTCTTTTCCTGTCAGCAGGAACATCTGATTCACAATCAACCATATGCCAAAAATCTTACAAGATGCAGGTAGAAACTCAGACAAGGTCTACTTCATCATGACACTGCTGAAACAGTGACATAATTCAGAAACACAGCTTTGATCATCAGACTTGCAGCACAGATATATCAGAATGATTCCAAAAGACTTCCTATGAGCCCTAAAGGGAGTATATATTTATAGTAATAGTTATCAGGAGCTTGAGAAACATTGCAACATTAAAGTAAACACAAGTTGTGAAGGTCATGTAAGCTGCTGGACTAAACCAGCTGGAAATTCAGGCTATGGCAGTCAGGATATGTGACAGACATGAAGTAAAATGGAGGTAGAAAAAAAATCAAGACTATATTTGAAATACCACCATGTAAGAATATATCAGAACTGATGTGGTTCTTCAACATGATAAAATTTGAAGCATATTCATACTTAAACTCTCATTTAAAAGGCCAATCTTTTTTATTAACGGCTTAGAACAGACACTGAAAATAAACAAGATAAAGAACAGGAGTGTGCTTTTGAGAGTTTAAAGGCTCTATTGACTACATTCCCAGTTCTGGCATTTTATGATATTTCTCAGTCTACAGCTGTTTCAGCAGATGCCAGCAGCTATGGTCTTGGTATGGTGCTACTCCAATTACATGGACATGATTGGAAACCTGTAGCTTATTGTTCCAGATAGCTTTCAGATGCCAAAACCAAGCACAATCCAATAGAGAGAGAATATTGGGCAACCATACGGGCACAAAAAGAATGATATAGCATGTTCCTGGTCTTGAAAATGTCTAATGACAGCTCCATGGTTCCCACTTTATCATTAGGGTGCTCTTTAGACTGTAGAGATCATTCACACATTTGAAATACAGACAAATTCCCCTGATGTAAAATCTGTTCACATTGAGCTCATCTGGAATCTTATGGAGATCACTCTTGTCAGTAGAAGTGGCCACCAAAGCCAAAGTGTAAGTTGGTGTCCTTTTGATGCACTGGCATCACTGCAGAAACCAGATGGGTGAAACTAACCACACGTGGGTTTTGCACTATTGCTGCACAGGTTTCAGTGATCTAACCCTGCTAGCTCAGGCATTTATCAGTGACCATCCATGGCTTCAGCAGGCAGAGACAGACAAAGTCTAAGACAACTTGCTCATAATTAACAACTCTTCGGGTTTCCTGTATCTTTTTTCTAAGAATTGTTGTTTGCCCTTTAGAAGTAAAGTTATTACAAAAGAAACATGAATGACCCTGATATTTACTCAGTTGAAGAGCAGCATATAGATACAAGAGTTCTAAGTAACTAGTTCCAAAACCTTGGGGATAAAATCAGAAGTTTCATGATACCTATGGAAAAAAAAAATCAGAGAAATCTCATATGCAACATTTAGGAAGACTTTAGGAAAGAATAGGGAAAGCAGTATCTGAAGTAGAAAAATGTCTGGTTGGTTGCTTGAGGGTTTTTGTTTTTTTTTCTTTCTGTTTTTTTTTATTTTAAGATGTGTGGCTATCCTGCTTCTCACTCATTCCACACAGAAGTAAAACACTGAAAAGTTTATATACATATATATGATCATCTATATCATACACATATATATATTTATATATGTGTGTGTATATATGTGTGTGTGTGTATATATGTGTGTGAGCTAGATACTCTGTGAGATATACAAAGCCTGTGAGGCCTAATTCAATAGCTTTTGTGATGTGGAAAAACCCCCAATACACAACAACCAACCTGATGAAAACCTGCCATTTTATATGGCTCTGCTTAAAGGTCTTCAGATGAACAGATGTTAACTCTAGGAATCCTCAAAATTTCTTCTTTAATGATTGGAACAAATCCCAAAGTTTATGCAAGCTCATTAGGAAATCTTGTTCTGATATATCTGAATGGGCAAGTATTCTAGACTTCCTGTTTTTTTTACTGTCTCTTACTGACCCCTGAAATCCTGATCAAGAGACAGTCATACCACTAAGCAAATAATTTTGTTGAAGAATGCTAAATTGAATAAACAGAAATCTCTAGCTTTGAAACGGGAAATCTGAAGGAATCAATTTCAGAGAAGTTATAGGAAAGAAAGAAACTGGCTTCATGTTGAAATCACTGAAGCCTACAATTCATCAGGAACTGCAATTTGCTGTCATGTAGCAAACTTCACTAGAAGATTGTTTATGGATTGAGAAAGTAAAGGAGGGGCTTGGGGAGATGTACACTACTTCCTCAAAACTACACGAGAAGAGAAACAAACAAAAGTAGAAAGCATCCTGGCAAAAAATGTTACAAAGAGAAATTGGCTTTTATTAAGTAAAGTTTAATAATTACTCACTGTGAGATGAAGGAAATACTTATTCACCTTCTCACAGTGAGCCAAACCCTTCCCCAAACTCACAGACACCACAGTGATATCAGAAATGAAGATATTTAATCAGAAATGCTTATTTCTGACATGAGACCTCTCAAAAGGCTTATTTTTTTGTCCAGATGCTTGGAAAGTGGCTGGGGATGCTGTAAGCTGGACCTTTTTCAGCACTACATCTTGTGGGTGGTGAAGGCAGCTCTGAAGTCACAGTTTCTTGGGTTTCTTGGATGATTTAGAGACACAGTTTATAACCTGTGTCACTGCTGGCAGAGAAAAAAACACAACTCAAACCTGGGAAAATACTCCTTTCAATATTTTAAAATGTTTATGTATTGCAGACAGTTTCTAGTTTTGAAATTTTTCACAGCACTTCTAAATTTGACTTACCTGGTTTCTGTTATATAGGACACAACTATCAAATACAATACACTTATTTTTATTTTTTTGCCCATGGTTAAAAGGAAAGTAATTATGTAAGAAAAAAAAATGAGCTAAAAAAACCCATTACTTGAAAAGAACAGCATTTTTAGTAATAAGGTTTGTAAGTGTTCTAGTTCAGCTCCTTTCCTAAGAAATCAGTGGCCAAACATGTCAGTTATTTCAGTGAGACAGAATCAGGTTGTTTCTGCAGACGGGCCATAAATTATTATGGCATGTCACATGAGGTTTTGACACATGCAGCAGCACCTAATTTCAAGAAAAGTTCCAGCAAACTGATGGAGCATACCCCAGAATTCAACTTAAGCTGGCTCAATTTAGCTCTTTAACTGTACAAGTTGTGGATTTTCTTAGACATTCTCATTGCTACTTTCCTTTTAAAATGTAATTTTGCACATTGCACTGTGTAGTGTTAAAAGTGTTATGTTTATTTCCTCTTTTTTCTATAAATAGTGTGACTCATACTGTGCTTTGTTCTTTCTGGATATTTCTGTGTTATGGTTTATTTACTTCCTATGTCCTCTTGACTTGCATCTTTAAAAGTTTTCAAAAACGAGGCTTTTGCCAGTGAAACCAGAAAAAATACCTCTCTCTTCTGTAAGACATAATTTTTTCATTACTTCTACTTTTCCAGTTTGTCTGAAAGGAGAAATAATAAGTGACTGATGTATCAAAGCATCTTCCCTGTAATGATGTGCATCTGAGACATTTTAAGTTGCTATTGATCTGCAAATAACAATTCCTGAGACAACCAGATTTCGTCAGTTTCTTTCTAAAAATAAACCAGCTTTAAATAGAGTCCAACAAATGCAGTAATATCAGACTCAATTATCTAGCTGAGGTTTTTTTCACAGCAGTTTGAAACGTTGAAATGCCATCTTCGTTCACTATGGTACTTGATTGTTAGGCTTTCTTTTAAAAATAAGATATCTTCTTTATGTTCAGATGTATTTTTCAGCTTAAGTGGTGAACTACATCCTCCTTAGTACTTGATTTTTTAATTGTTGTCTTGTGAATTCTAACACAGCCATGGAAGAACTATTTTTGAGCAAGCTTTTGATTCACATATGAACAGTTAAAACACATGAGTTCAGACAAAATACAATATAAAGGGAACTAGAATACAAACATATCTAGGTGGCTTGTAGAGTATTTCTGGACTTCTGTGAGGAGTATCTCAGGTTATGGAGACACATGGATTTTAAAGCAATCACTACAATAAAAGTCATCTTCAAGAGGAGAATTTTACTTCTTTTTTCAAGACAGCAGTTTTAAATCCTACCTTTGTTTAACTTAGTTTGATGCAAATATAAACAGTGGTTAGGGGGATGCGGAAAATGCGGTTTCAGTTACATCATACTGAGGTCATGATATTAATAGAGTTCCCAGCTTAGACCAGTTTGTTTTTATTTACTGCTGGAGACATGGAGATCTGATATACCAAGAGAGGACTTCACCACTCTTTATGAAATCTGAATGAGACAGATTTTCAATACAGGAGCACAATTGGTATATTGGTTAGTTACAGCTGGCGGGGAAATGCAGTTTTATTCCAAATTTAAGTATGTATGTAAGTGGGATAATGTACTGTCAACATGTCAGTGGAAAAGATAAGAGAGTTATGTCGTTAGCCTTCCATATACAAAATGTCACTGTACTGTTTAGGAGATGGAGCACTGAGGGACTATGTATACACAAAAGGAAACCTGGAACAGATCATGCACCTTGGATCCATTACCTCATAGTAGCTGTGCACCATTATGTACATTACAGATGGTCGCTGTCTCTAGTTAAACAGTAGGTATATTTAAAAAGGGATCGTGCTGGCCTTCAGAGGTTTTCCTAAATGAGGTCTCCCCTCCACCTTGGAGGAAAGGGTCCCTCAGCCAGCAGCTCAACTTTCGAGGGACTTCTAGTGGTGTTTAGGTAAACAACTTCATGGCTGCTGATTTTATTACTGTCTGATATTAGATCACTCTTGTTTATTGCAGGTGGCTGCCCGGCAGGTGGGAAGTTAAGGAACTGTATGTGTGTGTGTTAGGGCAACGGTTTCCCCTTGTTAGGCGAGGGATCCCGTGTGCAAGTGTGTGTGTGTGTGTGCTGCATGGCAGTTAATACAGCACTTATTGCTTCCAGGAACCCCAACAGCAAAATGTTTCCTGCACTTCGACTTTGATGAAAAACAAATTTGTTATTTCCATTTTGGTGTTTTTGTGTTTGTTATAGAAGAAATACTAAGTCTGTATTATTTCAGCACTATCTATTCTCTCGGTTTCAGCACAGACAAAAATATTTCAGCACTAAAGATAAATATTTTATATTTTAAAATACATTTAAATATTAATTTGATGAATATTCAATATCTATTTATTTGCATAACCAAAGGAGAGACAATGGATTCAGACAAGATAAGCTGTTTGCTTCTGCAAAACAGAAACTTTTCAAATAATTTTTTCTCTCTTTTTGCTTGGTGTGCTTTATTTAACCAGCAGAATTTTTTTCTTGAAAAGATCTGGGTTTTAATAGGAAGCCATATTTCACTGAAAATGAGTGACAAAGCTGGCATTCCCACAAATGACTGCCAATATATTATTTTTGTTTATGTGATCTTTCCAAAATAACCCAGCTCCCCTTTTTCTGTTGTCACTGTGCATATATTCTTCAGCAAAGTGCTTCAGAATGCTGTAAGATTAAAGCAGTTTTAGGACTCCTGACGATGCCAAAAGGCAAACAAGAACCCCAAAAGTATCCTTAGCATAAAATTTAATTAAGGAATATCCTGAATAAATATACAGGAAGCAGAGCTAAAATCTATCCCATTAGAAAAGGAAAAGATGTCAAAATGTATATCAATGGAGTTTATAACCTCCTGAAAGCAGATAGCCTGTCTTTTTTTTTTTTAATTTGGAAACAACTTAATACATTATCCTCGCTACCAAAGGGTAAACAATAGTGTGCACAGAAAGAAAGGCAGGTAATATGTCAGCTCTTGCAGCATGTACATCACCTAGTGGACATGCTTTGCATACTAAAGGGTGGGGATCTATCCTGCTCATGCATATTTTCTGCTCACGTTATCAAGTGCTAGTCCTGGAGTGCGTTTTTCACACACGTGGAACTGCAAAGCGCACCCAGCAACTTGTGGCTCACCTGTCCCAGCCCTTGCCAAGCCCCGGAGAGGGGGCAGCATTTCTGCAACACAGCACTTCTTTATGTCTTTGCTCCTTTTCTCTGCAGGAGTCAAAGCAGGATTTAGCCTGCACTCCCAAATAAACTGAAAATGATTTTCTGAAGAAAGTGTACGCACCATTGGTGTAATCCTGCAGCAGACTCCATCCCGCTGCAATCCTCTGCAGTGCACAACCTACAAAATGTGTGCAAACAGACCGAGGGGAAAATGAAGTGTAGCCCACGCAAATATGTAAAATATACTTGCAAATTAGAGGGAAAGATATGGTTAAGGCAAAGGTTTGTGAGTTAAAGCTGTCAATGATCCAGTTTAGCATTCTATCTGACTGTTTAGTTTTACATGAATATTTACTGCATCACTCCATCCAAATGAGAGCTTCTCCAATGAATACTGTGGTAGCTACCTACAGCCCTGATCTGGATGCCAAGGCCTAATCCAGCTTCAGCAGAAGCAAACAGTGAGATCCTTGTGCACTTCATGGATTGTAAAAGCAAGCTTTTTGGAAGTGGAAGAAACGTTTATAGAGAAACATCCCTGAACAAACAAAGGATGGACCTAAAGTCTGCAGTTTGACTGGGAAAGTGTTTGAGGAGCATGAGCTCTGGACGGGAACATGTGACAATATGTAACACTCTGAGCTGCAAGGCAGTGACAATTAAGAGGGACATACTTGTCTCTATTTTTAAACAGCAATGAGGTGAGTTGATATTTAAGTTCTCTTCCAAGAATTTCAGTGCAGATGACTGCCCATAGTATAATTATTCACAGTAAAGACTGAGCCATGTTTCAGCTCTGAACATTTGATCGGTCTCTGTACAATCAAAATATAGTCAGATTTGGACAGCCTAGCAGGATATTTCTGACTTCCATGTGCAACTATACTTTAACCAGCCTTTCTCTCACACAATGTCACACAGTGATACACAGTGTAAATCCTTCATATGTCAAATCAGACATGGCATCTACAGTCTGCAGAAAAAATCTGCAGGGTGTAAAGTTACCAAGTTTTTGTGAGGTCTACTGTGAGGCTGCATTTTTTTTTCCTTCCTGAAACATGAATTCATCTTCTGAAAAACGTGTTTATTTTTCCTTTTTCACACAAAACCCATGTCTACTTTCTCTGGGAAATAAATAGAGAAAAGAAAAAGGTGTGGATAAGAGAAGTTTGCAATAAGCCAGGCTTCAATCATCAGCTTTGCAATATAATGATAAGACTCAATGGTTACAATCTTTTGTTATTTAGAAATCATGTCAATTCTCCCAGCATGTCTAAGAAAAGTATAGTCACCATAAAGTAGTTGGCATTTAACACTCTCGACTACACTCCATTATCTGAGAAGGTTTTGTCCTTACTGGGAACAGTGGGAAATGTCGTATAAGATGAGCTAGAGCTGGGAGTTTAATGGGTGATTTCTGTATTTTTCTCATTAGGAAATGAGACCACAGAAGTCTATAAACTTCATGGATATTAAATTGCTAACAGTTCAGACTAGATTTTCCAGACTTTCCAAATCTAAGCTGATGCTTGTCCACTAATTTGAACAGTAATGCCTAAAAAGTTGATTGATCTTCAGGAGTGAATGTACACACTAAAGAGGAAGCATTATAGGGTTTTTTTTAAAGCTGTAAACTGAGAATTAGGAGTCAGTGTTCAGTCTGTGACACTTCATCAAAACATGATCTGAGACCACTGGCAAACCTCTTTTTTTTTTTACCTTACACATAGAACAATTGGAATGAAAGTATCATGCCACAAAGATTTTCAAACTGAAGTTTCTAATCTGCTGAAGACAAAAGAAGGCTTGTAAAATTTGCTATCTTTAGATTATTTTTAAATATCTGAAGGTACTTTAAAAAAGATTCTCCCATAATTTTGGCTTTGAAATAGACCTCTGTAAAACAGATAGTTTTTAAATTAGAAATCAATGCCAGACTTGTGGCTGCTCACCATCTTTGTAAATTGAAATCACAGTAGACCAAAACATGTCCTGATTTATGATCTGTGAAGCTGAATTTATTCCAATGTAAATTTGACCATGTATTACAAGATACTGACCAGTTCATTAAAGCTCTATATCTTGAAATGTTTGCAGAAAAGGTACCTTTGTCCAGATAATAAAATACATTTAAAACATATTTTCAAAATCAACCAAAATTTCAAAGCCAGCAAGAGAGGCAATACTGTTGTAAATATGCAGCTAAATATACATAAAAATGCTTCTTCCCTCCTTTTGGAAATGTGTATGCCTTTATAATAAACACACAGAATGCTACTTTGCATTCAATAGGTCTATTTATGTGTTTAAAATTAAGTATTTGTAAATTTGCAAGATCAGGCCTATAGTGTATGTGTGTGTGCGTGCGTGTGTGTACGTGTATGTACAGGAATAAAGAAGGCAGCTTGATTAGAAGTTCTATTCCATGCTCACTCTTTTACTTAACATCTGACATTGGAAAAAATGAAGCTAAATGTTCCAGCATTTCTGACAGTTCCAATCCATTATCTGTAATCTGAAAAAAAACATGCACTTTTTTACTCTGAAGCAAATGTAAGTTTTTTTCTTTTTTTTTTTTTTTTGTGGAGACGCCTTCTTTATATAGTGACAACATGATAGCAGAGATACCAGTTTGCTGTAGATTGCGTGACTGACAATAATATTCTCTGCAACACGTAGAAGGGAATAACTGATGAATCGGAAAATATATGGATGCCTACCGAAATGATTATGTAATGAAACACGAAGTCAAACGGTGGCATGCTTCTATTAATTGTAGATGATAGTAATTAATTTTCACTGCAGTTGTGATCATGTCGCTGCTTTCAGAAGAATCCAGAATCCCCTTCCAGGAAAGTGTGAAATTGCATCTGGGTTCTTCAAGCCATGAAAGAATATAAATTTCTTTTAAAATAAGAGAGGGAGGCCTTCCTCGATACTGTACTTTAGAAAGAGGAAAAAACAAAGGGAAAAAGAAAATGATAATTGTTTTCTCTAAGGCTATTATCTAATGCAAAAGCAAACAGTCTGACTGGAAATCAGCTAACAGAAGGGGATTAGAGAGTAGATCTGAGAGTGGCTTGATTTCTAGCACTGCTGTCTCTTCACACAGTGATGAGACACAGGCAGAGCAGCCAGGAGCTCTCCAGATGGCTAGAGAAAGTGTTTGTCTTGGGTTACTGCAGGGCAGTCTGGACTCTTAAAGCCGGGGAGGCATCATTAGGGAGCAAGTTAGATGTCCACCCAGTAAAAGCGAGCGAAAGAAAGAAAGAGTAGGCAGGCTGCCCGAGAGGGACCACGCTCGCCTATTGTTAACATATACTTGACCCCCACTAACCTCTTCACGACACAGATGTCTCCTACCTCTATCACCTCCCACTGCTTTAAGCCCTCCCCCCCTGCACCTGGGTAGCGGGGCCGGCCCGGCTGCCGGCAGTATGCTGCCTGCCTCGCGCGCTGCCTGCTAGCGGAGCCGGGCGCAGCGGAGCGGCGGCGCAGCCTCGGGCGGGCTCGGCTCGGCTCGGCACCGCTCGGCACCGCACCCCGGCTCGGCTCGGGCTCGCCGCGGGCTCAGCTATGCGTCGGCTGCTCGGGGACAGGCAGAGACCCCGCCACTGACAGCGGCCGCTCCCTGTGCTCCACATCACGTTTGTCTGAGGCGGCGGCGGCGGCGGCGGCGGCGGCGGCAGCAGCAGCAGCAAGGAGAAGGACCTGGGCATTAACTATCTCGACTTGGAGACTTTGCTTTATTTTTGGTTCTTGTCCTTTCCCGTGGAACCAGTAGTCTCTCTCGAGCTGATCCTCCTTTAAAAAAAAAAAAAAAAGAGCGAGAGAGGGTGGTGGGGGGGGGGAAGAGCAGCTGGAGTTTCTCCTCAGCTCGTTTTGACTTTTGTGGACGTGGATCATCTGGACTGGGAAGGGAAGCCGCGCGGCGCTGCTCTCCCCTTTCCCACCCCCTCGCCCCTCCAGCAGCCTGGACTGCCGTCTCTCCCCCGAGCAGGACGGGAACTTTTATTTGCAGCTCGCAGCCCGTGGCGAATGGTGGGCATCTCCGGTCCTCTGCAGTGTGAGTACGGGCGCGGGCAGGGCTGGGCAGGGCGCGCCGGGGCGGGGGGAGCCCGAGCCCCTTTTCTTTCCCTTTCCCCTCTCCCGCAGGGCTCCCCGGGCTCTGAGGGGCTCCCGTGGCTGTAACTAACCCAGGCGGACCGGGGCTGCTGCTGTGCCCGGGCCAGGTTAGCGCTGCATGCAGCCTTACACGCTCTGTCCCCGGCTTACAAACTAGCACCCCGGATACCGCTCAAAAGTTAAGAAACCAAATAACCCAGTTTCGGCAGAAAATAACCCTTCCTGGCATATATTATAACAAAGCGTCAGATTTCTGTCTGCATTTAGGACATGCCTTTTTCTTTCCTGCCTCCTCTCTCCCCAGGCTCTAGTGCTGGCCAATGTGAGTTGGAGTAGCTGTAATATTTCTGAAGGAATTGTTTTGTTTCGCTTGTTGTTTCACTGCAATCATAGATTTGTGCAGCACTGAGAACATCTTTTCGGACTATTTTGAAAGAAATATTTTAGGCGGTGCACGTCTCCTTCAGCTGTACCGCGGCCATGCAAATAGCTTGTTCCCTATAACGACAGGATAACGTTAGGGATTGCATTTCCAAAACTGCCATACAATGTAACTGTGTCATCTCCTCTGGCTGTGCTGAAGGGTTCGATTCCATACATTTGCAACAGACCATTGATAAGGGAGATTGGAAGGATGAAAAACATATTCTTGGCCATTTAGACAAGCCTTTGACTTCTGCGGAGTTCGAGTCCTTTTGTTAGTGCCCAAGTTGAGAAATTTGGTTTAGTGCAGGGAAGGATTTTGCCACCCTAGCAGGATCACTCGTGACTCCGTTTCAGAGTTAATTTATAGCGAACTAGCTGTCTTTCTTGTACTCTGCTCCCTTAGATATTAGAGAGAAACCGAAAGTAACTAATCGGACGCAGCTCTTAAATCGTTCTTGCTCCAACCAGGAGCTAAAATGTTGCTTCCTTCAGTTCACTGATAAGTTTAAAGGAGGGTACGGGGAGTCGCAGCAGCCTCCCCCTCCTGCCCCCCAGGTTGCAGCCGGAGCCGGGCGCGGCGGGACCGCCCTGCCCGACCGCAGCCGGGGCTCTCCGGCATCGCCGCTCTGGGAACAGATGCCTCGGAGCCGCTCGGGTTTCTTTGGGGAAGCAGCCCTCCATCTTCCGATCCATAGCAGGCTCTGCCCGCTAGCCCCTCCTGCTTCTGCCGTGCCCTAAATCACGGCACGGACAGGATCCGTCTCTCGCAGCCGCCCGGCCGTGACGCCCGGGAGCCGGCAGCTCCCGCCCCGCAGACAGCTCGGGAGCGGGCTGCGATCCGCTGAGTCCGCGGCAGCAAGCCTGACCGAAAGAGCTGCCCAAGTTTTCCACTGACAATCGCAGGCGGGCGGGAAGCGCCTGCCTTCGCTTGCCAGGGCGGCCCCAAGGTGCGCTGTGCACGGCTGCGCGCCCGCCTGTGCGGGCAATGCTGAGCGCGGTGAGGGCACAGCACGGCGCGGCGAGGGCTGGGCAAGAACGGGTACGCGCCTCTTAAATCAGCCCGCAGGAGCTGCCCGCTGTCTTTGGGAAAGCAGCAAGTGCCAAACGCTTGGCTACTGGCGTAGCCCTGAAGAATAACTAGAAGAATGTCTTGTGAGTCTTGGTATGTACAGCCAAGCGTTTGCTCCAGCAAGTACTCCTGTGCTTAATGTAACGCTGACCCCTTTAACTTTTAACATCGCTTCTCCTAATTAATCTGTTCAGGCCCCAGACTTAAATGGCTGTCCACAGCTGCTGCAAATTGATTTATCCCCTGATGGTGGTCCGAGTTGCTGACCAAAGCAGGATTTTTTTTCCCCTCCCCATTTTTGCTCTACTAATCTGTTTTGACTTATTTCCTACTTACAGTAATGCTTGCATGCTTTTTGAAGGACTTAGAAAATATCTTCCATTGACATGTAACTAGGAACATAATTATTGTATTTGTAAACACGATATGTTAGGGCTAAGGGTGAGTATAATTTATTTAACTACACCCTTGAAGCCTTACATTTCCGTCTCAGTTTCTGCATCCTGACAGATGCAATAGAAAGTTTAAATACGCAACTTTGTTAACTTCAGTTTCAGGAAAGATGTGAAAGATGTTTTTAGAGCTGAATTCTATTGTCCAGGTTTTCTGTTCAGCTTTTCTGTTAACGGCTTAGTGAATCTGGATAGCAGAGAGGATTGAAACTGGTTTCTAATGGTTGTTAAAGCTGATGCTTGACCTTTCCATGGGAAGTCTGAAAACCTCATTCAGTTTATTCTGGGCTGATTTCCTTAGGAAATTCAATATGATCAGGGAATTTCCTTCAGCTCGGCTGAACGGTAAAAAAGTTACTCCATCTTGTTTATGCATTCTGGTTTTAGCACTAGGTGTTTCTGTGGCCCCTCTTCAATAGGAAGATAATAGGAAAAGACATGAGTATGGCTCATTCATAACTGTACAGTCTGTGAAAATATGAAGTTGGCAAAGGCTTTGTTAGGTTCACTGCAGATTTGCTGTAAAGGTTTTCAATTAGGAACTTACAATAACTATGTTTGATAATTGATAACATTCTTAAGGTCAGTTTCACCATACCTGAACCTCCAGTAAAATTGCTACTATTTTCAATTAATGAGTCATTTTCCTTTGCTGTCATGAGAAGCTCAATCATGTATCAGTGCAAGAAAACACCAAACTCCACCAAAAATCCAGCAGTCTTGAATCCATTCATGCCTCTGGCAAGCTGGAGCCAGGCGAGGGGTACAAGAGATGATAGCAGGACTTCTTTCTGTCCTGTGCTTGCAGAAGGGTGAGCGGCTGGGTTCTTGAGCCGTGAGCATGCTGCAGGGAGACAAGAACCATTCTGTTTGTAATGGAATGCAGACAGCAGTGTTAGGTCACTGCTTCCTGGCAACTGCTGCACAAGTTGTTTTTCTTCAAAGGCTTTGAGCTTTTAAATAGTTTCCAAAATCTTTTTAAGTAAAACACTGCCTTCTACCATTTTTGACCACCTTAACGTTAAATTGTTTCGTGACTAAATAATGGACCAGTAAAACATCACACGGTATCTCTCATCTGTGTATGCTTAACACTATGTATGCCTGTGTGCACATGGAGTTTTATATTGGGAGTATTGTTTTTGGAATAATGGGGGAGAAAAATAGCTCCACCTGGAGTGCTGGTCAGTGGATAGTCAGTTCAGGACATTCTTCCCTGTCAAATCCTGTTTCTCACTTCTCTGAAACGAACTTCAGACGACAGGCGTTGAATGTGAAGCTCGCCTCACTGAGGTACTGTGCAGACTGCAAACTCCTCACTGCCAGACGCTTTGGGTGAAATAGGCATCTGCAGTGTTTGCATTGGGGGTGATGGGAGAGAGGGCTTGCAATTGTAATTTTCAACTTTCAAATCCACTTGCCACAGTCCATTACTGTTAAATCTTTAGCTAATTGAATAAGGATATCAGTATGTTGCTATTGCAGGAGCTTCAGACTTTTTAGATTGAGGGGTGGAGGAGAAGGTCTTGTTCTTTGTTCTGTAGAAACTTAAGTTGTCATGCAGAGATCAAGAAGACTTAATAGCTGAAATAAAACATGAATTTGGTGTTCTGAAGGGGCCATTTCTCATGGCTTGGCTAAAGAAATGTGAAAAGAAATTGTTTTAATCTACATAAAAAAACCTTGATCCATGTAGTTAGTAGCAGCCTGCTCTTTTTCATACAGCCTTTAAAACAACCTATAACATTTAAAAAGTTGACACTGAATTTAGTATAAGTAATGAGAATGTAAATCTTTAAAATATTGGCTTCCAGGTTACATTGTCTTCATGATGTTTCACATCAGAGATCTGAAACAATTGGTTTAAAAACTGAACTTTTAGGGCCATGGGTCTTGATTTCCCATATAGATGTTCCTTTTTAAAGACCTGCTTCTAAAATGCAGTTATCCTATTTGTACTATAAACTTTATTAGTTTAATATATGGTAGCAGAGGAACACACATACATCAGGAAGTAGCAGACTGTGTGGTTTTGTGGAAAAAGAAAAATGAACAGCAGACATAAAATCAAAGTCTGTTCTATCCTGTTCTTTAAAAGCTTTTTTTTATTTCCTCCCCTCCAAATTTTCATCTGCAAGACACTGACTTCCATCTTCATTTTTTTCTGCCATTGATATGAAAGTTTCCAAATAACGTTTAGACAACAGTGGACATTTTATTAAAGTAAACATTAGTTCAGTATAATGGAGGTAATTGTAAGTGATAAGAGCAGAGCAGGTTATCTGTGTGTTGTTTAAACAGAAGGAGCTATTTTGCACCATTTCCAGTAGCCATCTGTAGAGGAGAAGGGTTTGCACCTGTCTGTCCACACTAATTATAGATTAGGTCCAAAGAAATGAAATTCGAGTAGCCTTTCTCTTAATGAAATCCACGGTGATTTTATTGTAAATGTGTTTTGTGTACAGACGGTGATGGTTTGTCTGTGAGTAAAATAAATTGCTGTATGGCTGTTATGTACTTGTAGTTGTAAAGCAGGATACTGCTGCATTAACAAAGGTCCTGAATAAAAATGCACTGCTCCATTTAAGTCCTAGGCTTCAGTGATGTCTCTAGCTAGGCTTAATCAAAAAGGTTCACTGTAGGCATAGTTATTTAGGGGTATGTTTCAGGGTAGACTTTTCAGTTATCATCACTTTCATGTCAATGTACTGGCATGTAGGTGGTCCTTTGCCTGAAATATGAGGCAGAAATGGTTTCATGTTAAATATGTACACACATATATGCGGAGTGTGTCAGAAATAGTTTCCTCTGGTATAACCTACATTATTAAAAAAAAGTGGAAAGAGTGAGAAATGCATTCTGAAGTAAAAGGTCACATGAATTTCTACCACATCTGTTTATAGTAATTATGAACATAATTAACATAAGAATTACAAGTGAGGTAATGACAAGCTGAGCTATGAGATATTATGCCATAATAGTCATATGTTGGAATTCTCACATTATAGCACACCAGAATTCACATATTCAATGCAAGAAAGAAAATGTTAGATTTTTATCTATTTTAATGCTTCAAAACTTATCTGCCTGGGGCAGATGGACTTTCCGCTTTAGAGGAAGGTAACCCATTATTACAAGAGAGTCAGTTGAAATTAAGATTTCTAGCCTGCAGCTTGGACTTTGAGACAGCTGTGCTTATGGAACGCCACTTCTGTTACACATTTGTATTCTGATTGTATTTATTTTATTAATGCACATTGTTTTATTTTTAAATGTGTTTTCATAGCAAACTGCTTACATTAGGAAGGACCCTGGATTCGTTTTTTTTTTTAGAATTTTGTGATTTGAGCAATAAAAGTATGGTCAACATAGACATAAGATGCACATGGTTCTCTGCACATGAGAATCTAGCAGATCCTAAATTAGTTCCTAAATCATGGCATGATATGTATGTATTTCAAGGAAAAGCTCTGTAACAGAAATACCTAAAAAGAGCAGTCTCTCATTTGCGTGTAATAGTTTGAAATAACATGTGCAGAAAGAAATCTGTATTACCTTGCAGGTTGAATTAATTAATAAGTCACTTTTCTTTAGAAATGCATAGAACATGCCATTGAAAGGTTTCAAACAAGTTGACTAACTTTTGTAATATGACCTGTCTCATTACCTCTAAATATGGTTGTCACGCAACTGACAACTGGAGGAAGTTGAGGGAGAAGTGGCTCTTCTTCAGGGTAAAAATACTGGCTGAGGAATGCATAGTAAATTTGACATGTGAAAATCAGTTTGCCTTCACTGAAAAATCAAGGTCCTGGTTTTGCGATAGGTCTTTCCAAGGCTAAACATATAGAGTGGTTTATGAAAAATAATAAAAAAAACTCTTATGCTATGTCTCAGTGATACCAAGAGGTTTTCATATTATTGGATTAGTGGAGGATTTGTGACAGACCCCTTTTTTATCTGACATTCATTGCAGTGACATGATTTTCACATACATGCCCTTCCCCCATCTAGGTTCTGGTTTTCACTTTATATTATGTGTCAAATTCCCTTTATTCCTTTTCTTGTGGAATAAACGGCTATCTTGGACGAGTGATTTTGGAAGGAGTTTTACACTGAACAATGCCAGTCTCACTTCAGTGTGCTGTCATTGTCCTCCTCCCTCCTTCGCAGTTACTCCTTGGCCGACATGCAATGGAGATGCGTTTCCTAACAAATAAGTGTTGATTCCCAGGGAGAAACATTTTTAAGAAATTTTAAAACCCGAGCACATAGAGTGCCTGGTGCTGGCACAGCTATTCTGCTGGCTGGCTGTGCTTATGGTAGGCAGGCCAGGCTGCTTTGCTGTATCTCTCCCCTTTCCATGCCTCTCGCTAACCCTGTGCTCTTTGATGAATCCGGACAAAACAGTCCCTCAGTTTTCACAGTACCTGAGTTGTAAAGTACAGGGATCTACTTCTCCTTATCGCTCATCCCCTGGTGAATGATGCCACCACTTTGTAGCAGCAGTGCTGTGTTCTGGCCCTTATGCCAACCGTGACAATGAGCAGGCTGGATTAGGTAGGGGCTTGGCCAAACTGGGAGCAGGTACACTCTGTGACTGTGCTGGGCCAGCGGCCGCCCTGCTCCGTGCGGGATGTAGGCATGGTCTGTGAGGGGGGAGCCGGGCTGCAGCAGTAGCTGTGGCCTGGGAAAGGAGAGCCGGGCTGGAGGCAGTCACAGGGACGATCGCCTTGGTGGGGGTAGCGGCGACCTCCGGCAGAGGAGCCTTGGGGAGCCAGCGCTGCGCCACTCCTGGCAGGGTCCTTATCCCGGAGAGGTGCTGGGCAACTTCCAGGGCCGGACGCCGGCCAGAGGGCAGGCACACGCAGACCTGGGCACCGCCGCCTTCTCCCCCGGTGGGCGGCGCGGAGGTGGCGCCTCTCCTCGTGCCGGGCGCGGCCTCCCCGGGGACCCCGGGCCGGCTCCAGCCCCGCTCCCGGCCCCGCTGCCTCGCACATCCTCCGGCCGCCATCTGGGTCGCGCTGATACCGTAATCGCCCCGATGCACGCCGCCGTGCCGCCCCCCCCGCGCCGGCGGGGCCGCGGAGCCGCGATGCTCCGTCCCTGCGCCGCAGATAAGCCGCGAGGCGCGTGAGGCGCACAAAGCTCGGGCCGCGCCGGCGCCTCCTCGTCCCTCCCGCCGCCGGAAGGTAAAATCTCCACCCGCGGGCGGGAGAGGCGGAGAGGCGGGCGGGGGGGACACCCCTCGCCGCCTCACAGCGCCCGGCCCGGCCCGGCCCGCTCCGGCTCCCTCGGCGCTGCACAAGTCGATAGGCGCGGGGAGAAGTGAAGATATAACCACTTATTATCTCCCCCCGGAGCGGGCGGGGGATTTACGGGCAGAGATTAGCCGGCGGGGAGACAGGATCTGCCTTTTGTTGTGCTGCCTCCCCCCGCCCCCGGGCAGCTCCGAGGGGAGCGGAGAGGGGCTCGCCTCCCGGGCTGGCCGCAGGGAGGGAGGAGGTGGCCGCAGAAGGAGGGTGGTGACTAGGGGACACGACTTTAAACACAGCCCAGAGGAGCAGAGAGTTTCGTGTCTGGGTGTCTGGCAGGACGGGGTGAAGGAGCCCCGGCCTGGGGTGGCAGCGGGGCCGAGGGGATGTGACAGCCCCGGCTTGTCACGCCCGGGCTCCCACCGCTCACTCCTGGGGTGGTTTCAGTGAAGGCTCCTAACTTCCAGAATCCCCGCAGAGGATGACACCGGGCTTCAGGAAAAGTGGCTTCTTAGCTCTTTCTTTTTTGTTGTTTCAGATGGACTTCTGGTGATGCTTTTTAAGTTCTCTTCCAGATTAAAGTGAATTGCACGCTCGGTGTGTGCATGCACGCTGCTTTAGCGAACGGCTTTATCAATGGTCATACCTTAAAAAAGCAACATTAAACAATTACCTTTATATTTAAAAGTTTGAAATATTTATACTGCCGTTTCACTTTGTCAAGTGTTTGCACAGTTAGATATATAGATATGATCTGGTAACTAAAAGCCTAATTAAAATTTGTTTAAAGCCGGGGGGGGCATGTATTCTTGTTGACAGCAGCAGATCGATAGGGTAAGACAATAGAGCCCCATTATTTTACTTCCATTGACTGAACATATTGACATTTCAGGTTTGCGATTGCCTCAGTGAGCATGATGAAACACTGAAATTCATGAACCAACTGTCTGGAGTGGCACATATATTACTGTATGTCATCTCTGCCTTCAGGTTACCTTATCACTGAAGCAGAATGGTAATGGATGGCAGCAGAGTACTTCAGGGGGGTGAGGGCTCTATCCGTTAAGAAGCTGACACATAGCAGGTTTCAGGAGTATCTTTAATTACACCTAGAATTATGTACAAAGGAAGATGGTCCTTGTTACCTGCTGCTGTGCTTCAGAGTTTACAGACACAGAAGCAGATGGGATAACAAGGTACTTATGTGTCATTTTTTATGTACATTACTTGATACCTTTAATTTTTTCAGGAGCCCAAGGATTTCTGGTTGTGCTGTTTGCATGCTCGCCATGTTCACCAATGGCAGCATCTCAACCCAGTCTTGATGCTCAAGTTCTAGAGCATCTGCTAGACATTCTCCTAGTCTGAAGACTGTAAAGGAAACAAAGAACAACTTTGAAATAAATAAATAAATGCCCTTTGAATTTCTCTCCCCTCAACATGTTCAAACGACAGTCAGTGCTCAGAGAATTCAATGCAGTGAGACTAGCGGAATGAAACATACATGCATATATGTATATCTATATATATACACACACACACTTTTTTTCCTTGCTATAAGCACCATAAAAAGAAATGTCTGTGCAATATGTGCACATGAATGCATAATTGTATATATCAGTTTATATGATTGCATGTAAATGCCTTTATAAAGAAGACCCCTGTCTGCAGAGCATGCAGTGTGTTTATTATTTCAGAGGCTTTCACATCATCTTTAAAATCTAGCTGAGTGTAGAATGAAACCCATCAGGGTAATGCAGAGATAGAGACTGAAATTAATTTAAAGCAGACAAAGAGCAAATACAGAAGAGCTGTTACGATTTAACTAATTTTTAAAAGTAAGTAGACTGAAAATATAAAATGTATTTTGTGTGCCATCTACTCAGCAATTGTTGCCATCAAGTGGACTGCCGATGCCCTTTAAGATGGTAAAAAGAAAACTAGTCCTTTATACCATTTTCCTGAAAATGTTAGGTTTCTGTTTGATCAGCAGGTGCTGTTGAGATGAAAGCCATGTGTAAATTTTCAGAAGGCCAAAAGTGTCAATTCAGAAAAGGAAAGTGATAAGAGAAAATGCAATCAGTTTTCCTGTTTTCAATTTGTGCAGGATTTGAAGAGCTGTTTTGTTAAACTGCTACATCTGCTCCAATATGAATATTGAACTACTTCCACTAAAAATAACACCCTATAATTTGGAAGCCATTGCAATCTTTTGTTAATGCAAGTGGGTTATTTGAAAAAAAAAATCTATTCTGAAAAATCTCCTGCCTAATGTGCATTTTTGTTTATCGGCACTTTTATCTTGAGCAGATAAAATGGCATTATGCAATTAGGACCATATCTATTTGAACTGGAAAAATGACACTGGATAGTTGAATGTCACTATGTTGGTGAAAGGATTTAACTCGTACTTTTAAAATAATTTTATTAATAAACTATGATTGTAGCTTAAAATGACATGTTTTGCATGTCATTTTGTATCTTAAAATGACATGCCCCTTTGCAGCAATACAGCTTTACTTACTACTGAGGGCCTTGAGCAATGTAAAGGATGTTCAGTATATGACACAATATTCTTTGGCTTGTTTCATTCCTGATATACCAGCAGATCTTAAGTTTGGGCTCATCAAGGATATTTTAGTTAATGGGGATTGTGGTGCAACTTTTTCCATGGTAATTGAAATGACGGAGTCTATTTGAATGCATATAGACAAAAATAATCATGGTTGTAGAGCTGCTAATTCAAGTGAGTTCTCTGACTTGGAAAGCATAGTATTAGTAGAGCATACATTTTCTGTCATAAGCATCTCTGAAGAACATAACACTGTTGCTTTTTAGTTAAAAAAAAAGAAAACAAAAAACACCAACAAAAAACCCCAACAATAACCTAATGGAAAATACATGTGTTTGTTAATTTTATAAATAAGGATCTAAATGAGGAAGGGATAATTCACTGTTACATCTATGGAACCCTGTGTACATAACATGAGTAAACGTGCAGAATAGAATGAGAGCTTTTATTGCTTTATTTCAACATAGCGAATTACCTGGTTTTAATATTAGAATGGGCTTTAGCTGTTGAATTCTAATCTAATCTAGTAGTCAGGAACTAATTTTTTTGGTAGGTATCTGCATGGGAAAAGGCCTTGCTGATGCTTCTGTTTGGTTTTGCAATTGGATTTGTACACTTTTGGCCTTGGGGGATTTTCCTCAAAGTGATCTGCAGATCAGAAATAATTAAAATTCAATAAACTGAAATTTAAATATAGAATGGATTCTGTGTGAGATCCGTGCTTGTGGTAGGTTGTCTAGAAGTCTGTGGCATGTCTACTTTATAGTTTGTATTCCCCAGCATAACTGCGTGCACACATGTGCATAAATTTATGTTGAATGACAGAGGGATAATTATTTATACAGATTTTATCAAAAACTCTGTGCTCTCCTGAAACATAACAAAAAGCCTCCCTCCCCAGAAGAGTGTTTACATCCCGTGACAGTCACTAGATTCAAATCTTCTCAACATGAAAGTTGTTTCCTTTCCTCCAAACCTTCTTTTCCCCAACAAAGCTAACCCTGTTAAACCTCACCTTCTGTGGGATGTATACATAGTTATAGACATATGTACGAGAAGTAAATATTACAGAAAACATGGCCGATTGGGGCAAAATGTCTGTAGCCTTAAATAGCTGGTGATATCTGCCAGCAGCAGGAGGGGCGCTGAGGAGGCCGTACCTCGGCTGACCCGGGATGTGGGAGCCGCGGGGAGCCTGGCGTTCCTGCTCCGTGCCTGCCAGGGGCTTCCTGCGCGCAGGCACTGCCGAGCAAACGCCTGGCACGGTGTGTGACACCAGGACTGCCTGCCTGAGCAGTTCTGGAACCAAGGAGCTTTTTACTTGGGTCCTGGGATTTTCTGGTGCTTTGCACAGGGGTTGGGGTGGAGCCCCGCCCCAAAAGAAAGATTATAGCTGCATGTCCAGATTTTCTTATCTAAATGTTCTGAACACATTCATGGGAGTGTTCTGTTTTCTTAATCTTTGCCAGAAATACTGCATACAGTTTTGCTGTTCCTGTTGAATAGTTGCCATATTTAACTCCACTGGTTGTGAATGGAAATGTGAATACTTTAATGTTCCCTCTCATTTTCTGTAACACATTTTGGGATGCCAGGAAAAGGAGGGCATCCTCAATACTCTAAAGTATTTCAGAATACACAAAAAGAATTTAATAGAAGTTCTGAAACTTGGGTTTGTTTATTTGTAGTTTCTGGGCACGTGTTGACTAATTTAAGGAATATGTTTTTATACTCAGTATTATTTCTTGGAAAAGTACAGTTGTGTTGTACAAAACTGTGCAGCAACAATATTCCTGCCTGATCCCATATTGTAACATGTTGATTTGAGATCCTCATGGGATAGCTCATGATTTCTTTAAACATTTTGGAAGGCATTTGATTAATTTTTATGTTTATCAAGACAGGTATACTCTGGCTTTTATAGTAACGTAAATGTGCAAGGTTCGTGGAGGATAGATAATAGGTTCTTTTGGAAATTAGGTTGCAGTCTGGAAAGACAGAAGACTCCACCTAGTGGAGTGGAATTAATATGCGCATGGTGGCAGGCACTGGTGTGTAATAAAATAGGTATCATTTATGGAGAGCCAAGTTGCTACAGAGAGTAAAGCCCAGGAATTCAGACAAGCATCTGAGGCAGTGGTTGTATGACCATTACAAATTGTACCAGGCTGTAGTTACTTTTGGAGCTCTAGGAGGGTTATGTGTGTCTGCCATGTTGGATGTTAATATGCAGTTTGCATAAGTAGTAGGCATTGCCAGCTTTTTTCTTTTGTTTGAAGATCTGCTGTCTACATTTTTTGATTTCTGATGACTCCACAAGTCCCCCTTTTGGTTGTGGCCCAGGTGTAATTTTAAATACCTTGGGAAAAATAAAGGAACAACAATTCAGCCCCCCCAAAATCACCACTTTTGCCCCACAATTGCTTATTTTTCGAAATACCTTTCTGGTTTTCTTCTTTTACTTTGGTAATGGCAGTATCAGAATGTTAGTTCTGAATGTTACCATGACAGGTTGTGTGGCATGTTGACTAAGGCTGTATGTGCTTTCTGGCAGTCACAAGGTTTAACAAACTCTCTGATGAAGCACCAGATTATAGGGTTTTGTGCCTGTGCTTTACTGTCCCATTGGTTTGGTCACATTGTGCTACTGGGATGTAGTAAAAATAATTTTAAAGCTGGGATGTGAGTGAACATCCATCCTGAGCAGCTGAGATGTTGTCCTGAAATCCTCTTGGAAAATGCATCCTAACATTGAATCACACATGCATTAGATAAGTTCAGGAAGAGAACTCCCCAGGACCAGCTCAGGCTTTGACAGCGAGAGGGCGAGGCTATTGCCAGAAAATGGAATGATTAGGGTGCAACAGAGGAGACAAAATGCTGCAAAGGATATTTGGGAAGAGTGCTCCAAAGGAGCACTTCCAGTGAAATCCAGGTGGGGTTTGTTGCCAGAGCCATTAAAGCATAATGGTGCCAGAAAAAGCTGCCAACAAATGTGGGAATAATGGCACCTATGGGTGTGCTGTCAATGGATGGCACTGCCAGGATGATTTTTTATTTTATTTTAATGGTGACATTGCTAAAAGTATTTAAGAGTAATGGTATAGGAAGTGTTTTAGTGAGTGAAGTCACTGGGTTCCAGGAACCATTAAGGAAAACCTGTTTCATGACTCTACTATTTATTATTTTAAAGCTTGATGGCAAACCACTTAATGCTGGAAAAGCAGGCTGCAACCTGTATTAAAGCATGCTACAGGTGGACAAGGAAACCAACCTACTGAACTGAATAGCCCAAGGTAGTTTCTGAATGTTGTACACATTTCATGTGCACCATGATAAATTAATACAACTCCATGGATCAGCAGAGCTTGTAAACGTTGAATGAGCTCAGATCTTACGTGGTACTCCCATACCTAGTTCTCACTGAAGACAGTGTTTCTTTAGTTAAAATGCCAGTTTGAGGAACTGGACCTTCAGGATTTCTGTGCTCCCATCTCACATCTGTGATCTTGACAATACTTTTTTTAGATTGGTTCTCAGACTTAGATCTAGATCTCTCCCTAATGAAATGGACTAGATCAGGTCTCACTGTAAAGCCAAGAGCATTCTTTTTGAATTGTAAATCACTGACTTACCTGACAAGACTGCCATATAAAGGACAGAAAAAAGCCTATTCCTTCCATAATAATGCTTGCAGATCCTTACTGAGTCCATTGGGCCAGGATTCTCAACTTGTGTATCCCAAGATCTGTTTTAAATTGTGTTTAGGCCAGCTGCCCGCCCCAGACATCCAGAGAAGGTCACAGCTACAGTAAATACCAGCTACAGTACTTACAAGGGGGGGATCAATGTGTAATTTTCCTTCCACATTCTGGGATTGATTGGTCCCACCTCTTCACCTGGATGTTAATTTCCTTTTTTGTTTGTTTGTTTGTCTGTTCATTTGTTTTTAAGTCCAGGCCCAAATTTCACTATCTCTTACAGAGCTATTATTGGCCACTATTGTTTTTATTATTCCATGGCTTCCCTGGGAAGAGACGGATGGGCAGGACCTCAGTGACATTGCCAGAGCAAGTCATCAGTAGCCATGTCTGCCCCTTAGGAGGTCACAGGAAACAGGTGGCTGTGTTAATTGTCCTCAGTCCCAACTCTTGTCCTTCCTGGAGGGAATTTAGAAGTGGTCAGGAAGTGTCAGGCTTACTGTGTCCCCCCAGGTTCACTGCTTCAGGCATTCATAATAATTTGAGGTATGTGCCAAGCAAGGGAGACTGTCTGGGAATCCTTACTGTCCTTTTTAAGCTGCGTGGATACCTGGCTGGGAGGGCAGAATGCTGTTGCTGCCGAGTATGTTTGGGATTGCAGCTGGAATCCAGCAGAATAACAAAGAATTCTATTAAAAAATGTATTTCCGTATCATACACTGTTTTCCTTCTTTCAAGATATTAATAAAAAGTCCTAGGTAAGCAAACTACAAAAACTCAAGAGGTGCATGAAATATTTCTGGAAACTGATTCACTTTTATCGGGTGAGTCGAGGATAGAGAATGTCAGTGTATTTTCTGCTTAGGCCAGTTTTAATTGTCTTTGTTGCAACTGCACCATCAGTAGCCATGGATCTCTAAATGGCACTCAGTCCTGTGCTTTGGAAAATCAGTTCAGATCTTGCTACTTTATATGAGCTTCTTGTTAACAGCTTGCTTGATTTTTTTAGCAGTGAAGGTGCACAGCATTGCTGAGTATCTCACTGCAAATGTGAGTGCACACCCAGCGCTGTAAGCCAGATTTTGAATTACCAGTAATGTTTCTTTAAAGTGTCTTTTGGAAATTATTCACTCATGTTGGAAGCAATGTGAATTAAGTAATAAATATACTAGTTATTTATTTGCCATATGCATTTGGGGTGAAAACTGAGCTTCTGCTCAGGTGTACTCTTGATATTACCGAGACTACTTGACTAAATAAGGTGGGCTGCAGGATTATGTGGTCGGTGAATCACACCGGTTTCTGAATCACTCTTAGAAAATACCAGCCTGAAATGCTGGCAGATAATGAACACATTGTGCTTGGACTGGTACATTATTTAAAGAATAGCATTTTAAAGTAGAATATTTTGTAAAATGTTGGTTTAAGGACCATTTTGCAATTTACTTCCATCAAACCTATTGTACCAGGAAAAATACCTCCTTCAGAGGAGAAAAGGTGTCAGTATTGTGGAAGAATATCTGATTTTTATCCAGCTATTTGCTATTTAAGCTCCCTTCTTTTCAGTGCAAGGAGATCAGCTGACAACAGCAGCAAGCAAATCATGTTTGCAGCTGGGCAATTACAGTAGACCCTAAGATCTGCAACTGTCAACCATGAACGCAGATGCCTTCAAAGTTCTGTTTTTCTTCCGTGTGGAAGTCGTTGGCATGGAACAGATGCCTTCATTTTGGAGAAACCAACTGCTGGATATAATTGGTTCTCTCTTGTCTTGTCCTCTAGGGACAGTCTCTCTCAGATGAAATTAGATGAGAGTAAAAAAAAAAGACACAGGCACACACACTCGCACATGACATGAAGCAGGAGTTTTCAGGATCCCTCTGTTTTGTCACGTGGAACTGTTTTCAGCTGGAAGATTTCATTCCATTTTTAGCACTCTACACACACACATGATGATGATGCTATATGAAAAACATGCAAATGAAAATATGTATCTGGCCAAAGTTTATTATTAATCTAGGCATGCTTGTTTAGAAATAAGACAAGCATATCCATCCCATATTACTTAAGTGTTAAATGTTGACTTCTGTGATATCTATTAGTGCTGCAGTCTCAGAAATTTAAAGTTAAGTCTCAGAAGAGACAAGATGCTTTAAAAACTGTTTTGTTGCAGTGGTAGAATCAAAGTTTTTTATCAAATGATTTGGTAGTTGTTAACATGGGAGGAAAAAAACTAGTAGCAGACTTCAAAATTCACCTAGCATTACAGGCATTCAATTAAGAAAGCATCTTTACAGGAACTTCAGCAGAGTTAGTATGATGGACACCTGTGATGTGCTATTTCTGTAAGCCCTGTGGTAGGGTACTGAAGTGACTGTGTCCTCTTACTGCAGGCATCAAAAATGAGATGATGGCAAATGGCCTTGGAGACTGTAAGAGAGGGAGAACCTGCTTGCCCTGTGCCTGTCAAAGGGTTTCTGTCATCCCTTCTCTACCTCGGTGTAACAGCTACCAAATCATTGTGGTTTGTGTTACTTAATTATGCTATTAAAATAAATTTATACCAACTTTAGGTTACCTTAATAAGCTCAGTTGTGAACTGTGACAGTCAGGCAGTGCTGTGTATGCTCGGGTGCATCAGGAGGTGGGTGCAGCAGGGATTGGGGGCTGCCAGGAAATAAAACTGCCATTGCTGGTACCCAATGGGGGCCTCATCTCTGAATACCTTTTCTCTCTTAAAGTTTTATTTCTGAGTAGAAGTTGGGGTTTTTGGTTTTGCTTGTGGGTTTTTTTTTTTTTTTTAATTTTAATATGTATTGCACTTTGAGGTGTCAGTCCCTATTTTACATTATGCATTTACTACTGCTGTAATAGTAATGTCACCAGCAGTGAAAACTGACAGGAGTTACTTTGGTCTTGCATTGGTAGAGTTGGTAAAAGACAGTTTAGACACTAGATGTGGCTGGATAGCTGCCCTGCGCTGTGCTCCTTTGTTTCCTGCTAACCCCCGGGGGCTGTGTGGGTGGAGGGACTTCCAGCAGTTAGGAGGAAGCCCCAGGTAAACTTGTTTTTTGAACTGATGATTCTTCAGCTTTTAAAGAGAGAGAGAGTCCTTTGCTGTAGGACTCCAGTTCTGATTCACAGAACTTGAGTGCGACACTGTGTTTGCTCTTAGCATTATATTTCGGAAGATCCACATATTAAAGGGAAAATTTGGGGAAGTGCTTAGGTGATGAAGGGATTTCTGGCAGTAACTAGGGAGTACAATGATGGTTCATTTCATTTGAGGCTGATCCTGATATTTGTAGTCTTTACATCCTATTAATTCCTTGAAAGATAAGCTGATACAAGCATGATTTGCCAGGGCCAGTGGCCCTTCTAAAAGTCTTGGCTCGGGTTATATCCCCCTTCTCTACACATATAAGATAAAAGCACTGTGAATATGAGGTTAACTGAATTCAAATAGAAGACTCTCTAGAGTTATTGCATTCCTTAGAAAATAAATACATTTCTCATATGGTTGAGATTGATCAAAAAAGTGTTCTGTATGCCAGTGATTACATTCCCATCTGTGATTAAGGTTTTCTGTCTGCATCTGGTTTTCACATTATATTTCTGTAACAAGAATCCTTTATATGGCAGAGTTCACTCTCTGTATTTTCTATTAGCTGCAGCTTGAACTACTGCACGGATCGCAGATTTACACATGTGGTTTTCATTACTTCATACCATTGAGAAAAAGTAATATTTGTTTGGGAAAGTATGTTTTTCAAAATTTCCATGGTAATACAACATGTTGATCCTTTTTTATAACGCTCATGTAAGACTACAAATTGTTTGAGGCATTCTGCTTTCACTGAAGTTCAGACATTAGACAGTTTTGCATGTACATTCGAATAACAGCATCAGTTTACAATTCAGGAAGCAAAAATACATTTAAAGAAGGAGATTAGTGTAGAATGGGTATAGCAAAATGCATCCATCACTTTGGAAAACGTGGTAAATAGAAAAAATGAACATGGGCCTGAAACAAAGGAAGAGTAGCAAACTGAAGTGATGTCTTCATTGTAAAGTGGATGACAGATTTTTTTTTTTAATAATAACTTTTTTACAGTAAGATGTTTAAAATCTTTTACCAGCTATGGAAAATGAGTATGCTATTCAGCAGAAATATTGAATTTTTATATATTACATAGTTTAACATATTTGACCATAATTGTTTCTAGTGACCAAATTAAAATAGGTTAGCAAAACATGACTATATCTTTACAAATGTGTTACTCTGAATCCAAAATATGATGTATTCCACTATAAGACAGTATTTCAGCCAGATTGTGCTGTTGTCACTTAGTAGAAAACTTAATGTTTAAATTATCTCAGTGAAATTAATAGGGCCACTTGGTCAGTGGAGAATTTTTCAGTTTTGGTAGGATTTATGGGTTTATGATCATAAAAATCAGATCAAACAATAACAACAATTCAGAAAATGCTGTATGCATTTATGGAAATTTAAAGTGTTATGCAAAAGTCTGGGCAATTGAAAAGTACACAATTCATGCTAGAGGCACAACTGAAAGGTAAATTTATTGCCTATGTAAGAACATTGTGACAACTAGAGAATTACATAAAAATAAAAATAATTTTATTAAAGTAGTTATTGTACCCAAGTTGTGGAGTCCTAACCACATTTTGGAGGTTATTTTCCAAATGCCAGAGGCAGTTGTGTCACTTTGAGAGCTCTACAGTTGCCAGATTCTGGGTAGAGTCCTGCAGCCCTTACCACTTGTTTTCACTGAAATCAGCGGAATTTTGGCTTCTCCAGGACTGTGGGGAAATGTCCGACCACGACTGCTGGAAAGAAAGAAAGGACTTTGGTGTATTCCTTTGTTCTGTAACCTTAACTTTAACTTGGGAAGGTTTGTTTTGATTTGAGAAGGGTGCTTGTTTGTGGGAAAGATTGCAGTTTCCAGCACAAACACAAATGTGCTCTTTTGCAAATGCCCTTGGGAATGAAGTTTTTTTGCAGAAAGATCTAGTGCAGGAGAGGGTTGGGGCTGGATTCTGGGTTAGATGCATGAGCTGTGGCTGGATCCTTGTGCATGCTTAACTTGATGTCCCGAAATACTTGAACAGTCATTGCAGATTGAAGCATGTACGTAACTGTGTGTGCTTGGCTCTGAAAAAACTTTCTGTCTTGACATAATTATGAACCCCTGAAAAGCATATTAATGCCTTGGAAAAGCTGACAACACTGTGATACAGACTTATACAAATGTCAGAGTATTTGTGTAACCCAAATAAACAGGTTTTTTAGGTGTTGGAGTGGGAGGGAAATTGCCTTTTCAAAAGTGGGAAGATGATTTGTAAATATATCAATAGCTTTTTGATCTGCCTTTCTTTAAATGTGTTTGCTGTTACAACTTACAAATCCAATTTAGTATTGGTGATGTGTAAATTGGAAGATCTCTATTTTTAGTAAACATTTTGATTTAATAAATGGTTCTCTAGAGCTTCTGTTGAACCAGGTAAAGTATGAAATATTTTATATTATGTGAATGTATTTAAACTCAAGCATTTTACAGAATTAACTAATGGGTAGAATATAGGCTGCCCTTAATTTGTTGCCTTCTATATGCCAGCTGTTTTAACTGAGCAAATTATGAAACTACCTTTGTTGAAGAATTAATACAGTTTTAAAGTACTACCGTATATTAGCAAAGAAAATGTGGTTACTTGTTGTAGAATAATGTTTCTGTCTTCCCTTTTTATTTAAGACTACTATTATCATGTAAATGAAGGGGTGTGGTACTTCAAACTGGCTGTGATATATGCTTTTTTTGTTTTTTTTTCATTTGTTGTTGTCAATAGAAAAGATTGATCTCTGGGCTGGTGAACATAATATCTGTCCCAGTCAGAAAAGGAAAGAGGAAATTAGCAGAGCGATTGGTGGAGAATGATATCTGTCAAAAGAAACACTTGGAGAGCACTGAGTTTAGTGATAGGTGACTGCCGGAAAAAAGGGAACTTTGAATTTTGTCAAGGTAAGGAACAGAAAAATATTTGATTTTATAATGTGAATACCTTTTAGAAGTTATTCGTGTGTATATAATGACTGTACCTTGCCCTGTAAACTGTAATTAAAAAAGAAATCTTTCCCTTTAGCTCCAAAGAGTCTGCCTAAATCAGTGAAGGTGCGGTCCTTGTTTAATACAAGTAAGAAAAGTGTACTGCAATGTTCATAAAATACATCAGTCCTGACTTTTAGAAAATCTGCGTGAAATTTTAAATGTTGGTGTTATTTTTGTGTTTTTAATGACACAGTTGCTCTTTATGTGTCATGTCAATAGTACTTGGGTGGGTTGTGGAAATAGTGACTTTCAGTTTTCTGAGCTGTGAATTGGAATAGTATTTGCAACCAAGTTAAGAGGTAGTTGTAATCACATTGGCAAAATGGTTGTTTGTAATTTAGTGGAATCCTCTGGTAAACTCATTGCATCAAACTGGGAATCTCTGATAAATTTGATTGAGATGATAATGAGAATGGATATTTCTGCTTCTTGTGTGCAAAGATTTTTACCGTACTATAAAAGTAAATCTGCTATTGCTGGACAAAATTTCTAGATAAGCAATGACAGTCATTCCTGTCTTCACTGTAACTACATTTTTTCTTCTAAAATGGTGTGTGTCTGGATGGCAAGCATCTGCTAAACTGATTTTAAGTGCTTTCCAACACTTGGATAATTTTCTTTCTCAGTGTTGGACCATATCGCCTGACATAACTTTGATAGAGTCTGGTACCAAAATAAGATGAATGGTGTCTGAGTACTCTTGGCTTTGCCCTGGATAGTTTTAAAGGTAGCTCAGCCTTGATCATATTACTTGTTTTCCCACCTGAGATACCATGGCCCATGCTGCTCTGCCTGTGGGGTGTGGAGAGATGGAGAACAGCTGAAAGAGCCAGTAGGAGCCTCTGCACAACACCTTGTAGCAAAGGGCTAGGCCTGAGGTTTTGTGCACCAGTGTGAACGTACTTTTAAAAGATGAAATCCTAATAAAAATGAAGTTGCATTCTAACTTGAGTTCCTATCTCATTTTAAAACAAATAAATCCTTTTGTGGGACCTTCATGTACTCAGGCAGCACTGACAGAGAATGAATAATCTTAGCAGGGTTTCTTCATATGTTTTGATTTTGCTTATTTAGCAGTGTATAGCTTCTGACTAATTTTTCCTTTTCACTATCTACAGTCTTATTTTTCAAAGTGCAAATGTACCCTGTACAGGTGGCTGTTGGTTGGTTTCTTTTGCCATATGGGTCTTCATAAAGGATTTTAAAAATAAATAAATGTAAAAGTAAAGATGTCATGCCTGAAGCATGCAGTGCTGGCATACTAATGGGAAGTTTATTGTGGTTTATTGCTATCAGAGCATGTGCAAGATAATGGAAATTTCCTACAACTTGGGAGAAAGGCTTATTTTCTAATACCATTAATTTAAAGAAAGGGAGTTAATATGACTAAAATTCACTTTATCTCTATAAAATCCAACTGATGTGATGGTTGCTGAAGTATTCATAAAAAGAAGGGAACAGCACCTTATCCTTCCTGTTCACTGTTGTGCAGGTTGTGCTCTCTGTATTGTCTGGGTGCAGGCACATCTCTGCCGTGGTGAAGCTGCTGTATACTGCATGATTCCCTTCCCTGTGCAGTTCTATCAGTTGTAGCCTTATACCTACATACACACATCTCTCTGTGACACCTCTTACAGAGTTAACAATACTGTATAGTTTTCCCCTTGGTAATGAAGAATTCAAAACTGCTTTGTAGCTCTTAGAGAGTGATCAGTGGGGGTTAACAGTTCTTAAATCTTTGGCCATTCCCATTTTGTCATTTACTTGAATTGAGGTGACTGGGTAAGATGTCTACATCTGGATGTATTTGTGACATGCTCAAGAATTTTAGTCTTAAATGGTTAAGAAGCTCCACATTTTCAATTATTTTTTTTTGTTTTAAATTTCAGTTTTAAATAATTAGAGATGAAGCCAACACTGAGCTTAACTTAATATGGACTTTGCTGTGCCCAAGAAGATTTGCCTTGCTATTTAGAGCCTAAATTGGTGTAAGAGGCAAAAAAAGAGGTGTTTTGAGTTTATTGCCTCCTTGAAGCAATGGCCTCTTGTAGCAATGACTACTTCTGCTGATGTGACCTTTCAAGCATCCTCATCTTTGTTTTGCTATGCAAAGTCATCTTCTCTTAGCTTCCTTTTTTATCTTCAAAACAATTGTTTGCTTACCAATGTATCTTAAGAAGTACAGTGAAAATAAAAAAGTCCCCTTCAAACATACCACTGGTGCAAAAGAGTATGCAACTGTATTATAGACAGTGAATTGTACTTCCAATCAGAATTTCATCTGTTCATGTGGTGCACACCTGTGGCTTGCTGGCATTGCTCTTGATTGGAGTGTGAGAGAGCTTAATGAAAAACAAAGCCAGGATGACAAGGAGAGACTCCACAGCAAACATGGGTTACTTCACATTAGTAAGAAAGTGAAATTCAAAGTACTGCTTTGGAGACAGCTCCCTGGTATGTGGGACCATGTATGGGTGACCTGCAAAGGACACTGGTGCCCTGCTCGCTGCTACCTTGCAAATAAAAGCATTTTTCTCTCTAGGTCAGGTTGATTTGGGCCAGTTGAGAGCAGGGCCGATTTCTCCACTTGCTTTCTGAGCCAGTGAGAGTTTCCTGGGCAAGAATCCAGCTTTTGAAGTGCAAAGAAAATAACCCATAATCTATATAAAACGCTAGCGGATGGGGAAGGGAGGAAATTTACAGAGAATAAGTGAGTTTGAGAACAACTGTGTTAAAAGTAGAATGTAAGGGGAATGTGTGTATTTGACATTAGTATTTATTTTAATTTGAAAATACGGTCTTTGAAACCTTTGAGGTGAGCAGAGGACAAGCTCTTGCAATGTGATATATTTATTAGTAAACTGAAACCAAGTGCTCCAGTTCAAGTTCCTTTTTCAAAGTGATTTTTCCCCCCCTGAATTCAGAGTTTGGGTTCTCTCTCTGTGCGCCCCCTCCCTGCTCCCCCTCAATGTAATGTGTCTCTGATAACATTAATGGGCTTTGCCCCACATGGAGCAGCAAGTGTATTGTACCACTGCTCACTGATCCCAGGTCAGTGTGATGCGTGAAATCAATTTATTTGAATCTCTTTGCCTGTATAGGAACTTGGCAGCATGCCAGTTGTTTTCATTTAATGTTCTTTGTGTTGAACACAGACAAGTAGGCATGCTTTTGTACTCCTCTTTCTTCTGGGCTCTTCTCTTTTCAGCCAATGTTCTATTCTGTGGATTTTTCAGAAAGAAGTAGGAATGTGTTACCTTTTTAAAAATAATTTTTGTTTAAATGGCCTTTAAAGAGCGTAGAAACTAGGTCAGTCACAGAGCAGCCTTGTGTAGGGTTTTCTCCCAAGTATAGGTGGTAACACCTGCCCTTTCCCATTTCTGAAATTTGGGGAAAAAGAGAAAACACTGGTCTGCTTTTCTAATGTCTAGGTCTATGATTTATATGCAGTTGTAAGACAAAGACTCTTCAATGATGCTTAAATCAGAATAATTTTATTTCTAAATAAATTAATGTCTGGCTGTTGGCTGGAAAAATTGGCAATATGTTTCAGGATCTTTTTGAGTAATGACCTTAAACTAAACATTAATTTGGGAATCCCTTGTCTCATCTTTCTGTCTGTTCATCCCCTCCCCCCAGTAATTTAATATTTTGAATGGCTGTCTGAAGAACAGCTTCACCCGAGTACCCATTTATTTCATTTTTTTCCTCCTTTTTTTTTTAATGAGAAATCAAGGTGTGTGGAACACAGCAAATAATGTAGCCCATCGTCAACTGGGGGTGGGGGAGGGAGGGGACAGCAGCAGCTATTTGCAGGAGGATTTGTTTCAGGGCCGGTGCCGGGAGCGGCAGGAGCCGCTCTGCCCGTGCTTGGCGCGGCTGGTGCGGAAGCTGATGTGCAGAACGGCGGAGCCGCGGCGCAGGGGTCAGACTCGTACACATCAGCCCCGTTTCCGTGTTTAATTACCTGAAGAGCAAAACATCCAGGCTGGGAGTGTGTGAAAACCCAGTATCTCGATCAGCAGTTTGCTGCTCTGACATCCTGCGAGGCCAGCCCCGTCTGTCCGCAAACGTCAGGGCTGGTTCCTGACAGGGGGCTATCTCTGCCGGGCCTCGGTTCCTTCCATTCAGGAGGCATTGTGTGGAAGAGGGTTTGGTCAGGAATTTGAGGTTCCTGCCGGTTCTTCCAGCCCGGACAACCCTGTGACAGATAGGCATGATTTTTTCTTTTAAAGAATAATAATAAAGAAAAAAATTGGCTCTTTTTAGTCTTTCCCTTGTAATTCTGGCATTGGTATAACACTGACTGAAACAAAACATTAACCCTTTTTTTTCTGAATTTGCATCTTTTTTCTTCTATTTGATTCTTTCTTTCTTGACCTCTTATTTTCAGAAATCAAATCTTCTAAGGAGCAAATTATTTGAGGTGCATTTTGTTCTATGCAACAGTTAGGCTTTTGAAAATGGTATTTATTTCATAGTTCACATTTATATAATCATCATGCTTGGCATATTAAGTTTATCATTTTAAGTGTGCTTGGCAGCATTGTTTTTCTTTGTCCCCTGGATTCAAACCAAGCTAGTGTTTGTTTCTGGCCCATTGAAACAGTAAGGGCAGCTATCAATGCTTCCATTCTTATTATCCAAGTGATTTTCTTAGATGTTTAAAAGTCTGGTGTTCAATTTTAAAGTGTTGGGATAGGGTCACTTATAGTCCTTGGTCCTTTATAGCTGCTGTTTGTTGAGGTCACAGGCAGCGTTCAGGATTGGGTCCATAGATGGATATGTTCCATTAGGATGTAAAGCTCCTCCCTATAGCTGAAAGATACTGTATGTTTACATGGGCAAAGGGCTTCAATAGGTGTTTGGTTGTTTTGGGGCTTGTCTGTTTCTTTATTTTGGTTTTGTTTTGGTTAGGTTTTTTTAATGTGTGTGTGTGAAGAATTAAAGTATGACTTCTTGTTTGAATGATAACTGAAGAATATTACTCTTATGACTAGAATCTCAGTACTTGAGTTTATAGCATAGTGGTGTTAATAGTTGTACTGGTAGAACTTAAAATCACTGGGTAAAAGTAGTAGAGGGAGGCAACATAATTAATAAGGGCTTCCAGCAGAAATGAGTGTAGCATGTGACTATTGCCGTTTATTGTTGTGGGCAGAAGCTGGTCCAAGAAAGATACTTGTGGTTGCAGGAGGAGAGAAGGAGAGCTGAAAATTAACTAAGGTTTCATTTCCTTTCATGCTGAAGGCTTATGGTCCAGTTTGTAGAGTTATGCCCACAGGCACAGCATACATATTAATGTGCTAGAGATTTTGGGCACTTCGTAGGTGAGATTGAAATCTTTTGAGCAGTTAGTTAGATTTTCCCTGCTAATATTTAATTGGAAATTTGTAATACAAATGTAAGGACATACTTTTCTTCTTGCAGGTAAGGATTTTGGTGACCCTTGAGTGAAGGAGGTAGCCTTCAGTGTGCATATGCTGTCACAGACAGGAGTCAGCTACAGAGCTAAGAGTCATTGTCATCTATTGTGCCACTAATCCCCCATTTGAAAAGCATTTTCAGGGGTTGGTGCAACAAAAGAGCTGTAACAGTGTTATCAGATTGATAATTGTAATCTAATGAACTCCTAAATATGTACAATAATCCTTCACCTTTAGAATCAGGCCCCTTTCTTCAGTACAAACTCCCTAGTTGTACTACACTCTGGTGTAAAGATGCCTTTAAGTAAAAGTGGATGACTTAAACATGTGGTTTTAAATGTATGTCCTGTCATATTGTAAAGAAGCCATAATCTAAATAACCATTGCTTGTATTTGTAGGATGAAAAAAAGGATGGTTTATGCATTGTGGTCAGTCTCACGTTCTTGAAGGGAACATGACATATGCACAGGGTTTGTACATATGAGGGAAATTATATGTCTATGAAAGCACTGTCTGTTTGTTGAACCTTTACATGTCGTATAAGTTGTATCCCTCTTTTCCAGTGTTTTAGTTGCTTTTATTTTTTTTTTTGGCAGAGTTCATAATCCAATGAACTGTCCATGACCTCTGTCCAACCATTGCCTGCCTCAACTAGCAGTCCATTAAATGAAAAGTTCTCCACGGACGTGTGGTGACAACAACCACCACATCATCTTTCCTCCTACCCATTGCGTGTCAAGAGCCGCTTTGAAAATAACAAATAATAAATGGTAGCCTTTACACCAGGGCTGCCACTCAAAGATTCCTTGGGATAATGGTTTTAAATCAGCATTCTCTTCAAAAAAATATTTGTCTTGGCAATCTCCAAAAGCCTCTGCTGTGATAATCTCGCTTAAGGAAAGTTCTTCCAGATAATAGTTCCCAAGATTGTTTGGGCTTTATTAAAACTGCCACCTTGCATTGTGCCCAAACGTTTACTGCTTCTCTTTGCAGATATTCTCCTAGTGTGAAGTGGTGTAATTTGCTCTTGGTATGGAATTCCACTTCATAATCACTTCTGCATTTTTCTGCTTCTCTTCTGAATGGCTACAACGAAGCACCATGTGGAGTACAACACCATTAGATAAAGTGAAATTATATTTAGAATCTTGTGTTCCTCAAGGGTTCTCTTGGTTCCTAAAGAAACAAAGATTTTGTGTTTTAATTTTTCTTAGCTATGATGGGATTCATCTGGGTCAGACTAGAAGCACAGAGATTAGAACATCACATGGTCCTTCCAGGGAGCTTGATGTGCTCCTTCAATTTCACTTTAGGTGAATACGGTTCTGGCTTAGTTTTGAAATGGAAACCTAACTGGCATGGTGTTTTTCCCTCAGTGTTAAGAGTGCTGATTGTTGCTATTCAATTTATGTATTAATTGAGGGTAATATTTTATGGTAGTACTCACACTTTGGAATTCTGGAACTTCTTTTAGCTGTCAAGGTTGGTGGAGGTGGGAGAGGATAACTGTCCAAGGCAGCTGGAGTAGAGGCAGGTCATGTCGTGAGCTGGAGAAGAGGGATATGTAGCAGAGTGAGAAGGTGTCCCCAGAGTCATGAATTTAGGAGTAGTTCTGGTGCCAGAGAGAAGACAGAGGACAGTGATTGGAAAAGTGAGAGAAAAATGTGATGGAAGGTATAACTAAGGAAACAATGGAAAGAAAAGGGCTTGACTAAAATCAGCGCCTTCCTTTTGTCACTTACAAATGATAATGCCTTTCTATCATCAAGGGTTGAATGAGTTTGTGTACTGATTCTGCTGTTTCCAGATGCTGAACTGCATTAGAGCAGTTCATTTGGTAATACTGCCTGGCATTTTAACAATTACAGGATCTGCCAGTGGGTTGTCCTCTTATAACTGTGAGAAAACTCATCCATAAAAGAACCACTGTTGTGTTTGGACTTAGTTATCTTCATGTAAAAATCTGCCCTTGCTGCCTCTGTTCCATTAGATCTCCTCATTCATCAGGGAAACAGAAAATACTTGATGATAAGGTGACTTTCTCACCTGGCTCTGGAAAGCAAATAATTTAAATGGAGAAATAATACTTAGCTGTCCTAGATAAGCTGAAATATGTATTTACAGTCCTCATTCACTTGCCCTCTTGAAGTTGCTCAGTAGTTGACAGATGTCATACTAAAATAAAGCATTAGTAGTAAAGAGCAACATGCTGTCCAATGGCAGTGCTGTGGTGTTATGGGCACTACTGTGTATATAAAAACATAACCAGGCATGCAGAACGGCCAGGCTTCCAGCCCATTACAGTGGAGGCCAGTGCAAAGCTTTTGCTAACTGATGTAAGACTAAGCTTTATTTTCTGAATACTTGTCAGTGTGTTTTACTAGCACAACCATGCCCTTATATTGTTGGAAAAAATTATATATATATATGAATAATACAATACTTTAATTTCCCCTATATTTCTGATGACTGTTGTGGTTTGCAAATTCATATTGAGCTCATCAGGAACAATAGCTTTGTGTGAAGGCCCCTTTGAAGAAAGTTTTTGTACCATTATAAATGTAGTAAATAAATACAAGTTGATCGATATATGACAAAAGGGTGAAGAAGGGAGGTCAATAGGTAAGGATATTTGCATATAAACCATTTTTGCCCTGTTGAAAATGGCAGTATGAGCATAAATAAATGTTTTGTAATGCTGTGTATTTGCTCCACCTGGTGGATTTTCCTGGAAGTGTTTTTAATCTTAATGGGAAGTTGTCTTTTATATTAAAGACATTTCTCAGAGTAAAAGCAACTTCTTTCTTTCATTTTTTCCTTCTTTCATTCTTTTCCTTTTTCCTTTCCTTTCCTTTCCTTTCCTTTCCTTTCCTTTTCCTTTCCTTTCCTTTCCTTTCCTTTCCTTTCCTTTCCTTTCCTTTCCTTTCCTTTCCTTTCCTTTCCTTTCCTTTCTCCTTTCCTTTCCTTTCCTTTCCTTTCCTTTCCTTTCCTTTCCTTTCCTTTCCTTTCCTTTCCTTTCCTTTCCTTTCCTTT
>JAKDEW010001228.1:0-38580 GCA_021963965.1 Artemisiospiza belli
AATTCCCAAATTTCTGGAAATTCACCCCAAAAAATTCACCCAAAAATAAACCTAAAAAACCCCAAAAATCCACCCTAAAAATCCCCAAAATTTTTAAAAATCTACCTAAAAATTCTGAAAATCCGCCCTAAAAAATCCACAAAAACCAACTTAAAACCCCCAAAAATTTAAAAAATCAATCCAAAAAATCACCCTAAAAATCAACTTTAATAAACCCGAAAAATCAGAAAAAAATCAACTTAAAACCCCCCAAAATTCACCCTAAAATCCAAAAAAATCGCCCCAAAAATCCACTCCAAAAATCCCTAAAAAATTCAATTGAAAATTCCCAAATATCAGGAAATTCACCCTAAAAATCCCAACACATCAACTTTAAAACCAATAAAATTTCAAAAAAAATCACTCCAAATATTCACCCTAAAAATCCCCCCCAAATCCATACTGGTTTATGCTGGTCTGTACTGGTTTATACTGGTTTGTACTGGTTTAGAGTTGTAAGTGAGTTAGCAATCCAAGATGGCGGCCAAATAATGTCATCCAAGATGGCCGCCAAGAATCAGCAGCAAGATGGGACTGGGAGCACTGGTTTATACTGGGAGGGGACTGGGAGGGGACTGGGATGGGTTGTTACTGGTTTATACTGGTTTATACTGGTTTGTACTGGTTTAGAGTTGTAAGTGAGTTAGCAATCCAAGATGGCGGCCAAATAATGCAATCCAAGATGGCCGCCAAGAATCAGCAGCAAGATGGGACTGGGAGCACTGGTTTATACTGGGAGGGGACTGGGAGGGGACTGGGACAGCCCATACTGGTTTATACTGGTTTATACTGGTTTATACTGGTCTATACTGGTCTATACTGGTTTGTACTGGTTTAGAGTGGTAAATGAGCTTGCAATCCAAGATGGCGGCCAAATAATGTAATCCAAGATGGCCGCCAAGAATCAGCAGCAAGATGGGACTGGGAGCACTGGTTTATACTGGGAGGGGACTGGGATGGGTTGTTACTGGTTTATACTGGTTTATACTGGTCTATACTGGTTTGTACTGGTTTAGAGTTGTGAGTGAGTTAGCAATCCAAGATGGCGGCCAAATAATGTAATCCAAGATGGCCGCCAAGAATCAGCAGCCAGATGGGACTGGGAGCACTGGTTTATACTGGGAGGGGACTGGGAGGGGACTGGGATGAGTTTTTACTGGTTTATACTGGTTTATACTGGTCTATACTGGTTTATACTGGTTTAGAGTTGTAAGTGAGTTAGCAATCCAAGATGGCGGCCAAATAATGTAATCCAAGATGGCCGCCAAGGACAGCGGCCAGATGGGACTGGGAGCACTGGTTTATACTGGGAGGGCACTGGGAGGAAACTGCGAGGGAATCAGGACAGTCCATACTGGTTTATGCTGGTCTGTACTGGTTTGTACTGGTTTGTACTGGTTTGTACTGGTTTAGAGTGGTAAATGAGCTTGCAATCCAAGATGGCGGCCAAATAATGTAATCCAAGATGGCCGCCAAGAATCAGCAGCCAGATGGGACTGGGAGCACTGGTTTATACTGGGAGGGGACTGGGAGGGGAGTGGGATAGTCCATACTGGTTCATACTGGTTTATACTGGTTTGTACTGGTTTGTACTGGTTTAAATTGATAAATGAGCTAGCAAATCCAAGATGGCGGCCAAATAACGCAATCCAAGATGGCCGCCAAGTGAGTTATCCAAAATGGCCGCCAAGGACGGCATACTGGTTTCTACTGGTTCATACTGGTCCATACTGGTTCATACTGGTCTATACTGGTCCATACTGGTTTATACTGGTTTATACTGGTTTATACTGGTTTCTATGGATTTTTATGGATTTTTATGGGGTTTTTTCGGTCCATACTGGTTTGTACTGGTTTATACTGGTCCATACTGGTTTATACTGGTTTGTACTGGTCCGTACTGGTCCATACTGGTCCATACTGGTCCGTACTGGTCCATACTGGTCCGTACTGGTCCATACTGGTCTCTACTGGTCCCAGTCCCTGCGCAGGCGCGGTGGGCGGAGCCTCTCCGGGTATTTCCTGGCCGGACGCAGCATGAGCTGGGCCCCGGTGAGTGCCCAAACTGGTTTGTACTGGTTTATACTGGTTTATACTGGTTTGTACTGGTTTGGGACTGGTTTATACTGGGAGGGAACTGGGAGGGACTGGTTTGTACTGGTTTTATACTGGTTTGAACTGGTTTGAAATGGTTTATACTGGGAGGGACTGGGAGGGAACTGGGAGGGGCTGGGAGGGACTGGTTTATACTGGTTTATACTGGTTTATACTGGTTTATACTGGTTTTATAGTGGTTTCTACTGGGAATGGAGGGGTCACCTTGGGGTCACTCATTGGTCACTCTGGGGTCACTCATTGGTCACTCATTGGTCACCTTGGGGGTCACTCATTGGTCACTCATTGGTCACTCATTGGTCACTCATTGGTCACTCATTGGTCACTCATTGGTCACCTTGGGGTCACTCATTGGTCACTCATTGGTCACTCATTGGTCACTCATTGGTCACTCATTGATCACCTTGGGGTCATTTTTGGGTCACCTTGGGGTCACTTTTGGGGTCATTTTTGGGGTCACTCATTGGTCACCTTGGGGTCACTCATTGGTCACTCACTGGTCACTCATTGGTCACTCATTGGTCACTTGGGGTAACTCATTGGTCACCTTGGGGTCACTCATTGGTCACTCATTGGTCACCTTGGGGCCATTTTATGGTCAATGGTCACTCAGGGTCACTCATTGGTCACTCATTGGTCACTTTGGGGTCACTTTTGGGGTCACTTTTGGGTCACTTTTTGGTCACTTTGGGGCCGTTTTTGGGGTCATTTTTGGGGTCAGTCATTGGTCACTTAATGGTCACTCAGGGTCACTCATTGGTCACTCATTGGTCACTTAAGGGGTCACTTTGGGGTCCCTTTTGGGTCATTTTTGGGGTCACTCATTGGTCACTCATTGATCACCTTGGGGTCACTCATTGGTCACTCTGGGGTCATTTTTGGGCCATTTTGGGGCCATTTTTGGTCAATGGTCACTCAGGGGTCACTCATTGGTCACTCATTGGTCACTTTGGGGTCACTCATTGGTCACCTTGGGGTCACTCATTGGTCACTCTGGGGTCACTCATTGGTCACTCATTGGTCACTCTGGGGTCACTCATTGGTCACTCATTGGTCACTCTGGGGTTACTCAGGGGTCACTTTTAGGGACTTTTTGGGTGATTTTTGGACCATTTTTGTGATTTTTTTTTGGTGATTTTTTTGGGCATTTTTGGGGCTGTGGTCACTCAGGGGTCAGAGGTCACTCAGGGGTCACTCAGGGGTCACTCAGGGGTCACTCATTGGTCACTCAGGGGTCACTTTTGGGGTCATTTTTTGGTCCATTTTCAGCCATTTTGGGGTCACTTTTGGGGTCACCTTGGGGTCACTCATTGGTCACTTTGGGTCACTTTGGGGTCATTTTTGGGGTCACTTTTGGGGTCACTTTTTGGTCACTTTGGGGTCACTTTTGGGGTCATTTTTGGTCCATTTTCAGCCATTTTGGGGTCATTTTTGGGGTCACCTTGGGGTCACTCATTGGTCACTCATTGGTCACCTTGGGGTCACTCATTGGTCACTTTGGGGTCACTTTTGGGGTCACTTTGGGGTCACTTTTGGGGCCATCTTTGGAGTCACTTTCAGGTCATTTTGGGGGTCATTTTTAGGGTCACTTTTGGGGTCACCTTGGGGTCACTCAGGGGTCACTTGTGGAGATTTTTTGGGTGATTTTTTGAGCATTTTTTTGGATTTTTGGGGCTTGTGGTCACTCAGGGGTCACTCAGGGGTCAGAGGTCACTCAGGGGTCACTCAGGGGTCACTCAGGGGTCACTCAGGGGTCCCTTTTGTCCCCTCCCCAGGTGGGGGCGTCGCTCTTCGCCAGCAACATCGGCTCCGGGCACTTTGTGGGGCTGGCGGGGGACGGGGGCGGCCGGAGGCATCGCCGTGGGCGGCTTCGAGTGGGAGCGTGAGTGGCGATATATCGCGATATGAGCCCCGATCTCGCGAGACGTCACCCGATCACCCCTCTGGTCGCCGTATATCGCGATATTCCGCTTGAAATCGCGATATATCGCGATATATCGCACCCCGGATGGTTCCATAGCGATGAAACAGCGCGCCCTGCTGGCTCTGTCGCGATATTGCAACCCCGGGGTGGTTCTGGGGTTTTTTTTTAGATTTTTTTTGAGAATTTTTGGGGATTTTATTGGGATTTTTTTTTTTTATTTTGGGGGAATTTTTAAATTTTTAAAAGGAATTTTTTTGGGGATATTTTGGGGATTTTTTAAAGATTTTTTGGTTTTTTTTTTTTTGAGATTATTTTTGAGATTTTTTGGAGAATTTTTGGAGAATTTTTGGAAAATTTATGGAGAATTTTTTAGAAGTTTTTGAGATTTTTTGGAGATTTTTTGGAGATTTTTTTGACATCTCTTGGAGATTTTTGGAGATATTTTAGGAGATTTTTTGGGGATTTAAAAAAAATTTTAGGGATATTTTGGGGATTTTTTGGGGATTTTTTTGAGCTTTTTTTTGGAAAGTTTTGAGATTCTTTTGAGATTGTTTTTTTAGATTTTTTTTTTAGATTTTTGGAGCCTTTTTTGGAGATTTTTTTTGACATTTCTTGGAGATTTCTGGAGATATTTTAGGAAATTTTTCTGGGATTTAAAAAAAATTTTAGGGATATTTTGGGGATTTTTTGGGGATTTTTTGAGCTTTTTTTTGGAAAGTTTTTAGATTCTTTTGAGATTGTTTTTTTTAGATTTTTTTTTTAGATTTTTTGAGCCTTTTTTGGAGATTTTTTGAGGATTTCTGGGAGATTTTTTTGAGATTCTTTTGAGATTTTTTAGATTTTTTGGGGGGGGATTTTTTTGGGTTTTTTTTTCAGAACTTTTTGGAGATTTTTTGGAGCATTTTAGATTTTTTTTTAGAATATTTTTTGAGAATTTTTGGGGACTTTATTGAGATTTTTTTCACAGTTTTTTTGAGGGGTTTTTTCGATTTTTTTTTTTTGAGATTTTTGGGAGATTTTTTTTTATTTTTGGGGGAGATTTTTTTGGGGGGATTTTTTTAAAATTTATTCGAGATCGTTTTGGATTCTTTTAACAATTTTTTTTTTTTTGGACCTTTTTGGTCCTATCGCGATATAACAGCGCCCCCTGCTCGTTCCATCGCGATATTGCACCCCCCCCGCTTGGTTCTATCGCGATATCAGCTTCCCTTATCGCGATATCAGCTCTTCCCCGCCTTGGCCCCGCCCCCTATCGCGAGGTGGCCCCGCCCCTATCGCGACATAAGGCCCCTCCCACCGCCACCATCCAGGGCATGTTCATCGTGCTGCTGCTGGGCTGGGTGTTCGTGCCCATCTACCTGAGAGCCGGGGTGAGACTGGGCTGAACTGGTTTGGTACTGGTTTGTACTGGGAGGGACTGGGAATGGACTGGGTTATACTGGTTTGTACTGGTTTGTACTGGGAGGGACTGGGAGGGAGCTGGGTTATACTGGTTTGTACTGGGAGGGACTGGGAATGGACTGGGTTATACTGGTTTGTACTGGTTTGTACTGGGAGGCAACTGGGAGGGACTGGGATCAAACTGGGATATACTGGGAGGGCACTGGGAGGGACTGGGAATGGACTGGGTTGTACTGGTTTGTACTGGGAGGGAGCTGGGAGGGAACTGGGAGGGACTGGGAATGGACTGGGTTATACTGGTTTGTACTGGTTTGTACTGGGAGGGAGCTGGGAGGGAACTGGGAGGGAACTGGGTTATACTGGTTTGTACTGGTTTGTACTGGGAGGGACTGGGAATGGACTGGGTCAGACTGGTTTGTACTGGGAGGGACTGGGAGGGAACTGGGAGGGACTGGGATCAAACTGGGATATACTGGGATATACTGGGAGGGCACTGGGAGGGACTGGGAATGGACTGGGTTATACTGGTTTGTACTGGTTTATACTGGGAGGGACTGGGAGGGAAATGGGAGGGAACTGGAAGGGAACTGGGAGGGAACTGGGATATACTGGGAGGCACTGGGAGGGAACTGGGAGGGACTGGGAGGGATTTGGAATGGACTGGTTTATACTGGGAGTGACTGGGAATGGACGTGGTGGGAAATGGGCTGATACTGGGAGGGAACTGGGATATACTGGTTTATACTGGGATGGACTGGGAGGGAACTGGGAGGGACTGGGATCAAACTGGGATATACTGGGAGTGACTGGGAGGGGACTGGGAGGGAACTGGGAGGGAACTGGGATGATACTGGGAGGGAAGTGGGTTATACTGGTTTATACTGGGAATGGACTGGGAGGGATTGGGGATGGAATGGGAGGGAACTGGGATGGACTGGGAATGGACTGGGTTGTACTGGTTTGTACTGGGAGGGAACTGGGAGGGAACTGGGAATGGACTGGGTTGTACTGGTTTGTACTGGTTTGTACTGGGAATGGAGTGGGAGGGAACTGGGAGGGACTGGGATCAAACTGGGATATACTGGGTTATACTGGGAGGGCACTGGGAGGGAACTGGGAATGGTCTGGGTTATACTGGTTTGTACTGGTTTGTACTGGGAGGGAACTGGGAGGGAACTGGGAGGGACTGGGATCAAACTGGGTTATACTGGTTTGTACTGGGAGGGAGCTGGGTTATACTGGGAGGGAACTGGGATATACTGGGAATGGACTGGGTTATACTGGGATATACTGGGAGGGAAGTGGGTTATACTGGGAGGCACTGGGAGGGAACTGGGAGGGACTGGGGATGGAATCGGATGATACTGGGACAAACTGGGTTATACTGGGACGGACTGGGAATGGACAGGGAGGGAAGTGGGTTATACTGGGAGGGAACTGGGAGGGACTGGGAGGGAACTGGGATGGACTGGGAGGGAACTGGGATGGACTGGTTTATACTGGGAGGGACTGGGAATGGAATGGGATGATACTGGGATGATACTGGGAGGGACTGGGAGGGAACCGGGATATACTGGTTTATACTGGGAGGGACTGGGAGGGATTTGGAATGGACTGGTTTATACTGGGAATGGACTGAGAGGGAACTGGAAGGGATTGGGAGGGACTGGGAGGGACTGGGAGGGAGCTGGGATGGACTGGGTTATACTGGTTGATACTGGGAGGGACTGGGAATGGACTGGGAGGGATGTGGGATGTACTGGGTTATACTGGGAGGAAACTGGTGTGGACTGGGACAAACTGGGAATGGATTGGGAGAGGCTGGGATAAACTGGGACAAACTGGGACGAACTGGGATGAACTGGGAGGGAACTGGGACAAACTGGGACAAACTAGGACAAACTGGGACAAACTGGGATGAACTGGGAGGGACAGCGGGTGGAACTGGGCGGGCCTTCAATGGCTCCAGGTGTGGGCGGGGCAAAAATGGGCGTGGCCTAATTGGATTTGCGACAAGTGGGCGTGACCTAAGAGATTGTGGGCGTGGCTTAAATGGCCCCCAGGCGTGGGCGGGGTCAAATGGGAGTGGTGTGAATGGGCGTGGCCTAAAGGGGATTGCGGGCGTGGTTTATTGAGTGGGCGTGGCCTGAAAAAAAGTGGGCGTGTCCAGGTGAGCACCATGCCCGAGTACCTGGGCCGGCGCTTCGGGGGGGGGGCGGATCCGGCTCTACCTGGCGCTGCTGTCCCTGGGGCTCTACATCAGCACCAAGATCTCGGTACTGGTTTATACTGGTTTATACTGGTTTCTACTGGTTTGGGCCGGGAAGGGTCCGGGAGGGACTGGTTTGTACTGGTTTGTACTGGTTTGGGTGTGGGAGGGACTGGGAGGGCACTGGGAGGGAACTGGGATGAGTTTTTTACTGGTTTATACTGGTTTGTACTGGTTTATACTGGTTATACTGGGTTATATTGGTTTATACTGGTTTATACTGGTTTATACTGGTTTGGGCTGGGAAGGGTCTGGGAGGGGTCCGGGAGGGGCTGGTTTATACTGGTTTGTACTGGGAGGGCACTGGGAGGGAACTGGGATGAGTTTTTACTGGTTTATACTGGTTTGTACTGGTTTATACTGGTTATACTGGTTTATATGGTTTATACTGGGTTATACTGGTTTATACTGGTTTATATTGGTTTATACTGGTTTATACTGGTTTATACGGGTTTATACTGGTTTATACTGGTTTATACTGGTTTGGGCTGGGAAGGGTCCGGGAGGGACTGGTTTGTACTGGTTTGGGGTGTGGGAGGGACTGGGAGGGCACTGGGAGGGAACTGGGATGAGTTTTTACTGGTTTATACTGGTTTGTGCTGGTTTATACTGGTCTTTACTGGATTATACTGGTTTATACTGGTTTATACTGGTTTATACTGGTTTGGGCTGGGAAGGGCACTGGGAGGGAACTGGGATGAGTTTTTTACTGGTTTATACTGGTTTGTGCTGGTTTATACTGGTTATACTGGGTTATATTGGTTTATACTGGTTTATACTGGTTTATACTGGTTTATACTGGTTTAGGCTGGGAAGGGTCTGGGAGGGGTCCGGGAGGGGCTGGTTTATACTGGTTTGTACTGGGAGGGCACTGGGAGGGAACTGGGATGAGTTTTTACTGGTTTATACTGGTTTGTGCTGGTTTATACTGGTTTATACTGGATTATACTGGTTTATACTGGTTTATACTGGTTTGGGCTGGGAAGGGTCTGGGAGGGGTCCAGGAGGGGCTGGTTTATACTGGTTTGTACTGGGAGGGCACTGGGAGGGAACTGGGATGAGTTTTTACTGGTTTATACTGTTTATACTGGTTTATACTGGTTTATACTGGTTTATACTGGTTTGGGCTGGGAAGGGTCCGGGAGGGACTGGTTTGTACTGGTTTGTACTGGTTTGGGTATGGGAGGGACTGGGAGGGCACTGGGAGGGAACTGGGATGAGTTTTTACTGGTTTATACTGGTTTGTGCTGGTTTATACGGGTTATACTGGTTTATACTGGTTTATACTGGTTTATACTGGTTTGGGCTGGGAAGGGTCTGGGAGGGGTCCGGGAGGGGCTGGTTTATACTGGTTTGTACTGGGAGGGCACTGGGAGGGAACTGGGATGAGTTTTTACTGGTTTATACTGGTTATACTGGTTTATATTGGTTTATACTGGTTTATATTGGTTTATACTGGTTTGTACTGGTTTATACTGGTTTGTACTGGGAGGGAACTGGGAAAGACTGGGAGGGCACTGGGAGGGAAGTGGGATGAGTTTCTACTGGTTTCTACTGGTTTATACTGGTCTATACTGGTTTATATTGCTCTGTACTGGTTTGTACTGGGAGGGAACTGGGTTATACTGATTTATACTGGTTTATACTGGTTTATACTGGTTTATACTGGGAAGGGTCCAGATCCCAGTTCCCTCCCAGTACAAACCAGTACAAACCAGTATAAAAAAACCACTCCCGGCACCGACCGTTCCCCATTTTCAACCCTTCAATCCCCTCCCAGTCCCTCCCAGTCCATTCCCAGTTTATCCCAGTTTATCCCAGTCCATCCCAGTCCCCTCCCAGTCCATCCCAGTATAACCCAATCCATTCCCAGTTTATCCCAGTTTATCCCAGTTTATCCCAGTCCCCTCCAATCCCCTCCCAGTCCATCCCAGTATAACCCAGTCCATTCCCAGTTTATCCCAGTATAACCCAGTCCCTCTCAGTCCGTTCCCAGTATAACCCAGTCCCTCCCAGTATAAACCAGTAACATCCCAGTCTATCCCAGTCCCCTCCAATCCCCTCCCAGTCCCTCCCAGTCCATTCCCAGTCCCTCCCAGTCCCTCCCAGTATAACCCAGTCCCTCCCAGTATAACCCAGTCCATCCCAGTATAACCCAGTCCCTCCCAGTCCCTCCCAGTATAACCCAGTCCCTCCCAGTCTATCCCAGTCCCCTCCAATCCCCTCCCAGTCCCTCCCAGTATAACCCAGTCCATTCCCAGTCCCTCCCAGTATAAACCAGTAACATCCCAGTCCATCCCAGTCCCCTCCAATCCCCTCCCAGTCCCTCCCAGTATAACCCAGTTCATTCCCAGCCCATTCCCAGTCCCTCCCAGTATAACCCAGTCCCTCCCAGTTCATTCCCAGCCCATTCCCAGTTCCCTCCCAGTCCAAACCAGTACAAACCAGTATAAACAAACCACTCCCGGCACCAACCATTCCCCATTTTTAACCCTTCCATCCCCTCCCAGTACAACCCAATCCATTCCCAGTTTACCCCAGTATATCCCAGTATAACCCAGCCCCCTCCAATCCCCTCCCAGTCCATCCCAGTACAACCCAGTCCCTCCCAGTCCATTCCCAGTTTATCCCAGTATATCCCAGTCCATTCCCAGTCCCTCCCAGTCCCTCCCAGTATAACCCAGTCCCTCCCAGTCCATTCCCAGTCCCTCCCAGTATAAACCAGTAACATCCCAGTCCATCCCAGTCCCCCCCAATCCCCTCCCAGTCCCTCCCAGTATAACCCAGTCCATTCCCAGCCCATTCCCAGTCCCTCCCAGTATAACCCAGTCCCTCCCACTCCATTCCCAGTCCCTCCCAGTATAACCCAGTTCATTCCCAGTCCATTCCCAGTTCCCTCCCAGTACAAACCAGTATAAAAAAACCACTCCCAGCACCAACCATTCCCCATTTTTAACCCTTCAATCCCCTCCCAGTCCCTCCCAGTATAACCCAATCCATTCCCAGTTTATCCCAGTCCCCTCCAATCCCCTCCCAGTCCATCCCAGTATAACCCAATCCATTCCCAGTCCATCCCAGTATAACCCAGTCCATTCCCAGTTTATCCCAGTATAACCCAGTCCCTCCCAATCCATTCCCAGTATAACCCAGTCCATTCCCAGTCCCTCCCAGTATATCCCAGTCCATTCCCAGTCCCTCCCAGTCCCTCCCAGTCCATTCCCAGTCCCTCCCAGTATAAACCAGTAACATCCCAGTCTATCCCAGTCCCCTCCAATCCCCTCCCAGTCCATCCCCCTATAACCCAGTCCCTCCCAGTCCCTCCCAGTCCCTCCCAATCCATTCCCAGTTTATCCCAGTATATCCCAGTATAACCCAGTCCCTCCCAGTTCATTCCTAGTCCATTCCCAGTTCCCTCCCAGTACAAACCAGTACAAACCAGTATAAACCACTCCCGGCACCAACCATTCCCCATTTTCAACTCTTCCATCCCCTCCCAGTCCCTCCCAGTCCATTCCCAGTCCCTCCCAGTATAACCCAGTCCATCCCAGTCCCTCCCAGTTTATCCCAGTCCATCCCAGTCCCCTCCAATCCCCTCCCAGTCCCTCCCAGTATAACCCTGTCCATTCCCAGTTTATCCCAGTATAACCCAGTCCCTCTCAGTCCGTTCCCAGTATAACCCAGTCCATTCCCAGTCCCTCCCAGTACAAACCAGTAACATCCCAGTCTATCCCAGTCCCCTCCAATCCCCTCCCAGTCCATCCCAGTATAACCCAGTCCATTCCCAGTCCCTCCCAGTATAACCCAGTCCATCCCAGTATAACCCAGTCCATTCCCAGTCCCTCCCAGTATAACCCAGTCCATCCCAGTATAACCCAGTCCATTCCCAGTCCCTCCCAGTATAAACCAGTAACATCCCAGTCCATCCCAGTCCCCTCCAATCCCCTCCCAGTCCCTCCCAGTATAACCCAGTCCCTCCCAGTCCATTCCCAGTATAACCCAGTCCATTCCCAGTATAACCCAGTCCCTCCCAGTCCATTCCCAGTCCATTCCCAGTTCCCTCCCAGTATAAACCAGTACAAACCAGTATAAAAAAAACCACTCCCGGCACCAACCGTTCCCCATTTTCAACCCTTCCATCCCCTCCCAGTCCATTCCCAGTATATCCCAGTATAACCCAGCCCCCTCCCAGCCCTCTCCCAGTCCAAACCAGTCCAAACCAGTACAAACCAGTCCAAACCAGTCCAAACCAGTACAAACCAGTAACGCCCGCAGGTGGACATGTACTCGGGCGCGCTGTTCATCCGCGAGGCGCTGGGCTGGGACCTGTACGGCTCCGTGGGGGCCCTGCTGGGCGTCACCGCCCTCTACACCGTCACTGGTTCGTACTGGTTTGTACTGGTTTGGACTGGTTTGGACTGGGAGTGGGCTGGTTTGGACTGGTTTGGACTGGGTTATACTGGGAATGGGCTGGGAATGGGCTGGGTTGTACTGGGTTGTACTGGGAGGGGATTGGGATGATACTGGGTTAAACTGGGAGGGACTGGGAGAGACTGGGAGGGACTGGGATGAACTGGTTTATACTGGGAATGGGCTGGGTTATACTGGGTTATACTGGGAGGGGATTAGGATGATACTGGGTTAAACTGGGAATGGACTGGTCTATACTGGGAGGGACTCGGACAAACTGGGAGGGACTGGGATGGACTGGTTTGGACTGGGTTATACTGGGAATGGGCTGGGAATGGGCTGGGAATGGGCTGGGTTATACTGGGTTATACTGGGAGGGGATTGGGATGATACTGGGTTAAACTGGGAGGGACTGGTCTATACTGGGAGGGACTGGGATGGACTGGTTTATACTGGGAGGGACTGGGATGATACTGGTTTGGACTGGGTTATACTGGGAATGGACTGGGTTATACTGGGTTATACTGGGAAGGAACTGGGAGGGACTGGGAGGGAGTGGTTTATACTGGGAGGGGATTGGAAGGGACTGGGAGGGACAGGTTTATACTGGGAGGGAACTGGGATGAACTGGTTTATACTGGGAATGGGCTGGGTTATACTGGGTTGTACTGGGAGGGGATTGGGATGATACTGGGTTAAACTGGGAGGGACTGGTCTATACTGGGAGGGACTGGGATGGACTGGTTTGGACTGGGTTATACTGGGAATGGGCTGGGAATGGGCTGGGTTATACTGGGAGGGAACCGGGATGATACTGGGGATGCTGGGATGGACTGGGAATGGACTGGGTTATACTGGGAGGGACTGGTTTATACTGGGAGGGACTGGGAGATACTGGGAGGGAACTGGGATAAACTGGGAATGGATTGGGAGGGACTGGTTTATACTGGGAGGGACTGGGATAAACTGGGATGACACTGGGGGGTACTGGGATGGACTGGGAATGGACTGGGATGTACTGGGAGAGAACTGGGAGGAGTCTGGGTTATACTGGGAGGGACTGGTTTATACTGGGAGAGGATTGGGTTATACTGGGAGAGGATTGGGTTATACTGGGAGGGAACTCTGATGATACTGGGTTATACTGGGAGGGAACTGGGAATGGACTGGGGGGGGAACTGGTTTATACTGGGATGGACTGGGAGGGAACTGGGATAAACTGGGAATGGATTGGGAGGGACTGGGATGGACTGGGAATGGACTGGGTTGTACTGGGAGGGACTGGATTGTACTGGGAGGGACTGGGATGATACTGGTTTATACTGGTTTATACTGGGAATGGACTGGGAATGGATTGGGTTATACTGGGAGGGACTGGGAGGGTTCTGGGTTATACTGGGAGGGACTGGGAGGGTATGGAAGGGTTAAAAACGGGGAATAATTGGTGCTGGGAGTGATTTTTTTATACTGGTTTATACTGGTTTGTACTGGGAGGGGACTGGAAATGGTCCGTACTGGTCCATACTGGTCCATACTGGTCCATATGTGAACCAATGTGGGCGTGGCCTAACCGGGTTTGTGTCCATGTGGGCGTGGCCTAACTGGGTTTTGGGCAAGGTGGGTGTGGCCTAAGTGGGTGAGAGCCAATATGGGCGTGGCTTAACCGAGGTTGGGGCGATGTGGGTGTGGCCTAACCGGTGTTTTGTCCCGGTGGGCGGGGCCTGATCGGTGTTTTGTCCCGGTGGGCGTGGCCTGTGGCGGTGGGCGTGGCCAGGCGGGCTGACGGCGCTGATGTTCGCGGACCTGGTGCAGACGCTGATCATCATCGCGGGAGCGTCCGTGCTGGCCGGATACGGTACTGGGTTATACTGGGTTATACTGGGTTATACTGGTTTATACTGGTTTGTACTGGTTTGTACTGGGAGGGACTGGGAGGGACTGGGTTATACTGGTTTATATTGGAAGAGACTAGGCTATACTGGTTTACACTGGGAGAGACTGGGTTTTACTGGTTTATACTGGTTTATACTGGTTTGTACTGGGAGAGACTGGTTTATACTGGTTTATACTGGGTATGCTGGGTTATACTGGTTTATACTGGGCTATACTGGGTTATACTGGTTTATACTGGGTTATACTGGTCCATTCAACCTTATACTGCTCCATACTGCTTTATAGTATTTATACTGGTTTATACTGGTCCAAACTGGTTTATACTGGTTTATACTGGTTTTTACCACTTCATAGTGGTTTATACTGGTTTAAACTGGTTTATACTGGTTTATACTGGTTTATACTGGTTTATACTGGTTTATACTGGTCAACAGTGATTACTGCTGGGGAGGCACCTCCCACTCTCCAAACCCCATACTGGTTTATACTGGTTTATACTGGTTTATACTGGTTTATACTGGTTTATACTGGTTTAAACTGGTTTAAACTGGTTTATACTGGTTTATACTCGTTCTAACTGGTTTATACTGGTTTATACTGGTTTATACTGGTTTTTACCACTTCATAGTGGTTTATACCAGTTTAAACTGGTTTAAACCGGTTTATACTGGTTTATACTGGTTCAAACTGGTTTATACTGGTTTATACTGGTCAATAGTGATTACTGGTGGGGAGGCACCTCCCACTCTCCAAACCCCATACTGGTCCATACTGGTTTATACTGGTTTTTACCACTTCATACTGGTTTATACTGGCTTATACTGGTTTATACTGGTTTATACTGGTTTATACTGGTTTATACTGGTTTATACTGGTTTATACTGGTTTATACTGGTTTATACTGGTTTTTACCACTTCATACTGGTTTATACTGGTCAATAGTGATTACTGGTGGGGAGGCACCTCCCACTCTCCAAACCCCATACTGGTCCATACTGGTTTATACTGGTTTATACTGGTTTATACTGGTTTTTACCACGTTATACCACCTTACACTGCTATTTTCCACTCCATACTGGTTCCTACTGGTTCATACTGGTCTGTGCTGGTTCCCGGCAGCCCTGGGCGCCGTCGGGGGGTACCGGGGCCTGCAGGAGCGTTACCCGCTGGCGCTGCCCCCCAACTCCTCGGGGCCCTGCGGCCGCCCCCGGCCCGACGCCTTCAACCTCCTGCGGGACCCCAGCACCGGGGACCTGCCCTGGCCCGGGCTGCTGCTGGGGCTGGGCATCATCTCGGCCTGGTACTGGTGCACCGACCAGGTGGGACTGGTTTATACTGGTTTATACTGGTTTGTACTGGGAGCGAGTTTGGAGTGACTGGGATACACTGGGTTATACTGGGAGGGCACTGGGAGGGCACTGGGAGGAGATTGGAAGGGACTGGGATAGACTGGTTTATACTGGGAGGGACTGGGAGGGCACTGGGACAGACTGGGATGGAGCACAGGGCTCTAACTGGGTTATATTGGGAGCACTGGGCTGTAACTGGTTTATACTGGGAGCACTGGTTTCTAACTGGGAGCCCAGCACCGGCGACCTGCCCTGGCCCGGGCTGCTGCTGGGGCTGGGCATCATCTCGGCCTGGTACTGGTGCACCGACCAGGTGGGACTGGTTTATACTGGTTTATACTGGTTTATACTGGTTTATACTGGTTTATACTGGGAGCGAGTTTGGAGTGACTGGGATACACTGGGTTATACTGGGAGGGCACTGGGATGGAGCACTGGGCTGTAACTGGGTTATACTGGTTTGTACTGGGTTGTACTGGGAGCACTGGGCTCTAACTGGGTTATACTGGTTTATACTGGGAGCACTGGGCTGTAACTGGTTTATACTGGGAGCACTGGTTTCTAACTGGGAGCCCAGCACCGGCGACCTGCCCTGGCCCGGGCTGCTGCTGGGGCTGGGCATCATCTCGGCCTGGTACTGGTGCACCGACCAGGTGGGACTGGTTTATACTGGTTTATACTGGTTTATACTGGTTTATACTGGGAGCGAGTTTGGAGTGACTGGGATACACTGGGTTATACTGGAAGGGCACTGGGAGGGCACTGGGATGGAGCACTAGGCTGTAACTGGGTTATACTGGGTTGTACTGGGTTGTACTGGGAGCCCTGGGCTCTAACTGGGTTATACTGGGAGCACTGGGCTCTAACTGGGTTATACTGGTTTATACTGGGAGCACTGGTTTCTAACTGGGAGCCCAGCACCGGGGACCTGCCCTGGCCCGGGCTGCTGCTGGGGCTGGGCATCATCTCGGCCTGGTACTGGTGCACCGACCAGGTGGGACTGGTTTATACTGGTTTAGACTGGGAGCGAGTTTGGAGTGACTGGGTTGTACTGGGAGGCACTGGGAATCATCTAAAGCTGGATATGGGGGCGTTTGGAGGGACTGGGATATACTGGGATGGACTGGGAGGGCACTGGGAATCATCTCAGCCTGGTACTGGTGCACCGACCAGGTGGGACTGGTTTATACTGGTTTAGACTGGTTTATACTGGTTTATACTGGTTTATACTGGGAGCGAGTTTGGAGTGACTGGGACACACTGGGTTATACCGGGAGGGCACTGGGAGGGCACTGGGATGGAGCACTGGGCTCTAACTGGGTTATACTGGGTTGTACTGGTTTGTACTGGGAGCACTGGGCTCTAACTGGGTTATACTGGTTTGTACTGGGTTATACTGGGAGCACTGGGCTGTAACTGGGTTATACTGGGTTGTACTGGGTTATACTGGGAGCACTGGGCTCTAACTGGGTTATACTGGGTTGTACTGGTTTATACTGGGAGCACTGGTTTCTAACTGGGTTATACTGGTTTGTACTGGGAGCACTGGGCTGTAACTGGTTTATACTGGTTTATACTGGGAGCACTGGTTTCTAACTGGGACCTGCCCTGGCCCGGGCTGCTGCTGGGGCTGGGCATCATCTCGGCCTGGTACTGGTGCACCGACCAGGTGGGACTGGTTTAGACTGGTTTATACTGGGAGCGAGTTTGGAGTGACTGGGAATCATCTAAAGTTGGATATAGGGGCGCTGGGAGGGACTGGGATGGACTGGGATGGACTGGGAGGGACTGGGAATCATCTCGGCCTGGTACGGGTGCACTGACCAGGTGGGACTGGTTTATACTGGTTTAGACTGGTTTATACTGGGTTATACTGGTTTATACTGGGAGCGAGTTTGGAGTGACTGGGGTACACTGGGTTATACTGGGAGGGCACTGGGAGGGCACTGGGATGGAGCACTGGGCTCTAACTGGGTTATACTGGGTTGTACTGGGTTGTACTGGGAGCACTGGGCTGTAACTGGTGTCACTGGTGTGTAACTGGTCCCACCAGTCTGTAACTGGTCTCTAACTGGTCTAACTGGACTCTAACTGGTCTAACTGGTCTAACTGGTCTCTAACTGGTCTCTAACTGGTCTCTAACTGGTCTCTAACTGGTCTAACTGGTCTCTAACTGGTCTCTAACTGGTCTCTAACTGGTCTCTAACTGGTCTCAAACTGGTCTCTAACTGGTTTCTAAGTGGTCTCTAACTGGTCTCTAACTGGTCTAACTGGTCTCTAACTGGTCTCTAACTGGTTTCTAACTGGCCTCTAACTGGTCTAACTGGTTTCTAAGTGGTCTCTAACTGGTCTTTAACTGGTCTTTAACTGGTCTCTAACTGGTCTGTAACTGGTCTAACTGGTTTCTAACTGGTCTAACTGGTCTCTAACTGGTCTCTAACTGGTCTAACTGGTTTCTAACTGGTCTCTAACTGGTCTTTAACTGGTCTAACTGGTCTCTAACTGGTCTTACTGGTTTCTAACTGGTCTCTAACTGGTCTTTAACTGGTCTTTAACTGGTCTCTAACTGGTCTGTAACTGGTCTAACTGGTTTCTAACTGGTCTAACTGGTCCCTAACTGGTTTCTAACTGGTTTCTAACTGGTCTCTAACTGGTTTCTAACTGGTCTCTAACTGGTCTAACTGGTCTCTAACCGGTTTCTAACTGGTCTCTAACTGGTGTAACTGGTGTCTAACTGGTCTAACTGGTCTGTAACTGGTCTAACTGGTTTCTAACTGGTCTAACTGGTCCCTAACTGGTTTCTAACTGGTTTCTAACTGGTCTCTAACTGGTTTCTAACTGGTTTCTAACTGGTCTCTAACTGGTCTAACTGGTCTCTAACCGGTTTCTAACTGGTCTCTAACTGGTGTAACTGGTGTCTAACTGGTCTAACTGGTGTCTAACTGGTTTCTAACTGGTCTGTAACTGGTCTCTAACTGGTCTAACTGGTCTCTAACTGGTCTAACTGGTCTCTAACTGGTCTCTAACTGGTCTAACTGGTCTCTAACTGGTCTCTAACTGGTCTAACTGGTCTCTAACTGGTCTAACTGGTGTCTAACTGGTGTCTAACTGGTTTCTAACTGGTCTAACTGGTGTAACTGGTCTCTAACTGGTTTCTAACTGGTCTAACTGGTCTCTAACTGGTCTAACTGGTCTCTAACTGGTCTCTAACTGGTCTCTAACTGGTCTCTAACTGGTGTCTAACTGGTCTCTAACTGGTCTAACTGGTCTCTAACTGGTCTCTAACTGGTCTCTAACTGGTCTCTAACTGGTCTCAAACTGGTCTCTAACTGGTCTAACTGGTCTCTAACTGGTCTCTAACTGGTCTCTAACTGGTCTCTAACTGGTCTCTAACTGGTCTCTGACTGGTCTCTAACTGGTTTCTAACTGGTCTAACTGGTCTCTAACTGGTCTCTAACTGGTCTAACTGGTCTCTAACTGGTCTCTAACTGGTCTAACTGGTCTAACTGGTCTCAAACTGGTCTCTAACTGGTCTAACTGGTCTCAAACTGGTCTCTAACTGGTCTAACTGGTCTCTAACTGGTTTCTAACTGGTCTCTTACTGGTCTAACTGGTCTCTAACTGGTGTAACTGGTGTCTAACTGGTTTCTAACTGGTCTAACTGGTCTAACTGGTCTAACTGGTCTCTAACTGGTCTCTAACTGGTCTAACTGGTCTCTAACTGGTCTAACTGGTCTCTAACTGGTGTCTAACTGGTCTATCTGGTTTCTAAGTGGTCTCTAACTGGTCTAACTGGTTTCTAACTGGTCTCTAACTTATCTCACTGGTCTCTAACCGGTTTCTAACTGGTCTAACTGGTGTAACTGGTCTCTAACTGGTCTAACTGGTCTCTAACTGGTCTCTTACTGGTCTAACTGGTCCGTGCCCAGGTGATTGTGCAGCGCTGCCTCGCCGGCCGCTCCCTCACCCACGTCCGCGCCGGCTGCGTCGTCTGCGGCTACCTCAAGGTGCTGCCCATGTTCCTGATGGTGCTGCCCGGCATGGCCGCCCGCGTGCTCTTCCCGGGTCAGTCGCACTGGTTTCTACTGGTTTTTACTGGTTTGTACTGGTTTAGAATGGTATATTTTGTGTTTAAGTTATTCATTCAAAATGGCCGCCTACATTGGAGTTTACAAGATGGCCGCCCAAAATGGCCACCCCCATCGGGGTCTACAAGATGGCCGTCCAAAACGGCCGCCCCATTATAGTGGGCCATACTGGTTTATACTGGTTTATACTGGTTTATACTGGTTTATACTGAGTTTGAGGGATTAATCCAATATGGCCACCCCTACATTGGAGTTTACAAGATGGCCGCCCAAAATGGCCACCAAACACAAAATCTAAGATGGCCGCCAGAGGTGACACCCCATTATAGTGAGCCATACTGGTTTATACTGGTTTATACTGGTTTATCCTGGTTTATACTGGTTTGTACTGGTTTATACTGGTTTAGAATGGTATATTTTGTGTTTAAGTTATTTATTCAAAATGGCCGCCTACATTGGAGTTTACAAGATGGCCGTCCAAAATGGCCGCCCCACTATAGTGGGCCATACTGGTTTATACTGGTTTATACTGGTTTATACTGGTTTATACTGGTCCATACTGCTCCGTACTGGTTTATACTGGTTTATACTGGTCCGTACTGGTCCATACTGGTCCATACTGGTTTATACTGGTCCATACTGGTCCATACTGGTTTATACTGGTCCATACTGGTTTACACTGGTCCATACTGGTTTATACTGGTTTATACTGGTTTATACTGGTCCATACTGGTGCATACTGGTTCATACTGGTCCATACTGGTTTATACTGGTCCGTACTGGTTTGTACTGGTCCATACTGGTTTATACTGGTTTATACTGGTCTATACTGGTCCGTACCGGTCCATACTGGTTTATACTGGTCTGTACTGGTCCATACTGGTTTATACTGGTCCATACTGGTTTGTACTGGTCCATACTGGTTTATACTGGTCCGTACTGGTTTATACTGGTCCGTACTGGTTTATACTGGTTTATACTGGTCCATACTGGTTTATACTGGTCCATACTGGTTCCTGCAGACGTCATTGGCTGCGCTGACCCCCAGGGCTGCTCCCGGGCCTGCGGCTCCGCCCTCGGCTGCTCCAACGTGGCCTATCCCAGGCTGGTGCTGAGCCTGCTGCCCCCCGGTAATTAATTATTAATTATTAATTAATTATTAATTAACAATTAGTAATTAATTAATTGTTATTATTTGTTTATTAGTGATATTTAATGATTTATGAATGATTTATTAGTGATTATTAATGGTTATCAATGGTGGCCTATCCCAGGCTGGTGCTCAGCCTGCTGCCCCCCGGTAATTAATTATTAATTATTAATTAATTATTAATTAATTATTAATTAATAATTAATTATTATTGTTGTTTATTAGTGATATTTAATTATTTATGAATGATTTATTAGTGATTATTAATGGTTATCAGTGGTGGCCTATCCCAGGCTGGTGCTCAGCCTGCTGCCCCCCGGTAATTAATTATTAATTATTAATTAATTATTATTTAATAATTAGTTATTATTAATTGTTTATTAGTGATATTTAATACTTTATGAATGATTTATTAGTGATTATTAATGTTTATCAATGGTGGCCTATCCCAGGCTGGTGCTCAGCCTGCTGCCCCCCGGTAATTAATTATTAATTTATAATTAATAATTAATTAATAATTAATAATTAATTAATTATTATTATTTGTTTATTAGTGATATTTAATTATTTATTTATGATTTCTTAGTGATTATTAATGGTTATCAATGGTGGCCTATCCCAGGCTGGTGCTCAGCCTGCTGCCCCCCGGTAATTAATTATTAATTATTAATTAATTATTAATTAACAATTAGTAATTAATTAATTATTATTATTTGTTTATTAGTGATATTTAATGATTTATGAATGATTTATTAGTGATTATTAATGGTTATCAATGGTGGCCTATCCCAGGCTGGTGCTGAGCCTGCTGCCCCCCGGTAATTAATTATTAATTATTAATTAATTATTAACGAATAATTAATTATTATTATTGTTCGTTAGTGATATTTAATTATTTATTAATGATTTATTAGTGATTATTAATGGTTATCAATGGTGGCCTATCCCAGGCTGGTGCTCAGCCTGCTGCCCCCGGTAATTTATTATTAATTAGTAATTAATAATTCGTGATTAAGAATTGTCTCTTAGTGACTATTTATTATTTATTAATGACTATTAGTTATTTATTAGTGATTAATAATGATTTAGAAATGATTTTCTAGTGATTATTCGTTTATTAGTAGTAACTATTAGTTAATTATTAGTGATTATTAGTGATTCATTAATGTTTTATTAATGGTTGATTAGTGATTATGATTAATAGTAGTGATTATTAGTTGTTTATTAGTAATTATTTATGATTCATTATTATTTTATTAATGAAATATTAGTGATTATTAGTTATTTATTAGTTATTAGTAATGATTTATTAATGATTTATTAGGGTTTTTTTTGCTGGTTTTTCACCGATTTTTGCCATTTTTTCCCCACTAATTATTACTAATTAATAACTAATAATTATTTAAATTATTAGGACTTATAAACGTCTAATAATCCTAATTATTGGGCTAATAATTCTATTTTATTGGTGCCAATAATTCCATTTTTTCACCGATTTTTTCACCATTAATCATTATTAATTAATAACTAATAATTATTTGTGGCTTATAAACGGTTATTAGCACTAATAATTAATTATTAATCCCAATTATTGGGCTAATCATTCCATTCTTGGTGCTAATAATTCCGTTTTTTCTCCAATTTTCGCCATTTTTTCACCATTAATTATTAATAATTAATAACTGAAAAATTTTTCGGGCTAATAACCGCTTATTAGACCTAATAATCAATTATTAATCCTAATTATTTGGCTAATAATTCAATTTTATTGGGGGTAATAATTCGATTTTTTTTCACCGATTTTTGCCGGTTTTTCACCTCTAATTATTATTAATAACTAATAATTATTTAAATTATTAAGACATAAACGTCTAATAATCCTAATTATTGGGCTAATAATTCCATTTTATTGGTGCTAATAATTCCATTTTTTCACAGATTTCCGCCGTTTTTTCACCATTAATCATTATTAATTAATAACTAATAATTATTTGTGGCTTATAAACGGTTATTAGCACTAATAATTAATTAATAATCCCAATTATTGCGCTAATAATTCCATTCTTGGTCCTAATAATTCCCTTTTTTCTCCAATTTTCGCCATTTTTTCACCGATTTTCGCCGTTCTTTCACCGTTAATTATTATTAATTAATATCTAATAATTATTTCAATTATTAGGAGCAATAAACGTCTAATAACCCTAATTATCGGGCTAATAACTCCATTTTTCGCCGCATTTTCGCCGTTCTTTCACCGATTTTCGCCGTTCTTTCGCCGTTAATTATTATTAATTAATATCTAATAATTATTTCAATTATTAGGACTAATAAACGTCTATTAACCCTAATTATTGGGCTAATAACTCCATTTTTCGCCGCATTTTCGCCGTTCTTTCACCGATTTTCGCCATTCTTTCACCATTAATCATTATTAATTAATATCTAATAATTATTTCAACTATTAGGACTAATAAACGTCTAATAACCCTAATTATCGGGCTAATAACTCCATTTTTTGCCGTATTTTCGCCGTTCTTTCACCGATTTTCTCCGTTTTTTCACCGTTAATTATTATTAATTAATATCTAATAATTATTTCAATTATTAGGAGCAATAAACGTCTATTAACCCTAATTATCGGGCTAATAACTCCATTTTTCGCCGTATTTTCGCCGTTCTTTCACCGATTTTCTCCATTTTTTCACCGATTTTCGCCGTTTTTTCACCGTTAATTATTATTAATTAATATCTAATAATTATTTCAATTATTAGGAGCAATAAACGTCTAATAACCCTAATTATTGGGCTAATAACTCCATTTTTCGCCGCATTTTCGCCGTTCTTTCACCGATTTTTGCCGTTTTTTTCACCGTTAATTATTATTAATTAATATCTAATAATTATTTCAACTATTAGGACTAATAAACGTCTAATAACCCTAATTATTGGGCTAATAACTCCATTTTTCGCCGTATTTTCGCCGTTCTTTCACCGATTTTTGCCGTTTTTTTCACCGTTAATTATTATTAATTAATATCTAATAATTATTTCAACTATTAGGACTAATAAACGTCTAATAACCCTAATTATTAGGCTAATAACTCCATTTTTCACCGTATTTTCGCCGTTCTTTCACCGATTTTCGCCGTTCTTTCACCGTTAATTATTATTAATTATTATCTAATAATTATTTCAACTATTAGGACTAATAAACGTCTAATAACCCTAATTATCGGGCTAATAACTCCATTTTTCGCCGCATTTTCGCCGTTTTTTTCACCGATTTTCGCCGTTTTTTTCGCCGTTAATCATTATTAATTAATATCTAATAATTATTTCAATTATTAGGAGCAATAAACGTCTAATAACCCTAATTATCGGGCTAATAACTCAAATTTTTCGCCGCATTTTCTCCGTTCTTTCACTGATTTTCGCCGTTTTTTCACCGATTTTCTCCGTTCTTTCACCGTTAATTATTATTAGTTAATATCTAATAATTATTTCAATTATTAGGACTAATAAACGTCTAATAACCCTAATTATCGGGCTAATAACTCCATTTTTCGCCGCATTTTCGCCATTCTTTCACCGATTTTCGCCGTTTTTTCGCCATTAATTATTATTAATTAATATCTAATAATTATTTCAATTATTAGGAGCAATAAAGGTCTATTAACCCTAATTATCGGGCTAATAACTCCATTTTTAGCCGCATTTTCGCCGTTCTTTCACCGATTTTCGCCGTTTTTTTCACCATTAATCATTATTAATTAATATCTAATAATTATTTCAATTATTAGGACTAATAAACGTCTATTAACCCTAATTATCGGGCTAATAACTCCATTTTTCGCCGTATTTTCGCCGTTCTTTCACCGATTTTCTCCATTTTTTCACCGATTTTCGCCGTTTTTTCACCGTTAATTATTATTAATTAATATCTAATAATTATTTCAACTATTAGGAGCAATAAACGTCTATTAACCCTAATTATCGGGCTAATAACTCCATTTTTAGCCGCATTTTCGCCGTTCTTTCGCCGATTTTCGCCGTTCTTTCGCCATTAATCATTATTAATTAGCTAATAATTAATTAATCGCCCCCCCAGGGCTGCGGGGGCTGATGCTGGCCGTGGTGCTGGCGGCGCTGATGTCGTCGCTGGCCTCCATCTTCGCCAGCTCGGCCGCGCTCTTCACGCTGGACGTGTTCAGGAGGCTCCGCCCAGGGGCGGGGCCAAAGCAGCTCCTGATGGCCGGAAGGTGAGGCCACACCTGGGGACATTGGGGACACCTGGGGACAGGTGAGGGACACCAAAAATCCCCAAAAAATCAAAAAAAATAAAAAAATCCCCAAAAAATCCCCCAAAAAATCCCCAAAAAATCCCAAAAAAAGCCTTAAAAAATCCCCCCAAAAAATCCCCAAAATCCCAAAGATTTCACCCCAAAATTCACTGAATTGGCCCCAAAAATTCACTTAAAAATTCACTGAAGTGGGCACAGTGAGGGACAGGTGAAAAATCCCCAAAAAATCAAAAAAAAAAAAACCAAAAAAATCCCAAAAAATCCCCCCAAAAAATCCCAAAAAATTCAATAAAAAATCCCCCCAAAAATCCCCAAAATCCCCAAGTTTTTACCCCAAAATTCATTCAATTGGCACCAAAAATTCAATTCAAAATTCACTGAATTGGTCACAGTGAGGGACAGGTGAGGGACACCAAAAATCCCCCAAAAAATCCCCCAAAAAATCCCAAAAAATTCATTGAAAAATCCCCCCAAAAAATCCCCAAAATCCCAAAGATTTCACCCCAAAATTCCTTAAATTGGCACCAAAAATTCACTTAAAAATTCCCTGAATTGGGCACAGTGAGGGACAGGTGAGGTCCCCTGGGACAGGTGAGATCACCTGGACACCTGGGACAGGTGGGGGACACTGGGTACAGGTGAAGGACACACCTGGGACACACCTGGGGACACCTGGGGACACCTGGGGACAGCTGGGACAGGTGGGGACAGCTGGGGACACCTGGGCACATTGGGGACACCTGGGACAGGTGGGGACACCTGGGGACACCTGGGACAGGTGGGGACACACCTGGGGACACCTGGGGACACCTGGGGACATTGGGGACATTGGGGACACCTGGGGACACCTGGGGACATCTGGGACAGGTGGGACACACCTGGGACAGGTGAGGGGACACCAGGGATGGGTGGGACAGGTGAGGGACACCTGAGATAGAGGAGGGACACACCTGGGACACACCTGGGATAGGTGAGGTCACCTGGGACACCCGGGACACATAAGGGACAAATGGGACAGGTGAGGGGACACCTGGGACACACCTGGGACTGGGGAGGGACACCTGAGATAGGTGCGGGGACATCTGGGACACACCTGGCACAGGTAAGGGAGACCTGGGACACACCTGGGACAGGTGAGATCACCTGGGACACCTGGGACAGGTGGGGGACACTGGGTACAGGTGAAGGACGCACCTGGGACACACCTGGGACAGGTGAGGGGACATCTGGGGTGGGTGAGGGACAGGTGAGGGGACATTTGGGACACACCTGGGACAGGTGGGACAAATGGGACAGGTGAGGGACACACCTGGGACAGGTGAGGGGACACCTGGGACACACCTGGGACACACCTGGACTTGTGAGGGACACCTGGGACAGGTGAGGGACAGGCGGGACCACCTGGAGACGTGAGGGACACCTGGGACAGGTGGGGGACACTGGGTGCAGGTGAAGGACACACCTGGGACACACCTGGGACAGGTGAGGGACAGCTGAGAGAGGTGGGACAGGTGGGACAGGTGAGGTCTGGGACATCTGGGACACACCTGGGACAGGTGAGGGACAGGTGAGGTCACCTGAGACAGGTGGGACAAGCAGGGGACACCGGGGACACACCTGGGACAGGTCAGGGGACACCTGGGGTGGGTGAGGGACAGGTGAGGGGACACCTGGGACAGGTAAGGGAGACCTGGGACAGGTGAGGTCACCTGGACACACCTGGAGATGTGAGGGACACCTGGGACTGAGGGGACACCTGGGACAGGTGAGGGGACACCTGGGACACACCTGGGACACACCTGGGACACACCTGTCCCTCACCTGTCCCTCACCTGTCCCTCACCTGTCCCCGCAGGCTGTGGGTGGTGGCCATGGTGGGGCTGCCCCAAATTTGGTCATCCCAGGTGTCCAGGTGACCTCAAGAACCCCAAAGTTGAGGTTCTCAATCCCCAAATTTTGGTATCTCAGGTGACTTCGAGCTCCCAAATTTTGGGTTCTGGAGCTCCTGGAGACCCCAAATTCTGTGGATTTTGGAGTAAAATTTTCAGGATTTTTGGGATTTTTTTAGGATTTTTTTGGGGGGTTTTTGGTGTCCCTCACCTGTCCCTCACTGTGCCCAATTCCGTGAATTTTTAATTGAATTTTTGGGGCCAATTTAGTGAATTTTGGGGTAAAATCTTTGGGATTTTTATAGGATATTTTTTGGGTTTTTTGGGGTTTTTTGGGGGAATTTTTTGGGGGATTTTTTGGGGGAATTTTTTTGGGTTTTTGGTGTCCCTCACCCGTCCCTCACTGTCACCAATTCAGTGAATTTTTAAGCGAATTTTTGGTGCCAATTTAGCGAATTTTGGGGTAAAACCTTCGGGATTTTTTGGGGTAAAAATCTTCGAGATTTTTGGGATTTTTTTGGGGAATTTTTTGGGTTTTTCTGGGGGGAATTTTTTAGGATTTTATTTAGGATTTTTTTTTTGGGTTTTTGGTGTCCCTGACCTGTCCCTCACTGTGCCCAATTCAGGGAATTTTTGAGTGAATTTTGCTGATTTTGGGGGTCAATTTAGTGAATTTTAAGGGTCAAATCTTTGGGGATTTTTGGAGTAAAACCTTCAGGATCTTGGGGATTTTTTGGGATCTTTTGGGGATTTTTTGGGTTTTTGGTGTCCCTCACCTGTCCCTCACTGTGCACGATACACTGAATTTTTCAGTGCATTCAGGTGGATTTTTGGTGCCAATTTAGCGAATTTTGGGCTAAAATCTTCGGGTTTTTTGCAATTTTTTGGGGGATTTTTTCTCTCTCTCACCTGTGCCACCTCACCTGTCCCCGCAGGGCCGTGGGTGGTGGCCACGGTGGGGCTGCCCCAAATTTGCTCATCCCAGGTGTCCAGGTGACCTCGAGAACCCCAAATTTGAGGTTCTCAAACACCAAATTTTGGTATCTCAGGTGACTTCGAGCTCCCAGATTTTGGGTTCTGGAGCTCCTGGAGACCCCAAATTTTTTCGAGGTGACCCCAGGTGACCTCCGGTGTCCCTCACCTGTCCAGGTGACCTCGAAGACCCCAATTCTGACCTTCTCAAGTGTCCAAAATCCCCAAATTTTGGTATCTCAGGTGACTTCGACCATCCAAATTTTGGGTTCTGGAGCACCTGGAGACTCCGAATTTTGTGGATTTCGGGGTAAAATTTTCAGGATTTTTGGGATTTTTTCAGGATTTTTTGCGGGGTTTTTGGTGTCCCTCACCTGTCCCTCACTGTGCCCAATTCAGGGAGTTTTTAATTGAATTTTTGGGGCCAATTCAGTGAATTTTGGGGTGAAATCTTTGGGATTTTGGGGATTTTTTAAGGATTTTTGGGGGGATTTTTTTGGGGATTTTTTGGGGGATTTTTTTTGGGTTTTTGGTGTCTCTCACCTGTCCCTCACTGTGCCCAATTCAGGGAATTTTTAAGCGAATTTTTGGGGCCAATTTAGTGAATTTTGGGGTCAAATCTTCGGGATTTGGGGGATTTTTTGGGGATTTTTTCAGGATTTTTTTTTGGGATTTTTTGGGGGAATTTTTGGGGGATTTTTTTGGGTTTTTGGTGTCTCTCACCTGTCCCTCACTGTGACCAATTCAGTGAATTTTTAATTGAATTTTTGGGGCCAATTCAGTGAATTTTGGGGTCAAATCTTCGGGAATTTTAAAGGATATTTTTTGGGGTTTTTGGGGTTTTTTGGGGGAATTTTTTGGGGGATTTTTTGGGGGAATTTTTTTGGGGTTTTTGGTGTCCCTCACCTGTCCCTCACTGTGAATAATTCACCGAATTTTTAAGTGAATTTCGCTGAATTTTGGGGCCAATTCAGTGAATTTTTGGGTGAAATCTTTGGGATTTTTTCAGGATTTTGTCAGGATTTTTTGGGGGATTTTTTTGGGGATTTTCTGGGGGGATTTTTTGGGGTTTTTGGTGTCTCTCACCTGTCCCTCACTGTCACCAATTCAGTGAATTTTTAAGCGAATTTTTGGTGCCAATTTAGCGAATTTTGGGCTAAAACCTTCGGGTTTTTTGCAATTTTTTGGGGGATTTTTTCTCTCTCTCACCTGTGCCACCTCACCTGTCCCCGCAGGCCGTGGGTGGTGGCCATGGTGGGGCTGCCCCAAATTTGCTCATCCCAGGTGTCCAGGTGACCTTGAGGGACCCAAATTTGAGGTTCTCAATCCCCAAATTTTGGTATCTCAGGTGGCTTCGAGCTCCCAAATTTTGGGTTCTGGAGCTCCTGGAGACCCCAAATTTTTTTGAGATGTCCCCAAGTGACCTCAGGTGTCCTCAGGTGATCTCAAGAACCCCAAATTTGAGGTTCTCAGGTGTCCAAAATCCCCAAATTTTGGTGTCCAGGTGACCTTGAAGGACCCAAATTTTGGTATCTCAGGTGACTTCGAGCTCCCAAATTTTGGGTTCTGGAGCTCCTGGAGACCCCAAATTTTTTTGAGATGTCCCCAAGTGACCTCAGGTGTCCCTCACCTGTCCAGGTGACCTCAAAGACCCCAAATTTGATGGTTCTGAGTGTCCAGGTGACCTCAAGAACCCCAAATTTGAGGTTCTCAAACACCAAATTTTGGTATCTCAGGTGACTTTGAGCTCCCAAATTTTGGGTTCTGGAGCTCCTGGAGACCCCAAATTTTTTTGAGATGTCCCCAAGTGACCTCAGGTGTCCCTCACCTGTCCAGGTGACCTCAAGAACCCCAAATTTTGGGTTCTCAGGTGTCCAAAATCCCCAAATTTTCGTGTCCAGGTGACCTTGAAGGACCCAAATTTTGGTATCTCAGGTGGCTTTGAGCTCCCAAATTTTGGGCTCTGGAGCTCCTGGAGACCCCAAATTTTTTTGGGGTGGCCTCAGGTGACCTCAGGTGTCCCTCACCTGTCCAGGTGACCTCAAAGACCCCAAATTTGGTCATCCCAGGTGTCCAGGTGACCTCAAGAACCCCAAATTTGAGGTTCTCAAACACCAAATTTTGGTATCTCAGGTGACTTCGAGCTCCCAAATTTTGGGTTCTGGAGCTCCTGGAGACCCCAAATTTTTTCGAGGTGTCCCCAGGTGACCTCAGGTGTCCTCAGGTGACCTCAGGTGTCCAGGTGACCTCAAAGACCCCAATTCTGACCTTCTCAAGTGTCCAAAATCCCCAAATTTTGGTGTCCAGGTGACCTTGAAGGACCCAAATTTTGCTATCTCAGGTGACTTCGACCATCCAAATTTTGGGTTCTGGAGCTCCTGGAGACCCCAAATTTTTTCGAGGTGACCTCAGGTGTCCCTCACCTGTCCAGGTGACCTCAAAGACCCCAAATTTGGTCATCCCAGGTGTCCAGGTGACCTCAAGAACCCCAAAGTTGAGGTTCTCAATCCCCAAATTTTGGTATCTCAGGTGACTTCGACCATCCAAATTTTTGGTTCTGGAGCTCCTGGAGACCCCAAATTTTTTCGAGGTGACCTCAGGTGTCCCTCACCTGTCCAGGTGACCTCAAAGACCCCAAATTTGAGGTTCTCAGGTGTCCAAAATCCCCAAATTTTGGTATCTCAGGTGACTTCGACCACCCAAATTTTGGGTTCTGGAGCTCCTGGAGACCCCGAATTCTGTGGATTTCGGGGTAAAATTTTCAGGATTTTTGGGATTTTTTTAGGATTTTTTTTGGGGTTTTTGGTGTCCCCTCACCTGTCCCTCACTGTGACCAACTCAGTGAATTTTTAATTGAATTTTTGGGGCCAATTCAGTGAATTTTGGGGTGAAATCTTTGGGATTTTTTCAGGATTTTGTCAGGATTTTTTGGGGGATTTTTTTGGGGATTTTCTGGGGGGATTTTTTGGGGTTTTTGGTGTCCCTCACCTGTCCCTCACTGTCACCAATTCAGTGAATTTTTAAGCGAATTTTTTGGGGCCAATTTAACGAATTTTGGGGTAAAACCTTCGTTTTTTTTTTAATTTTTGGGGGATTTTTGGGGGATTTTTTCTCTCTCTCACCTGTGCCACCTCACCTGTCCCCGCAGGCTGTGGGTGGTGGCCATGGTGGGGCTGAGCCTGGCCTGGCTGCCCGTGGTGGAGGCGGCGCGGGGCGGGCAGCTCTTCGAGTACATGCAGGCCTTGGCCTCGTACCTGGCGCCGCCCGTGGCCGCCGTCTTCTGCCTGGCCGTGTTCGTGCCCCGCGTCAACGAGCCGGTGAGGGGGGACACGCCTGGGGACATTGGGGACACACCTGGGGACACGTGGGAGGGGATGAACAAAAAAAACCCCGTGAAAATCGGGTGAAAAATGAGGATTTTGGGGTTAAAAATGGGGATTTTTGGGTGTAAATTTGGGGGTTTTGGGGTGAAAATTTGGGGATTTTTGGGGTGAGATTTTGGGGACACACCTGGGGACATTGGGGACACACCTGGGGACGGCTGGGAGGGGATGAACAAAAAAAACCCCGTGAAAATCGGGTGGAAAATGGGGATTTTGGGTCAAAAATGGGGATTTTTGGGGTGAAAATTTGGGGATTTTGGGGTGAAAATTTGGGGATTTTGGGGTGAAAATTTGGGGATTTTTGGGGACACATCTTGGGACACATCTTGGGAGACATCTGGGGACAGACCTGGGGACAGGTGGGAGGGGATAAACAAAAAAAACCCGGTGAAAATCGGGTGAAAAATGGGGATTTTGGGTCAAAAATGGGGATTTTGGGGTGAAAATTTGGGGTTTTGGGGTGGAAAATTTGGGGTTTTGGGGACGCATCTTGGGACACATCTGGGGACAGGTGGGAGGGGAAAAACAAAAAAAACCCCCTGAAAATCGGGTGAAAAATGGGGATTTTGGGTCAAAAATGGGGATTTTGGGGTGAAAAGTGGGGATTTTGGGGTGAAAATTTGGGGTTTTGGGGTGAAAATTTGGGGTTTTTTGGGGACATATTTTGGGATACATCTGGGGACATTGGGGACACACCTGGGGACGGCTGGGAGGGGATAAACAAAAAAAACCCCGTGAAAATCGGGTGAAAAATGGGGATTTGGGGTCAAAAATGGGGATTTGGGGTCAAAAATGGGGATTTTTGTGTTCAAAAACGGGGATTTTGGGGTGAAAATTTGGGGTTTTGGGGGGTGAGATTTTGGGGACACACCTGGGGACATTGGGGACACACCTGGGGACAGGTGGGAGGGGAAAAAACAAAAAAAACCCCCTGAAAATCGGGTGAAAAATGGGGATTTTGGGGTGAGATTTTGGGGGGCACCTGGGCACACCTGGGATCCATTGGGGCACACCTGGGCACACCTGGGTGGGGTTAGAGGGGATTTGGAGGGCACCGGGGCACACCTGGGTGGGCATTGAAGGGGATTTGAGGCACACCTGGAGGGGTTTGGGGCACACCTGGGGGCACCTGGGCACACCTGGGGGCACCTGGGGGCACCTGAGTGGGGTTAGATGGGGATTGAGCTCACCTGGGCACACCTGGGTGGGGTTTAAAGGGGATTTGGGGCACACCTGGGCACACCTGGGCACACCTGGGATCTATTGGGGCACACCTGGGCACACCTGGGTGGGGATAGAGGGGGTTTGGGGCACACCTGGGCACACCTGGGGGCACCTGAGGGGGTTAGAGGGGGTTTGGAGGGCACACCTGGGCACACCTGGGAGGGGTTAAAGGGGATTTTGGGGCACACCTGGGCACACCTGGGGGCACCTGAGTGGGGTTAAAGGGGATTTGGAGGGCACCGGGGCACACCTGGGTGGGCATTTGGGGCACACCTGGAGGGGTTTGGGGCACACCTGGGCACACCTGGGCACACCTGGGGGCACCTGGGGGCACCTGAGTGGGGTTAGATGGGGATTGAGCTCACCTGGGCACACCTGGGAGGGGTTAAAGGGGGTTTGGGGCACACCTGGGCACACCTGGGGGCACCTGGGTGGGGTCTCAGAGGGTATGGGGCTCACCTGGCACAGCTGGGGGTACCAGGGAGGAGTTTAGAGGGGGTTTGGGGCTCACCTGGGCACACCTGGGCACACCTGGGGGAGTTTGGGGCACACCTGGGGGCACCTGGGTGGGGTTAAAGGGGATTTGGAGGGCACCTGGGCACACCTGGGTGGGCATTGAAGGGGATTTGGGGCACAACTGGAGGGGTTTGGGGCACACCTGGGCACACCTGGGGGCACCTGGGGGCACCTGGGTGGGGTTAGATGGGGATTGAGCTCACCTGGGCACACCTGGGTGGGGTTAAAGGGGGTTTGGGGCACACCTGGGCACACCTGGGGGCACCTGGGTGGGGTTAGAGGGGGTTTGGAGGGCACCTGGGCACACCTGGGGGAGTTTGGGGCACACCTGGGGGCACCTGAGGGGGGTTAGATGGGGATTGAGCCCACCTGGCCACACCTGGGTGGGGTTAAAGGGGTTTTGGGGCACACCTGGGCACACCTGGGCACACCTGGCATCCATTGGGGCACACCTGGGGGCACCTGGGTGGGGATAGAGGGGGTTTGGGGCACACCTGGGCACACCTGGGGGCACCTGAGGGGGTTTAGAGGGGGTTTGGAGGGGTACCGGGGCACACCTGGGTGGGCATTGAAGGGGATTTGGGGCTCACCTGGAGGAGTTTGGGGCACACCTGGGCGCACCTGGGTGGGGTTCAGAGGGGGTTTGGGGCACACCTGGACGGGGGTTAAAGGAGTTTTGGGGGGCACCTGGGCACACCTGGCATCCATTGGGGCACACCTGGGCACACCTGGGTGGGGATAGAGGTGGTTTGGGGCACACCTGGGGGTACCTGGGGGTACCTGAGGGGGGTTAGAGGGGGATTGAGCTCACCTGGACACACCTGGGAGGGGTTAAAGGGGATTTTGGGCACACCTGGAGGGGTTTGGGGCACACCTGGGCACACCTGGATGGGGTTCAGAGGGGGTTTGGGGCACACCTGGGCACACCTGGGATCCATTGGGACATACCTGGTCACACCTGGGGGCACCTGGGATCCATTGGTGCGTACCTGGGCACACCTGGGTGGGGATAGAGGTGGTTTGGGGCACACCTGGGGGCACCTGAGTGGGGTTAGATGGGGATTGAGCCCACCTGGGCACACCTGGGAGGGGTCTCAGAGGGTTTGGGGCACACCTGGGCACACCTGGGGGAGTTTGGGGCACACCTGGGCACACCTGGACGGGGTTAGATGGGGTTTGGGGGGCACCTGGGCACACCTGGGATCCATTGGGACACACCTGGGGGCACCTGGGCACACCTGGGTGGGCATTGAAGGGGATTTGGGGCACACCTGGAGGAGTTTGGGGCTCACCTGGGCACACCTGGGGGAGTTTGGGGCACACCTGGGGGCACCTGAGTGGGGTTAGATGGGGATTGAGCTCACCTGGGCACACCTGGGTGGGGTGTTAAAGGGGTTTTGGGGCTCACCTGGGCACACCTGGGCACACCTGGGATCCATTGGGGCACACCTGGGCACAGCTGGGCACACCTGGATGGGGTTTAGAGGGGGTTTGGGGCTCACCTGGGCACACCTGGGCACACCTGGGGGCACCTGGGTGGGGTTAGATGGGGATTGAGCTCACCTGGGCACACCTGGGTGGGGTTCAGAGGGGGTTTGGGGCACACCTGGACGGGGGTTAAAGGAGTTTTGGGGGGCACCTGGGTACACCTGGCATCCATTGGGACACACCTGGGCACACCTGGGTGGGGTTAAGGGGGATTTGGGGCACACCTGGGCACACCTGGGATCCATTGGGGCACACCTAGGCACACCTGAGCACACCTGGGTGGGGATAGAGGGGGTTTGGGGCACACCTGGGCACACCTGGGGGCACCTGAGTGGGGTTAGATGGGGATTGAGCTCACCTGGGCACACCTGGGAGGGGTTTAAAGGGGATTTGGGGCACACCTGGGCACACCTGGGCACACCTGGCATCCATTGGTGCACACCTGGGTACACCTGGGTGGGGATAGAGGGGGTTGGGGCTCACCTGGGCACACCTGGGGGCACCTGGGTGGGGTTAGATGGGGATTGAGCTCACCTGGGCACAGCTGGGAGGGGTTAAAGGGGTTTTGGGGCTCACCTGGGCACACCTGGGCACACCTGGGATCCATTGGGGCACACCTGGGCACACCTGGGCACACCTGGGCACACCTGGGTGGGGATAGAGGGGGTTTGGGGCTCACCTGGGCACACCTGGGGGCACCTGGGTGGAGTTAAGGGGGATTTAGGGGCACCTGGAGGGGTTTGGGGCACACCTGGGCACACCTGGGCACACCTGGGGGCACCTGAGTGGGGTTAGATGGGGATTGAGCTCACCTGGGCACACCTGGGATCCATTGGGACACACCTGGGCACACCTGGGCATTGGGGGAGGGAACCAAACGGGCTTTGAGGGGAATTTTGGGCTCCAGGTGACCCCAAACCCCCCAAATTTCCCCTTTAAAAGAGCCCGGAACTGGCAAATTTTAACCCTTAAACTCCCAAGTTTTAACCCTAAAACCCCCAAATTTCAACTCCAATGACCCCGAAAAACCACAAAATTTTAACCCTTTCAGTGACCCCACAAATCTCGAATTTTAACCCTTCAAACCCCAAATTTTGACCCCAAAACCCCCAAATTTTGGCCCCTAAAACACCAAATTTTAACCCCAGATACCCGGAATTTTAACCCTTAAAACCCCAAATTTTGACCCATAAAACCCCCAAATGTTGACCCCTAAAGTCCCAAATTTTGAACCCTTTAAAAGACCCCAAAACTCTCGAATTTTAACCCTTAAAACTCCCAAATTTTAACCCTTAAAACCCCGAATTTTGACCCTTAAATCTCCGAATTTTAACCCTTAAATCTCCGAATTTTGACCCCCCAAAACGCCCAAATTGTCTCTTTTAACGACCCCCCAAAAAATCTCAAATTTAAACACTAAAATCCCCCCGAATTTTGACCTCCAAACACCCCAAATTTTAACCCTTAAACCCCCAAATTTAGGTCCCAAACACCTCAAATTTTGACCCCCAAAATCCCCAAATTTTCACCCTTTAAATGACCCCCAAAAAATCCCAAATTTTTAACCCTTCAAACCCCAAATTTTGACCTTAAACTCCCCAAACTTCCCCTAAAAAGGACCCTAAAAAAATTCTCCAATTTTAAACCCTAAAATCCCCGAATTTTGACTGCCAAACACCCCAAATTTTAACCCTAAAACCCCCAAATTTTAACCCTTTCAATGACCCCCGCAAATCTCAAATTTTAACCCTTAAAACCCCAAATTTTGACCCCAAAACCCCCAAATTTTGGCCCTTAAAACTCCAACTTTTGATCCCTAAATCCCCGAATTTTAACCCCAAATACCCGGAATTTTAACCCTTACAACCCCGAATTTTAACCCTTAAAAAACTGAATTTTTAACCCTTAAACCCCCGGATTTTAACCCTTAAACCCCCAAACTTTAACCCTAAAACCCCCAAATTTTAACCCTTTCAATGACCCCACAAATCTCGAATTTTAAACCCTTAAAACCCCGGATTTTAACCCTAAAACCGCCAAATTTCCACCCAAAACTCCCCAAATTTTTAAACCTTTAAAAGACCCCGAAAATGTCAAATTTTAACCCTTAAACGCCCAAACTTTAACCCTAAAACCTCCAAATCTTAACCCTTTCAATGACCCCACGAATCTCAAATTTTAACCCTTAAAACCCCGGATTTTAACCCTAAAACCGCCAAATTTCCACCCAAAACTCCCCAAATTTTTAAACCTTTAAAAGACCCCGAAAATGTCAAATTTTAACCCTTAAAACCCCGGATTTTAACCCTTAACGCCCCAAACTTTAACCCTAAAACCTCCAAATCTTAGCCCTTTCAATGACCCCCGCAAATCTCAAAATTTTAACCCTTAAAACCCCGGATTTTAACCCTAAAACCGCCAAATTTCGACCCAAAACTCCCCAAATTTTTAAACATTTAAAAGACCCCGCAAATCTCAAATTTTAACCCTTAAAACCCCGGATTTTAACCCTTAAACCCCCAAACTTTAACCCTAAAACCTCCAAATTTTAACCCTTTCAATGACCCCGCAAATCTCAAATTTTAACCCTTAAAACCCCGGATTTTAACCCTAAAACCGCCAAATTTCGACCCAAAACTCCCCAAATTTTTAAACATTTAAAAGACCCCCGAAAATGTCAAATTTTAACCCTTAAAAACCCCGGATTTTAACCCTTAAACCCCCAAACTTTAACCCTAAAACCTCCAAATCTTAACCCTTTCAATGACCCAACAAATCTCAAATTTTAACCCTTAAAACCCCGGATTTTAACCCCAAAACCGCCAAATTTTGGCCCTTCAAACTCCAACTTTTATCCCTAAATCCCCGAATTTTCAACCCCAAATACCCGGGATTTTAACCCTTAAAACCCCGAATTTTAACCCTTAAAAAAACCCTGAATTTTAACCCTTAAACCCCCGGATTTTAACCCTAAAACCACCAAATTTTTGGGTTTTTTTTCCCAAATTTTTGGGGTTTTTTCCCAAATTTCATGGATTTTCCCCCAAATTTCGGTTTTTCCTCCCCCAGGGCGCCTTCTGGGGTTTGCTGGGGGGTTTGGGGCTGGGCCTGGCCCGGCTGATCCCCGAGTTCCTGCTGGGCTCCGGTTCCTGCGGGAGCCCCAAAACCCCCAAATTTCCCCCAGAAATGACCCCAAAAATCACAAATTTTAACCCCAAAACCCCCAAATTTCAACTCCAATGACCCCCCAAAAACCGCGAAATTTTAACCCTTTCAGTGACCCCACGAATCTCAAATTTTAACCCTTAAAACCCCGGATTTTAACCCTAAAACCGCCAAATTTCGACCCAAAACTCCCCAATTTTTAAACATTTCAAAGAACCCCGAAAATGTCAAATTTTAACCCTTAAAACCCCGGATTTTAACCCTTAAACCCCCAAACTTTAAACCCTAAAACCCCCAAATCTTAACCCTTTCAATGACCCCACAAATCTCAAATTTTAACCCTTAAAACCCCAAATTTTGACCCCAAAACCCCCAAATTTTGGCCCTTAAAACTCCAAATTTTGATCCCTAAATCCCCGAATTTTAACCCCAAATACCCGGAATTTTAACCCTTAAAACCCCGAATTTTAACCCTTAAATCCCCGGATTTTAACCCTTAAAACCCCGGATTTTAACCCTAAAACCGCCAAATTTCGACCCAAAACTCCCCAAATTTTTAAACCTTTAAAAGACCCCGAAAATGTCGAATTTTAACCCTTAAAACCCCGGATTTTAACCCTCAAACGCCCAAATTTTAACCCTAAACCCCCAAATTTTAACCCTTTCAATGACCCCCACAAATCTCAAATTTTAACCCTTAAAACCCCGGATTTTAACCCTAAAACCGCCAAATTTCGACCCAAAAACTCCCCAAATTTTTAAACATTTAAAAGACCCCCGAAAATGTCAAATTTTAACCCTTAAAACCCCGGATTTTAACCCTTAAACCCCCAAATTTTAACCCTAAAAACCCCCAAATTTTAACCCTTTCAATGACCCCCCGCAAATCTCAAATTTTAACCCTTAAAACCCCGGATTTTAACCCTAAAACCGCCAAATTTCAACTCCAATGACCCCCCAAAAACCACGAAATTTTAACCCTTTCAGTGACCCCACGAATCTCAAAT
>JAKDEW010001229.1:0-38503 GCA_021963965.1 Artemisiospiza belli
CCCAAATTCCTGAAATTTTACTGAAGATTTCACCCAAAAATTCCCCCAAAATTCCGGAAATTTCACTGAAAATTTCACCCAAAAATTCCCCCAAAATTCCTGAAATTTACTGAAAATTTCACCCAAAAATTCCCCCCAAAATTCCGGAAATTTTACTGAAAATTTCACCCAAAAATTCCCCCAGAATTCCTGAAATTTTACTGAAAATTTCACCCAAAAATTCCCCCAAAATTCCTGAAATTTTTACTGAAAATTTCACCCAAAAATTCCCCCAAAATTCCTGAACTTCACAGAAAATTTCACCCAAAAATTCTCCCAATATTTCTAAAATTTAGGGGAAAATTTCACCCAAAATTCCCCAAATTTACTGAAAATTTCACCCAAAAATTCACCCCAAAATTCCTGAAATTCCACCCAAATCTGAGCCCCCCGGGAGGGGCCCTGAGGGGATTTTTGGGGTCCCCCAAATGAATTTTGGGGCTTTTGGGGGTTCCCAATTTGGTTTTTCGGGGGTCCCCAGGTGAATTTTGGGGTTCCCAATTTGGATTTTGGTGTCCCAAAATGAATTTTGGGGATTTTGGGGGTCCCCACGTGAATTTTGGGACCTTCAGGATAAATTTTGCGGTGTCCCTGAATTGGATTTTGGGGGTTCCCAAAGTGAATTTTGGGACCTTCAGGATGAATTTTGGGGATCCCCAATTTGGATTTTGGTGGCCCCAAATGAATTTTGGGGTTTTTGGGGGTCCCCACTTTGGATTTTGGGGTTCCCAAAGTGAATTTTGGGACTTTCAGGATAAATTTTGGTGTCCCCCGGGTGGATTTTGGGCTTTTTGGGGGGTTTCGATTTGGATTTTGGGGGGTCCCGATTTGGATTTTGGTGTCCCCAGGTGGATTTTTGGGGTTTTTTGGGGTTTCAGTTTGGATTTTGGGGATCCCCAATTTGGATTTTGGGGACACCGAGGTGAATTTTGGGGGTCCCGATTTGGATTTTTGTGCCCCCAGGAGGATTTTGGGGTTCCCAGTTTGGATTTCGGGGTTCCCAAAGCGAATTTTGGGACCTTCAGGAGAAATTTTGGGGTCCCCCAAGTTGAATTTTGGGATATTTTGGGGTCCCCGAGTTGAATTTTGGGGTCCCCAAGTTGGATTTTGGGGAATTTTGGTGTCCCCAGGATGAATTTTGGGGTATTTCGGTGGCCCCAGATGAATTTTGGGGTCCCCAGGATGAATTTTGGGGTATTTCAGTGTCCCCAAACTGAATTTTGGGGTCCCCAGGATGAATTTTTGGGGTATTTCGGTGTCACCAAATTGAATTTTGGGGTCCCCAAGTTGATTTTTGGGATATTTTTGGGTGCCCAAGTTGAATTTCGGGGTCCCCAAGGTTGAATTTTGGGGGATTTCAGTGTCCCCAATTTGAATTTTAGGGTCCCCAGGTTGGATTTTTGGGGTATTTTGGGTGTCCCCAATTGGGATTTTGGGAAATTTTGGGGTCCTCAAGTTGAATTTTGGGGAATTTTGGTGTCCCCAGGTTGGACTTTGGGACATTTTAATGCCCCCAAATTGAATTTTGAGATATTTCAGTGTCCCCAAACTGAATTTTGGGGTCCCCAGGATGAATTTTGGGGGATTTTAATGACCCAAATTTTGGGTATTTTGGTGTCCCCAGGTTGAATTTTGGGGTCCCCAAGTTGATTTTTGGGATATTTTTGGGTGCCCAAGTTGAATTTTGGGGTCCCCAGGATGAATTTTTGGGGTATTTTGGTGTCCCCAAATTGAATTTTGGGGTCCCCAGGTTGGATTTTTGGGATATTTTGGGGTCCCCAATTGGGATTTTTGGGGAATTTTGGTGTCCCCAGGTTGAATTTTGGGTATTTTGGTGTCCCCAGATGAATTTTGGGGTCCCCAAGTTGGATTTTTGGGATATTTTTGGGTGCCCAAGTTGAATTTTGGGATCCCCAGGTTGAATTTTGGGGTATTTTGGTGTCCCCAGGGTTGAATTTTGGGGCATTTTAATGTCCCCAAGGTTGAATTTTGGGGGATTTCAGTGTCCCCAAATTGAATTTTAGGGTCCCCAGGTTGGATTTTTGGGGTATTTTGGTGTCCCCAATTGGGATTTTGGGGAATTTTGGGGTCCCCGAGTTGGATTTTTGGGATATTTCTGGGTCCCCAAGTTGAATTTTGGGGAATTTTGGTGTCCCCAGGTTGGACTTTGGGACATTTTAATGTCCCCAAATTTAATTTTGGGATATTTCAGTGTCCCCAAACTGAATTTTGGGGTCCCTGGGATGAATTTTTGGGGTATTTCGGTGTCACCAAACTGAATTTTGGGATCCCCAGGTTGGATTTTGGGTATTTTGTTGTCCCCAAGTTGGATTTTGGGGCATTTTAATGTCCCCAAATTGAATTTTGAGATATTTCAGTGTCCCCAAACTGAATTTTGGGGTCCTCAGGTTGGATTTTGGGTATTTTGTTGTCCCCAAGTTGGATTTTGGGGCATTTTAATGTCCCCAAATTGAATTTCGAGATATTTCAGTGTCCCCAAACTGAATTTTGGGGTCCCCAGGATGAATTTTTGGGGTATTTCAGTGTCCCCAAATTGAATTTCGGGTCCCCAGGTTGGATTTTGGGGGATTTTAATGTCCCCAAGGTTGAATTTTGGGGTATTTTGGTGTCCCCAAATTGAATTTTAGGGTCCCCAGGTTGGATTTTTGGGATATTTTTGGGTCCCCAAGTTGAATTTTGGGGTCCTCAAGTTGAATTTTGGGGAATTTTGGTGTCCCCCAGGTTGAATTTTGGGGCATTTTAATGTCCCCAAGGTTGAATTTTGAGATATTTCAGTGTCCCCAAACTGAATTTTGGGGACCCCAGGATGAATTTTTGGGGTATTTCCGTGTCCCCAGGTTGGATTTTGGGGTCCCCAGGTTGGATTTTGGGGTCCCCAGGTTGGATTTTGGGGCGTTTTGGGCGTTTTTGGCTATTTCTGCTCCTTGGTGGGGGCGTAGTAGAGCTCCAGGGGTTTGCTGAGCTTCCAGAACTTCTCGTTCACCAACTCCAGCGTCAGGGACCCGTTCAGGGGCTGGGGGGACAAAAACTGGGGTTAAAGGCATCAAAACCACCCCAAAATAACCCAAAAATACCCAAAACCACCCCAAAAACCACCCCTGAAGTACCCCCAAAATTCCCCAAAAAACCCCACAAAACCCCAAAACCACCCCAAAACCACCCCCAAAAACCCCCCAAAATCCCCCCACAAAACCCCCCCCAAAAACCCCCCAAACACCCAAACCCCCCAAAACCACCCCAAAACACCCCAAAATCCCCCCAAAATACCCCAAAATACCCCCAAAAAACCCCCAAAACCCACACCCACCCACACCCACCCCCCAAATAACCCCACAAAACCCCCCCCAAAAAACCCCCAAAATAACCCAAATACCCCAAAACCACCCCAAAAACCACCCCTAAAGCACCCCAAAAATACCCCCAAAAAATTCCCCCCAAACCAACCCAAAAATACCCAAAACCACCCCAAAAACTACCCCTAAAGTACCCAAAAATTACCCCCCCAAAAATTTCCCAAAATAACCCAAAAATACCCAAAATCACCCCAAAAATCACCCCAAAAGCACCAAAAAATTACCCCCAAAAAATCCCCAAAACCCCCCAAAATAACCCCTCAAAATAACCCAAAAATACCCAAAATCAACCCAAATACCACCCCTAAAGTACCCAAAAATTACCCCCCAAAAAACCCCCAAAATAACCCCAAAAATACCCCAAAACCACCCCAAAAATCACCCCAAAAATAACCCCACAAAATCCCCCCCAAAAAAACCCCAAAATAACCCCAAAAATACCCCAAAAACCACCCCAAAAACCACCCCTAAAGTACCCAAAAATTACCCCCCAAAAAAACCCCAAAATAACCCAAAAATACCCAAAACCACCCCAAAAATCACCCCAAAAATAACCCCACAAAATCCCCCCCAAAAAAAACCCCAAAATAACCCAAAAATACCCCAAAAACCACCCCAAAAACCACCCCTAAAGTACCCAAAAATCCCCCCCCAAAAAATTCCCCCAAAATAACCCAAAAATACCCAAAACCACCCCAAAAATAACCCCAAAAATAACCCCACAAAATCCCCCCCAAAAAACCCCCAAAATAACCCAAAAATACCCAAAACCACCCCAAAAATCACCCCTAAAGTACCCAAAAATTACCCCCCAAAAAAACCCCAAAATAACCCAAAAATACCCCAAAACCACCCCAAAAATCACCCCAAAACCACCAAAAAATTGCCCCCAAAATACCCCCCAAAAATCCCCACAAAACACTCAAAAATGACCCAAAAAATCACAAAAAAAACTCCACAAAACCAAAACCGCCCCAAATCCCCCCAGGACCCGTTCAGGGGCTGGGGGGAGAAAAATCAGGGTCAGGACCCCAAAATAACCCCAAAATGACCCAAAACCACCCAAAAATCACCCCAAAAAAACCCCGAAACCCGTTCAGGAGTTACAGGCAGGAAAACCCCCAAAATCACCCAAAAATCACCCCAAAAGCACCAAAAAATTACCCCCAAAAAATCCCCAAAAACCCCCAAAATAACCCCTCAAAATAACCCCAAAAATACCCAAAACCACCCCAAAAACCACCCCTAAAGTACCCAAAAATTACCCCCCCAAAAATTCCCCAAAATAACCCCAAAATAACCCAAAACCACCCAAAAATCACCCCAAAAAAACCCCAAAACCCGTTCAGGAGTTACAGGCAGGAAAACCCCCCTAAATCACCCAAAAATCACCCCCAAGAATAACCCCAAAAGCACCAAAAAATTACCCCCAAAAAATCCCCCAAAATAACCTAAAAATAACCCCAAAAGTACCAAAAAATTACCCCCAAAAAATCCCCAAAAACCCCCAAAATAACCCCTCAAAATAACCCCAAAAATACCCCAAAACCACCCCAGAAATCCCTAAAAATCACCCACCCCAAAAAAATGACCCCCCAAAATAACCCAAAACCACCCAAAAATCACCCAGGAGCCGTTCAGGGCTGGGGGGAAAAAAATTGGGTTTAAAGGCATGGAAACCCCCAAAAATAACCCCAAAAAATACCCAAAAAGTACCAAAAAATTACCCCCCCCAAATAACCCAAAAATACCCCAAAATCACCCCTAAAATAACCCAAAAACCACTAAAAAATTACCCCAAAAAAATCCCCAAATTAACCCCCCAAAATAACCCAAAAGTACCCCAAAATCACCCCAAAACCACCAAAAAATTACCCCCCAAAAAAACCCAAAATAACCAAAAATACTCAAAAAACCACCCCAAAACCACCAAGAAATTACCCCCCCAAAAATCCCCCAAATTCCCCCAAAATAACCCCCAAATACCCAAAAACCACCCCTAAAATAACCCCAAAACCACCAAAGAATTACCCCCAAAAATCCCCAAAATAACCCCAAAACCACCCCAGAAATACCAAAAAATTACCCCCAAAAAAATCCCCCAAAATAACCCAAAACCACCCAAAAATCACCCCAAAAATAACCCCCACAAAAACATCCAAAATCCCCCAAAATAATGCCAAAAATAACCAAAAATAACCCGAAAATATCTCAAAAAATATCCCCAAAATAACCCCAAAAAATAGCGAAAAATAACCAAAATAACCCCAAAAATATCCCCAAAATAACCCCAAAAATAACCAAAAACCAGCCAAAAATGACCCCAAAAAGAACCAAAAAACAGCCAAAAATTACCCCAAAAATATCCCCAAAATAACAAAAAAATAGCCAAAAATCACCCCAAAAATACCCAAAAATAACCAAAAACCAGCCAAAAATTACACCAAAAATACCCCCAAAAATACTCCAAAAATAACCCAAAATAAAACCCAAAAGAGCCAAAAATTACCCCAAAAATATCCCAAAAATAACACCAAAAGAGCCAAAAATTACCCCAAAATAAACCCAAAAATAACCACAAAAGAGCCAAAAGTTACCCCAAAATATCCCCAAAATAACCCCAAAAATAACCCCAAAAATTTCTCTCAAATACCCCAAAAATACAAAAAAATACCCCCAAAAATCATGAATAAAAAACTCCTAAATAACCCAAAAACCGCCCCAAAATTAATGAATGAAAACCCCAAAAACCGCCCCAAAATTAATGAATGAAAACCCCAAAAACCGCCCCAAAAGTAATGAATGAAAACCCCAAAAACCGCCCCAAAATTAATGAATGAAAACCCCAAAAACCGCCCCAAAATTAATGAATGAAAACCCCAAAAAACTGCCCCAAAATTAATGAATAAAAACCCCAAAAACCGCCCCAAAATTAATGAATGAAAACCCCAAAAACCGCCCCAAAATTAATGAATGGAAACCCCAAAAACCGCCCCAAAATTAATGAATAAAAACCCCAAAACCGCCCCAAAAATTAATGAATAAAGACCCCAAAAACCGCCCCAAAATTAATGAATGAAAACCCCAAAAAACTGCCCCAAAAAATTAATGAATGAAAACCCCAAAAACCGCCCCAAAATTAATGAATAAAAATCCCAAAAACCGCCCCAAAATTAATGAATGAAAACCCCAAACACCGCCCCAAAATTAATGAATGAAAACCCCAAAAACCGCCCCAAAATTAATGAATGAAAACCCCAAAAACCACCCCAAAAATTAATGAATAAAGACCCCAAAAACCGCCCCAAAATTAATGAATGAAAACCCCAAACACCGCCCAAAATTAATGAATGAAAACCCCAAAAACCGCCCCAAAATTAATGAATGAAAACCCCAAAACCCGCCCCAAAATTAATGAATGGAAACCCCAAAACCCGCCCCAAAATTAATGAATGGAAACCCCAAAAACCGCCCCAAAATTAATGAATGGAAACCCCAAAAACCGCCCCAAAATTAATGAATGGAAACCCCAAAAACCGCCCCAAAATTAATGAATGAAAACCCCAAAAACCGCCCCAAAATTAATGAATGGAAACCCCAAAAACCGCCCCAAAATTAATGAATGAAAACCCCAAAAACCGCCCCAAAATTAATGAATGGAAACCCCAAAAACCGCCCCAAAATTAATGAATGAAAACCCCAAAAACCGCCCCAAAAATCACCCCGGAATTTCCGGTGCCGCCATTACCGGCAGTGCTGTCGGCCATGTTGCCCAGTCCCCCTCCCACCCACTTCCAGCTGCACTTCCGGGTTTTATGGCAGCTTCCAGTGACACCATCACAGCAAGTGACGGCGGCCATGTTGCCCAGGCCCCATTCCCGCCCATTTCCGGTTCACTTCCTGTTTTCCTGGAAGTTCCGGAGACACCATCACAGGAAGTAACGGCGGCCATGTTGCCCAGGCCCCCTCCCACCCACTTCTGGCTGCACTTCCTGTTTTTATGGGAAGTTCCAGTGCCATCATCACAGGAAGTGACAGCGGCCATGTTTGCCCAGGCCCCATTCCCGCCCATTTCCGGTTCACTTCTTGTTTCCCCTGGAAGTTCCGGAGACACCATCACAGGAAGTGACGGCGGCCATGTTGCCCAGGCCCCTCCTGCCCATTTCACTTCCGGTTTTCCCCCGCAAGTTCCGGAGCCGCCATCACCGTCAGCGCCGTCGGCCATGTTTGTCAGGCCCCGCCCCCCGTTTCCGGCGGCGGAAGTTACCGTGAAGGCGGCGCCGGGCGGCGGGCGTGGTGTAGATGGTGTACTGCTTCTCGCTGACGTCACCCAGCGAGGGGGCGGGGTCAGCGCCGGGGGGGCGGGGCCTCCTCCAGGGCGGATGCGCAGCGCCAGGTACTTGGAGAGGTGATCCACCGTGGCGTTGGACGTGGTCTTCACGAACCTGGGCGGGGAAAATTGGGGTGAATTCCGGCAAAACGGGAATTCTGGGGTGGGAGGGAGCTTTGGAAAAAATCTGGGGAAAAACTGGAAAAAAAGAGCATAAAAATGGGGAAAAAATGGAAAAAAAACGGGAAAAAAACGAGTGGGGAACGGGGCTGGGAGTGAGAGAGATTTGAATGGAATTATGGAAAAAAAACCAGGGAAAAATTGGGGTGAATCCACGGGAAATTGGGGATTCTGGGGTGGGAAAATCTGGGAAAAAAATTGGGGAAAAACTGGGGAAAAAACGGGAAAAATGGGATTGGGACAGGTGATCCACCGGGGCGTTGGACGTGGTCTTCACGAACCTGAAAAACGGGAAAAAAACGGGAAAAATTGGGGTGAATTCAGGGGAAAACGGGAATTCTGGGGTGGGAGGGAGCTTTGGAAAAAATCTGGGGAAAAACTGGGGAAAAAAAAGGCAAAAAAATGGGGAAAAAATGGAAAAAAAATGAAAAAAACCAGTGGGGAACGGGGCTGGGAGTGAGAGAGATTTGAATGGAATTATGGAAAAAAAACACAGGGAAAAATTGGGGTGAATCCACGGGAAATTGGGAATTCTGGGGTGGGGATGGAGGTTTGGAAAAAATCTGGGAAAAAACTGGAAAAAAAAAGGCATAAAAATGGGGAAAAAATGGAAAAAAATGGGGAAAAAACCAGTGGGGAACGGGGGCTGGGAGTGAGAGAGATTTGAATGGAATTATGGAAAAAAAAAACAGGGAAAAATTGGGGTGAATCCACGGGAAATTGGGAATTCTGGGGTGGGATGGAGGTTTTGGAAAAAATCTGGGAAAAAACTGGAAAAAAAAAGGCATAAAAATGGGGAAAAAATGGAAAAAAATGGGAAAAAACCAGGTGGGAACGGGGCTGGGAGTGAGAGAGATTTGAATGGAATTATGGAAAAAAAAACAGGGAAAAATTGGGGTGAATCCACGGGAAATTGGGAATTCTGAGGTGGGAAAATCTGGGGAAAAAATGGGGAAAAAACGGGAAAAATGGGATTGGGACAGGTGATCCACCGGGGCGTTGGACGTGGTCTTCACGAACCCGAAAAACAGGAAAAAACGGGAAAAATTGGGGTGAATCCACGGGAAATTGGGGATTCTGGGGTGGGAGGGAGGTTTGGAAAAAATCTGGGGAAAAACTGGAAAAAAAAAAGGCATAAAAATGGGGAAAAAATGGAAAAAAACGGGAAAAAAAACCAGTGGGGAATGGGGCTGGGAGTGAGAGAGATTTGAATGGAATTATGGAAAAAAAAACAGGGAAAAAATTGGGGTGAATCCACGGGAAATTGGGAATTCTGGGGTGGGATGGAGGTTTGGAAAAAATCTGGGAAAAAATTGGAAAAAAAAAGGGCATAAAAATGGGGAAAAAATGGAAAAAAAATGGGAAAAAAACCAGTGGGGAACGGGGCTGGGAGTGAGAGAGATTTTAATGGGATTATGGAAAAAAAACAGGGAAAAATTGGGGTGAATCCACGGGAAATTGGGGATTCTGGGGTGGGAAAATCTGGGAAAAAAATTGGGGGAAAAAATGGGGAAAAAACGGGAAAAATGGGATTGGGACAGGTGATCCACCGGGGCGTTGGACGTGGTCTTCACGAACCTGAAAAACGGGAAAAAACGGGAAAAATTGGGGTGAATTCCGGGGGAAAACGGGAATTCTGGGCTGGGAGGGAGCTTTGGAAAAAATCTAGGAAAAAACTGGAAAAAAAAAGCATAAAAATGGGGAAAAAATGGAAAAAAAAACGGGAAAAAAACCAGTGGGGAACGGGGCTGGGAGTGAGAGAGATTTGAATGGAATTATGGAAAAAAAAAACAGGGAAAAATTGGGGTGAATCCACGGGAAAACGGGAATTCTGGGGTGGGAGGGAGCTTTGGAAAAAATCTGGGGAAAAACTGGAAAAAAAAAGGCATAAAAATGGGGAAAAAATAGAAAAAAACGGGAAAAAAACCAGTGGGGAACGGGGCTGGGAGTGAGAGAGATTTGAATGGAATTATGGAAAAAAAACAGGGAAAAATTGGGGTGAATCCACAGGAAATTGGGAATTCTGGGGTGGGAAAATCTGGGGAAAAAATTGGGGAAAAAATGGGGAAAAAACGGGAAAAATGGGATTGGGGACAGGTGATCCACCGGGGCGTTGGACGTGGTCTTCAAAAACCTGAAAAACGGGAAAAAAACAGGAAAAATTGGGGGTGAATTCCGGGGAAAACGGGAATTCTGGGCTGGGAGGGAGGTTTGGAAAAATCTGGGAAAAACTGATAAAAAAAAGGCAAAAAAATGGGGAAAAAAATGGAAAAAAATGGGAAAAAAACCAGTGGGGAACGGGGCTGGGAGTGAGAGAGATTTGAATGGAATTATGGAAAAAAAAACAGGGAAAAATTGGGGTGAATCCATGGGAAATTGGGAATTCTGGGGTGGGATGGAGGTTTGGGAAAAATCTGGGAAAAACTGATAAAAAAAAGGCAAAAAAATGGGGAAAAAATGGAAAAAAAATGGGAAAAAACCCAGTGGGGAATGGGGCTGGGAGTGAGAGAGATTTGAATGGAATTATGGAAAAAAAAAACAGGGAAAAATTGGGGTGAATCACGGGAAATTGGGGATTCTGGGGTGGGAAAATCTGGGAAAAAAATTGGGGAAAAAAAGGGGAAAAAACGGGAAAAATGGGATTGGGACAGGTGATCCACCGGGGCGTTGGACGTGGTCTTCACGAACCTGAAAAACGGGAAAAAATCGGGAAAAATTGGGGGTGAATTCCGGGGGAAAACGGGAATTCTGGGGTGGGAGGGAGCTTTGGAAAAAATCTGGGGAAAAAATGGAAAAAAAGAGGCATAAAAATGGGGAAAAAATGGAAAAAAGTGGGAAAAAAACCAGTGGGGAACGGGGCTGGGAGTGAGAGAGATTTTAATGGAATTATGGAAAAAAAACAGGGAAAAATTGGGGTGAATCCACGGGAAATTGGGAATTCTGGGGTGGGAGGGAGCTTTGGAAAAAATCTGGGAAAAAACTGAAAAAAAAAGGCAAAAAAAATGGGGGAAAAAATGGAAAAAAAGGGGAAAAAAACCTGTGGGGAACAGGGCTGGGAGTGAGAGAGATTTGAATGGAATTATGGAAAAAAAACAGGGAAAAATTGGGGGTGAATCCACGGGAAATTGGGAATTCTGGGGTGGGGAAAATCTGGGAAAAAAATTGGGGGGAAAATTGGGGAAAAAACGGGAAAAATGGGATTGGGACAGGTGATCCACCGGGGCGTTGGACGTGGTCTTCACGAAGCTGGGCGGGGAAAATTGGGGGTGAATTCCGGGGAAAACGGGAATTCTGGAAGAGGAAGTAGAAGAGGCATATAAAGGAAAAAGATGATGATGATGATGATGATGATGATGATGAAGACGAAGGCCTCTCACCGTGTCTGGCAGTGCTCGCCCTTCTCCACCAGCAGGGGGCGTGGCCGGGAGAGGAACAGGAAGTGGAACAAGAACAGGAAGTGGCACAGAAACAGGAGCAGGAAGTGGCACACAAACAGGAAGTGGCACAGAAACAGGAAGTGGAACACAAACAGGAAGTGGCACAGAAACAGGAAGAGGAAGTGGCACAGAAACAGGAAGTGGCACACAAAAAGTGGCACAGAAACAGGAAGTGGCACAGAAACAGGAGCAGGAAGTGGCACAGAAACAGGAAGTGGATGAAGATGATGAAGGCAGCGGCGATGAAGGCCGCTCACCGTGTCTGGCAGTGCTCGCCCTTCTCCACCAGCAGGGGGTGTGGCCGGGAGAGGAAACAGGAAGTGGAACAAGAACAGGAAGTGGCACAGAAACAGGAGCAGGAAGTGGAACACAAACAGGAAGTGGCACAGAAACAGGAAGTGGCACAGAAACAGGGACCGGGAAGTGGAACACAAACAGGAAGTGGCACAGAAACAGGACCAGGAAGTGGAACACAAACAGGAAGTGGCACAGAAACAGGAAGTGGCACAGAAACAGGACCGGGAAGTGGAACACAAACAGGAAGTGGCACAGAAACAGGACCAGGAAGTGGCACAGAAACAGGAAGTGGATGATGATGATGATGAAGGCCGCTCACCGTGTCTGGCAGTACTCCCCCTTCTCCATCAGCAGGGGGGCGTGGCCGGGAGAGGAACAGGAAGTGGAACAAGAACAGGAAGTGGCACAGAAACAGGAGCAGGAAAGTGGCACACAAACAGGAAGTGGCACAGAAACAGGACAGGAAGTGGAACACAAACAGGAAGTGGCACAGAAACAGGAACAGGAAGTGGCACACAAACAGGAAGTGGCACACAAAAAGTGGCACAGAAACAGGAAGTTGCACAGAAACAGGACCAGGAAGTGGCACAGAAACAGGAAGTGGATGATGATGATGATGATGATGAAGGCCGCTCACCGTGTCTGGCAGTACTCGCCCTTCTCCACCAGCAGGGGGCGTGGCCAGGAGAGGAACAGGAAGTGGAACAAGAACAGGAAGTGGCACAGAAACAGGAAGTGGATGATGATGATGAAGATGATGAAGGCCGCTCACCGTGTCTGGCAGTACTCGCCCTTCTCCACCAGCAGGGGGTGTGGCCTGAACACCAGCTCGATCTCGCTGCTCCCCGCCTCCGCCTCGGCCTCGGGGCTGCCCCGCCCCCCGGGCCCGGCCCCCGCCCCCCGGCCCCGCCCCCCGGCCCCGCCCCCTCGGGGGCCGCCTCGGCCTCGGGGGTCGGGCCCGGAGTCGTCGGAGGCGCGGGAACGCTTCCGGCTGGGCCCGGGCGGCTCCGGGGGCGTGCCCAGCGCCTCCAGCCCCTCCTCGCCCCCCGAGAACCCCGCGGGGTCCGACTCGGCCGCCATCTTGCGCACGCGCTGGGCTCTGTGAGGAACGGGGAGAAAAACGGGGATTTAGGGCAAAAATAATAGGGAAAATAATGGGATTTTAGAGATAAATAATGGGGAAAATCAGGAAAATAATGGAAAAAATCATGGGGAAATAATGAGATTTTAAGGGAAAATCACAGGAAAATAATGGGGGAAACAATGGGATTTTAGGGAAAAATCCCAGAACTGATCCCATCTCCCTCCCCGAGAACCCCACAGGGTCCGACTCGGCCGCCATCTTGCGCACGCGCTGGGCTCTGCAAAACGGGGAGAGAAAACGGAGATTTAGGGCAAAAAATGGGATTTTTAGGGCAAAAATCCCAGAACCGATCCCATCTCCCTCCCCCAGAACCCCGCGGGGGTCCGACTCGGCCGCCATCTTGCGCACGCGCTGGGCTCTGTGAGGAACGGGGAGAAAAACGGGGATTTAGGGCAAAAATAATGGGGAAAATAATGGGATTTTAGAGATAAATAATGGGGAAAATCAGGAAAATAATGGAAAAAATCATGGGGAAATAATGAGATTTTAAGGGAAAATCACAGGAAAATAATGGGGGGAAACAATGGGATTTTAGGGAAAAATCCCAGAACTGATCCCATCTCCCTCCCCGAGAACCCCACAGGGTCCGACTCGGCCGCCATCTTGCGCACGCGCTGGGCTCTGCAAAATGGGGAGAAAAATGGGGATTTAGGGCAAAAATAATGGGGAAAATATAATGGGAAATAATGGGGAAATAATGGGGAAAAAATGGGGTTTTAGGGAAAAATAATGGGGAAAATATAAGGGGAAATAATGGGGAAATAATGGGGAAAAAAATGGGTTTTTAGGGAAAAATAATGGGGAAAATATAATGGGAAATAATGGGGAAAATACAATGTGAAATACTGGGGAAATAATGGGATTTTAGATAAAAAGTAATGGGATTGTAGAGAAAAATAATGGGGGAAGAGAATGGGGAATACAGGAAAAAATAATGGGGAAATAATGGGGAAAATAATGGGATTTTTGAGGGAAAAAATGGGGAAAATAATGGGATTGTAGAGGAAAAGAATGGGGGGAAATATAATGGGAAATAATGGGAAAAATATTGGGGAAAAGAGGAAAAATTATGGAAAAATATAATGGGAAATAAAAGGGAAATAACGGGGAAAATATCACAGAAAATGAGGAAAATAACGGGATTTTAGGAAAATTAATGGGGAAAATATAATGGGAAATAATGGGGAAAATATAATGAGGAATATTGGGGAAATAACGGGATTTTAGATAAAAAATAATGGGATTATAGAGAAAAATAATGAGGAAACGAATGGGGAATAAAGGAAAAAATATTGGGGAAAATAATGGGGAAAATAATGGGATTTTTGAGGGAAAAAATGGGGAAAATAATGGGATTTTAGAGGAAAAGAATGGGGAAAATACAATGGGAAATAATGGGGAAAAACATTGGGGAAAAGAGGAAAAATTATGGAAAAATATAATGGGAAATAAAAGGGAAATAATGGGGAAAATATCAGAGGAAATGGGGGAAAATAACGGGATTTTAGGGAAAAATAATGGGGAAAATATAATGGGAAATAATGGGGAAAATATAATGTGGAATATTGGGGAAATAATGGGATTTTAGATAAAAAATAATGGGATTAGAGAGCAAAATAATGGGGAAACGAATGGGGAATAAAGGAAAAAAATAATGGGGGAAAATACCAGAGGAAAATGGGGAAAATAACGGGATTTTAGAGAAAAAATGGGGAAAATAACGGGATTTTAGAGGAAAAGAATGGGGAAAATATAATGGGAAATAATAGGAAAAAAATTGGGGAAAAGAGGAAAAAATTATGGAAAAATATAATGGGAAATAAAAGGGAAATAATGGGGGAAAACATCAGAGGAAATGGGGAAAATAACGGGATTTTAGGGAAAAATAATGGGGAAAATATAATGGGAAATAATGGGGAAAATATAATGTGGAATATTGGGGAAATAATGGGATTTTTAGTGAAAAAATAATGGGATTAGAGAGAAAAATAATGAGGAAACGAATGGGGAATAAAGGAAAAAATATTGGGGAAAATAATGGGGAAAATAATGGGATTTTTGAGGGAAGAAATGGGGAAAATAATGGGATTTTAGAGGAAAAGAATGGGGAAAATACAATGGGAAATAATGGGAAAAAAATTGGGGAAAAGAGGAAAAATTATGGAAAAATATAATGGGAAATAAAAGGGAAATAATGGGGAAAACATCAGAGGAAATGGGGAAAATAACGGGATTTTAGGGAAAAATAATGGGGAAAATATAATGGGAAATAATGGGGAAAATATAATGTGGAATATTGGGGAAATAATGGGATTTTAGTGAAAAAATAATGGGATTAGAGAGAAAAATAATGAGGAAACGAATGGGGAATAAAGGAAAAAATATTGGGGAAAATAATGGGGAAAATAATGGGATTTTTGAGGGAAGAAATGGGGAAAATAATGGGATTTTAGAGGAAAAGAATGGGGAAAATACAATGGGAAATAATGGGAAAAAAATTGGGGAAAAGAGGAAAAATTATGGAAAAATATAATGGGAAATAAAAGGGAAATAATGGGGAAAAGATCAGAGGAAATGGGGAAAATAACGGGATTTTAGGGAAAATTAATGGGGAAAATATAATGGGAAATAACGGGGAAAATATAATGTGGAATATTGGGGAAATAATGGGATTTTAGATAAAAAATAATGGGATTATAGAGAAAAATAACTGGGGAAAAGAATGGGGAATAAAGGAAAAAAATAATGGGGAAAATATCAGAGAAAATGGGGAAAATAATGGGATTTTAGAGAAAAAATGGGGAAAATAATGGGATTTTAGAGGAAAAGAATGGGGAAAATATAATGGGAAATAATAGGAAAAAAATTGGGGAAAAGAGGAAAAATTATGGAAAAATATAATGGGGAAAAAAAAGGGAAATAATGGGGAAAATATCACAGAAAATGGGGAAAATAACGGGATTTTAGGGAAAAAATAATGGGGAAAATATAATGGGAAATAATGGGGAAAATATAATGTGGAATATTGGGGAAATAATGGGATTTTAGTGAAAAAATAATGGGATTATAGAGAAAAATAATTGGGAAAAGAATGGGGAATAAAGGAAAAAAATAATGGGGAAAATATCAGAGAAAATGGGGAAAATAATGGGATTTTAGAGAAAAAATGGGGAAAATAATGGGAGTTCGAAGAGAATGGGGAAAATCATGGGAAATAATGGGGAAAATTTTGCCTCATTTTCACCCCAAACCCCACAAAACCGCCCCAAAATCCCGGAAAATTTTGGGAATTTCGGGATTTCTGCCCAGACCTGTGCATGGCCTGAACCAGAACAGGAATTTCAGGAATTCTCATAGATTTGATGCCATTTCTGAGCCATTTTCCCCCCATTTTGGTGCCATTTTTGCCCCGTTTTCACCCCAAACCCCACAAAACCGCCCCAAAATCCCGGAAAATTTTGGGAATTTCGGGATTTCTGCCCAGACCTGTGCATGGCCAGAACCTGAACAGGAATTTCAGGAATATTTGTAGATTTGGGGCCATTCCTGAGCAATTTGGTGCCATTTTGGCACCATTTTTGTCCCATTTTCACCCCAAACCCCACAAAACCGCCCCCAAAATCCCGGAAAATTTTGAGAATTTCGGGAATTTTGCCCAGACCTGTGCATGGCCTGAGCCTGAACAGGAATTTCAGGAATATTTGTAGATTTGGGCCCATTCCTGAGCCATTTCTGAGCCGTTTAGTGCATTTCTGTCCCATTTTTGCCCCGTTTTCACCCCAAACCCCACAAAACCGCCCCAAAATCCCGGAAAATTTGGGGATTTTCGATATTTTTGCCCGGACCTGTGCATGGTCTGATTCTGAACAGGAATTTCAGGAATATTTGTAGATTTGGGCCCATTCCTGAGCCATTTCTGAGCCGTTTAGTGCATTTTTGTCCCATTTTTGCGCCGTTTTCACCCCAAACCCCACTAAACCGCCCCAAAATCCCAGAAAATTTTGGGAATTTCGGGATTTTCGCCCGGACCTGTGCATGGCCTGCATCTTGAGGCCCTCCTCGATGCTGGAGCTGAGGGCCTGCTGGTTGTGCAGGCGGCTGAGCTTGGCCAGCACCCGGTCCTGGTGCGCCTCGTACTCGTCACGGCTCGGGTAAATCTTGGAGATGAGCGCGTCGAAATTGGGGTCGGGGCGCAGGGAACGCTTGGAAACCAGCTTCTTCCTGCACGTGGGGCACTCCTTGTTCCTGGGGAAAAATGGGGGAAAAGTTGGGAAAACGGGGAAAAAAAACAGGGAAAAAATCGGGGCAGAAATGGGGAAAATACGGCGGAAAAAACGGCAAAAGAACTGGGAAAAAAACAGAGAGAGAATGGGACCCCAGCTTCTTCCTGCAGGTGGGGCACTCCTTGTTCCTGGGGAAAAATGGGGGAAAAGTTGGGAAAACGGGGAAAAAAACGGGGAAAAAATCGGGGCAGAAATGGGGAAAATACGGCGGAAAAATGGCGAAAAACCAGCAAAAAATGGGGGAAATATGGGGAAAAATGGGAAACCAGCTTCTTCCTGCAGGTGGGGCACTGCTTGTTCCTGGGGAAAAATGGGGGCAAATAAGTAAAAAATGGGGAAAAAAATGGGGAAATAATTGGAGAAGAAATGAGGAAAATATGGCGGAAAAAACGGTGAAAAAACAGGGAAAGAACGGGGAAAGAATGGGGAAAAAAGAGAGAGAAAATGAGACCCTGGTTTCTTCCTGCACGTGGGGCACTCCTTGTTCCTGGGGAAAAATGGGGAAAAAGTTGGGAAAACGGGGAAAAAAAAAAGGGGAAAAAATCTGGGAGGAAATGGGGAAAATACGGCGGAAAAATGGCGAAAAACCAGCAAAAAATGGGGGAAATATGGGGAAAAATGGGAACCCAGCTTCTTCCTGCAGGTGGGGCACTCCTTGTTCCTGGGGAAAAATGGGGGGAAAAGTTGGGAAAACGGGGAAAAAAAACGGGGAAAAAATCTGAGGAGAAATGGGGAAAATCTGTCGGAAAAATGGCAAACAAAGGGCAAAAAAACAGCGAAAAACGGGAGGAATATGGGGAAAAATAAGGGGAAAAATGGGAACCCAGCTTCTTCCTGCAGGTGGGGCACTCCTTGTTCCTGGGGAAAAATGGGGGAAAATGTTGGGAAAACGGGGAAAAAAAACGGGGAAAAAATCGGGGCAGAAATGGGGAAAATACGGCGGAAAAACGGTGAAAAAACAGGGAAAGAAGGGGGAAAGAATGGGGAAAAAAGAGAGAGAAAATGAGAACCCGGCTTCTTCCTGCAGGTGGGGCACTCCTTGTTCCTGGGGAAAAATGGGGGAAAAATGTGAAAAATGGGGAAAAAAAACGGGGAAAAAATCTGAGGAGAAATGGGGAAAATACGGCAGAAAAACAGGAAAAAAACAGGGAAAGAACGGGGAAAGAATGGGGAAAAAAGAGAGAGAAAATGAGACCCTGGTTTCTTCCTGCAGGTGGGGCACTCCTTGTTCCTGGGGAAAAATGGGGGAAAAGTTGGGAAAACGGGGAAAAAAAACGGGGAAAAAATCGGGGCAGAAATGGGGAAAATACGGCGGAAAAATGGCAAGAGAATGGGGAAAAAAACAGCGAAAAATGGGAGAAATATGGGGAAAAATAAGGGGAAAAATGAGAGCCCGGCTTCTTCCTGCAGGTGGGGCACTCCTTGTTCCTGGGGAAAAATGGGGAAAAAGTTGGGAAAACGGGGAAAAAAAACGGGGAAAAAATCCGGGAGGAAATGGGGAAAATACGGCGGAAAAATGGCGAAAAACCAGCAAAAAATGGGGGAAATATGGGGAAAAATGGGAACCCAGCTTCTTCCTGCACGTGGGGCACTCCTTGTTCCTGGGGAAAAATGGGGGGAAAATGAGTAAAAAATGTGGAAAAAAACGGGGAAAAAATCGGGGCAGAAATGGGAAAAAATCCGTCGGAAAAATGGCAAACAAAGGGCAAAAAAGCAGCGAAAAACGGGAGAAATTTGGGGAAAAATAAGGGGAAAAATGAGAGCCCGGCTTCTTCCTGCAGGTGGGGCACTCCTTGTTCCTGGGGAAAAATGGGGGGAAAAATGTGAAAAATGGGGAAAAAAAATGGGGAAAAAATCGGGGCAGAAATGGGGAAAATACGGCGGAAAAACAGGAAAAAAACAGGGAAAGAACGGGGAAAGAATGGGGAAAAAAGAGAGAGAAAATGAGAACCCGGTTTCTTCCTGCACGTGGGGCACTCCTTGTTCCTGGGGAAAAATGGGCAGAAAAATGGGAAAAATGGGAAAAAATGGGGAAAAAATCGGGGCAGAAATGGGGAAAATATGGTGAAAAAACGGTGAAAGAACGGGGAAAGAATGGGGAAAAAACAGAGAGAAAATGAGAACCCGGTTTCTTCCTGCAGGTGGGGCACTCCTTGTTCCTGGGGAAAGATGGAGAGAAAAACGTGAAAAATGGGAAAAAAATGGGGAAAAAATCGGGGCAGAAATGGAGAAAATATGGCGGAAAAACGGTGAAAAAACGGGGGAAGAACGGGAAAAGAATGGGGAAAAAAGAGAGAGAAAATGAGAACCCGGCATCTTCCTGCAGGTGGGGCACTCCTTGTTCCTGGGGAAAAATGGGGGGAAAAGTTGGGAAAACGGGGAAAAAAAACGGGGAAAAAATCGGGGCAGAAATGGGGAAAATACGGCGGAAAAATGGCGAAAAACCAGCGAAAAATGGGGGAAATATGGGGAAAAATGGGAACCCGGCTTCTTCCTGCAGGTGGGGCACTCCTTGTTCCTGGGGAAAAATGGGGGAAAAGTTCGGAAAACGGAGAAAAAAAATGGGGAAAAAATCCGGGAGGAAATGGGGAAAATACGGCGGAAAAATGGTGAAAAAACAGGGAAAGAAGGGGGAAAGAATGGGGAAAAATGAGAGAGAAAATGAGACCCGGCTTCTTCCTGCAGGTGGGGCACTCCTTGTTCCTGGGGAAAAATGGGGAGAAAATTGGGAAAAATGGGGAAAAATAAACGGGGAAAAAATCCGGGAGGAAATGGGGAAAATACGGCGGAAAAAATGGCGAAAAACCAGCAAAAAATGGGGGAAATATGGGGAAAAATGGGAACCCAGCTTCTTCCTGCAGGTGGGGCACTCCTTGTTCCTGGGGAAAAATGGGGAAAAAATGAGTAAAAAATGGGGAAAAAAATGGGGAAAAAATCTGAGGAGAAATGGGGAAAATACAGCGGAAAAACGGCAAACAAAGGGCAAAAAACCAGCGAAAAATGGGAGAAATATGGGGAAAAAAAAGGGGAAAAATGAGAACCCGGCTTCTTCCTGCAGGTGGGGCACTCCTTGTTCCTGGGGAAAAATGGGGAAAAAGTTGGGAAAACGGGGAAAAAAAACGGGGAAAAAATCCGGGAGGAAATGGGGAAAATACGGCGGAAAAATGGCGAAAAACCAGCAAAAAATGGGGGAAATATGGGGAAAAATGGGAACCCAGCTTCTTCCTGTACATGGGACACTCCTTGTTCCTGGGGAAAAATGGGGGAAAAGTTGGGAAAAATGGGGAAAAAAACGGGGAAAAAATCTGAGGAGAAATGGGGAAAATACGGTGGGAAAATGGCAAACAAAGGGCAAAAAAACAGCGAGAAATGGGAGAAATATGGGGAAAAATAAGGGGAAAAATGGAAACCCAGCTTCTTCCTGCAGGTGGGGCACTCCTTGTTCCTGGGGAAAAATGGGGGGAAAATGTAAAAAATGGGGAAAATAAACGGGGAAAAAATCTGAGGAGAAATGGCGAAAATACGGCGGAAAAATGGCAAACAAAGGGCAAAAAAGCAGCGAAAAATGGGAGGAATATGGGGAAAAATAAGGGGAAAAATGGGAACCCGGCTTCTTCCTGCACGTGGGGCACTCCTTGTTCCTGGGGAAAAAGTTGGGACAACGGGGAAAAAAAACGGGGAAAAAATCCGGGAGGAAATGGGGAAAATACGGCGGAAAAATGGCGAAAAAACAGCAAAAAAAGGGGGAAATATGGGGAAAAATGGGAACCCGGCTTCTTCCTGCAGGTGGGGCACTCCTTGTTCCTGGGGAAAAATGGGGGAAAAGTTGGGAAAATGGGGAAAAAAAACGGGGAAAAAATCGGGGAGGAAATGGGGAAAATACGGCGGGAAAACAGCAAAAGAACGGGGAAAGAATGAGGAAAAAAGAGAGAGAAAATGAGAGCCCGGCTTCTTCCTGCAGGTGGGGCACTCCTTGTTCCTGGGGAAAAATGGGGGAAATGTTGGGAAAAATGGGGAAAAAAAACGGGGAAAAAATCCGGGAGGAAATGGGGAAAATACGGCGGAAAAATGGTGAAAAACCAGCAAAAAATGGGGAAATATGGGGAAAAATGAGAACCCGGCTTCTTCCTGCAGGTGGGGCACTCCTTGTTCCTGGGGAAAAATGGGGAAAAAGTTGGGAAAATGGGGGAAAAAACGGGGAAAAAATCGGGGCAGAAATGGGGAAAATACGGCGGGAAAACAGGAAAAAAACAGGGAAAGAATGGGGAAAGAATGAGGAAAAATGAGAGAGAAAATGAGAACCCGGCTTCTTCCTGCAGGTGGGGCACTCCTTGTTCCTGGGGAAAAATGGGGAAAATGTTGGGAAAATGGTGAAAAAAAACGGGGAAAAAATCGGGGCAGAAATGGGGAAAATACGGCAGAAAAATGGCGAAAAACCAGCAAAAAATGGGGGAAATAAGGGGAAAAATGGGAACCCAGCTTCTTCCTGCAGGTGGGGCACTCCTTGTTCCTGGGGAAAAATGGGGGGAAAAGTTGGGAAAAATGGGGAAAAAAACGGGGAAAAAATCTGAGGAGAAATGGGGAAAATACGGCGGAAAAATAGCGAAAAAACACGGAAAGAACGGGGAAAGAATGAGGAAAAAAGAGACAGAAAATGAGACCCTGGTTTCTTCCTGCAGGTGGGGCACTCCTTGTTCCTGGGGAAAAATGGGGGAAAAGTTGGGAAAATGGGGAAAAAAAACGGGGGAAAAATCCAGGAGGAAATGGGGAAAATACGGCGGAAAAACGGGGGGGAAATTGGGGAAAAATTTGAGGAAAAAAAATGGAGAAAAAATGAGGAAAAGTCAGGGGAAAAAACGGGGAAATGGGAATGGGGAATGACACAGGGGGGACACCGGGGTGACACACAGGGGACAGGGACACACAGGGGACACACACAGGTGACACAGGTGACAGTGACAGGCAATGACACACAGGTGACAATGACAGACAGGTGACAGTGACACATACAGGTGACAGTGTGACACAGGTGACAGTGACACAGGTGACAGTGACAGACACAGGTGACACAGCGGTGACACACAGGTGACACAGGTGACAATGACACACACAGGTGACACACACAGGTGACACACAGGTGACCCACAGGTGACATAGGTGACAATGACACACACAGGTAACAGTGACACACACAGGTGACACACACAGGTGACACAGCTGACAGTGACACAGCTGACAGTGACAGACACAGGTGACCCACAGGTGACATAGGTGACAATGACACACACAGGTGACAATGACACACACAGGTGACACACACAGGTGACATAGGTGACAATGACACACACAGGTGACACACACAGGTGACACACACAGGTGACAGTGACACACAGGTGACACACAGGTGACACGGACCCGCTCCTGAGGGCTGTGACAACGCAATCAGAGCAGAACCTGTGCAGGCACCGGGGTGACACTGACACGTGACAGTGACACAGGTGACAGTGACAGACAATGACACACACAGGTGACACACAGGTGACAGTGACACACACAGGTGACACACACAGGTGACAGTGACACACACAGGTGACACACACAGGTGACAGTGACACACAAGTGACAGTGACACACACAGGTGACACACACAGGTGACAATGACACACAGGTGACACCCACAGGTGACAGTGACACACACAGGTGACACACAGGTGTCCCACACCCGCTCCTGAGCGCGGTGACGTTGCAATCAGAGCAGAACCTGTGTGGGCACCGGGGTGACACTGACAGGTGACAGTGACACAGGTGACAGTGACAGACAATGACACACACAGGTGACAGTGACACACACAGGTGACAGTGACACACACAGGTGACACACACAGGTGACACAGGTGACAGTGACACACAGGTGACAGTGACACACAAGTGACAGTGACACACAGGTGACAGTGACACACAGGGGACAGTGACAGACAGGTGACAGTGACACACAAGTGACAGTGACACACAGGGGACAGTGACAGACAGGTGACAATGACAGACAGGTGACAATGACAGACAGGTGACAGTGACACACAGGTGACAGTGACACACAGGGGACAGTGACAGACAGGTGACAATGACAGACAGGTGACAGTGACACACAGGGGACAGTGACAGACAGGTGACAGTGACACACCAGTGACAGTGACACACACAGGTGACAGTGACACACAGGTGACAGTGACACACAAGTGACAGTGACACACAGGTGACAGTGACACACAGGGGACAGTGACAGACAGGTGACAGTGACACACAGGGGACAGTGACACACAGGGGACAGTGACACACAGAGGACAGTGACAGACAGGTGACAGTGACACACAGAGGACAGTGACACACAGGTGACAGTGACAGACAGGTGACAGTGACACACCAGTGACAGTGACACACACAGGTGACACACACAGGTGACAATGACACACACAGGTGTTCTGTGCCCGCTCCTGAGGGCTGTGACAATGCAGTCAGAGCAGCACCTGTGCAGGCACCGGGGTGACACACGGGTGACAGTGACACAGGTGACAGTGACACACAGGTGGCAGTGACACAGGTGACAGTGACACACAGGTGACAATGACCCGCTCCTGAGGGCTGTGACAACGCAGTGGGAGCAGAACCTGTGCAGGCACCAGGGTGACACACGGGTGACAGTGACACAGGTGACAGTGACACACATGTGACAATGACAGGTGACAGTGACAATGGTGACAGTGACACTGACCCGCTCCTCAGTGCGGTGACAATACAATCAGAGCAGAACCTGTGCAGGCGCTCCTTGGTGGCCATGGTGACAGACACAGGTGACAATGACACACAGGTGTGACAATGACAATGACACAGGTGACAATGACACACAGGTGACAATGACACACAGGTGTGACAATGACAATGACACAGGTGTGACAATGACACACAGGTCACAATGACACACACAGGTGTGACAATAACAATGACACAGGTGACAATGACACACAGGTGACAATGACAGACACAGGTGTGACAATGACAATGACACAGGTGACAATGACACACAGGTGACAATGACACACAGGTGACAATGACACACAGGTGTGACAATGACAATGACACAGGTGTGACAATGACACAGGTGTGACAATGACACACAGGTGTGACAATAACAATGACACAGGTGTGACAATGACACACAGGTGACAATGACACACACAGGTGTGACAATAACAATGACACAGGTGTGACAATAACAATGACACAGGTGACAATGACACACAGGTGACAATGACACACAGGTGTGACAATAACAATGACACACAGGTGTGACAATGACAATGACACAGGTGACAATGACACACAGGTGACAATGACACACAGGTGTGACAATGACAATGACACAGGTGTGACAATGACACACAGGTGACAATGACACACAGGTATGATAATGACAATGACACAGGTGTGACAATGACACAGGTGACAATGACACACACAGGTGACAATGCCAGTGACAATGACACAGGTGACAGTGTCACATACCCGCTCCTGAGCGCGGTGACGATGCAGTCGGAGCAGAAGCGGTGCAGGCACTCCTTGGTGGCCATGGTGACACACACAGGTGACAATGACACACACACACACAGGTGACACACACAGGTGACACAGACAGGTAACAATGACAATGACAATGGTGACAGTGACAATGACACAGGTGACAATGCCATACCCACTGCGCAGAGCCGTCACAATACAGTCGGAGCAGAAGCGGTGCAGGCACTCCTTGGTGGTCATGGTGACACACACAGGTGACAATGACAATGACAATGACAATGACAATGACACACACACACACAGGTGACAATGACAGTGACAGTGACACACAGGTGACACTGACCCGCTCCTGAGGGCGGTAACAATGCAGTCGGAGCAGAAGCGGTGCAGGCACTCCTTGGTGGTCATGGTGTTCTTGAGCATGTCCAGGCAGATGGGGCACATCAGCTCCGAGTGCAGGGACCGCGGGGACACCGCGATCTCCGTGCCGTCCATGATGGCCTCCTGGGGACATTGGGGACATTGGGGACATCATTGGGGACACCCTGACACAGCCTGGGGACACCCTGACACAGCCACAGTGACAGTGACACAGTGACAGCGCCATCAGCTCCGAGTGCAGCGAGCGCGGGGACACCGCGATCTCCGTGCCGGCCATGGTGGCCTCCTGGGGGGACACAGGGTGACAGTGACATCAGTGTCACAGCCCGGGGACATCCCTGACACAGCCACAGTGACACTGAGCCAGCCCTGTGACAGTGACACCCATGGGGACACAGTGACACTGCAGCGCCATCAGCTCCGAGTGCAGGGACCGCGGGGACACCGCGATCTCCGTGCCGGCCATGATGGCCTCCTGGGGACATTGGGGACATCATTGGGGACACCTTGACACAGCCTGGGGACACCCTGAGCCAGCCCTGACAGCCCTGTGACAGTGACAGTGACACCCATGGGCACACAGCCCAGCGCCATCAGCTCCGAGTGCAGGGACCGAGGGGACACCGCGATCTCCGTGCCGTCCATGATGGCCTCCTGGGGGTGGCACAGGGTGACAATGACATCAGTGACACCCTGACACAGCCTGGGGACACCCTGAGCCAGCCCAGTGACAGTGACACCCATGGGCACACAGTGACAGCGCCATCAGCTCCGAGTGCAGCGAGCGCGGGGACACCGCGATCTCCATGCCGGCCATGATGGCCTCCTGGGGACATTGGGGACATCATTGGGGACATCATTGGGGACACCCTGACACAGCCACAGTGACACAGTGACACAGGGACACAGTGACACTGCAGCGCCATCAGCTCCGAGTGCAGCGAGCGCGGGGACACGGCCATCTCCATGCCGGCCATGGTGGCCTCCTGGGGACATTGGGGACATCATTGGGGACACCTTGGGGACACCGTGAGGACACCGCGATCTCCGTGCCGGCCATGATGGCCTCCTGGGGGTGACAGGGACATTGGGGACATCATTGGGGACACCTTGGGGACACCGTGAGGACACTGTCGGGACACCGTGGGGACACGGCCATCTCCGTGCCGGCCATGGTGGCCTCCTGGGGACACTGGGGACATTGGGGACATCATTGAGGACACCTCGGGGACACCGTGACAGTCCTGGGGGACACTTTGGGGACACCTCAGGGACATTGGGGACACCCCTGACACACTTTGGGGACACCTTGGGGACACGGTGGGGACACCTTGGGGACACCCCTGGGGACACCTTGGGGGCATTGGGGACAGCCCTGACACCCCTGGGGACACCTTGGGGACATTGGGGACACCTTGGGGACAGCCCTGACACCCCTGGGGACACCTTGGGGACATTGGGGACACCCCTGACACCCCTGGGGACACCTTGGGGACATTGGGGACACTCCTGGGGACACCATGGGGACATTGGGGACACCCCTGACACCCCTGGGGACACCTTGGGGACATTGGGGACACCCCTGACACACTTTGGGGACACCTTGGGGACACTGTGGGGACACCGTGACAGCCCTGGGGGACACCTTGGGGACACCCCTGACACACATGGGGACACCTTGGGGACATCCTGACACCCCTGGGGACACCTTGGGGACATTGGGGACACCCCTGACACACTTTGGGGACACCTTGGGGACACGGTGGAGACACTGTGGGGACACCGTGAGAGCCCTGGGGGACACCTTGGGGACACCTTGGGGACACCCCTGACACACTTTGGGGACACCTTTGGGACACCTTGGGGACACAGTGGGGACACCTTGGGGACACCTTGGGGACACTGTGGGGACACTGTGGGGACACCGTGACAGCCCTGGGGGACACTTTGGGGACACCCCTGACACACATGGGGACACTTTGGGGGACATTGGGGACACTTTGGGGACACCTTGGGGACATTTGGGGACACCTTGGGGACACGGTGGTGACACCTTGGGGACACTGGGGACACCCCTGGGGACACTTTGGGGACACCTTGGGGACATTGGGGACACCTTGGGGACATCCTGACACTCCCGGGGACACCTTGGGGACATTGGGGACAGCCCTGACACACATGGGGACACCTTTGGGACACTGTGGGGACACCTTGGGGACACCTTGGGGACACCTGGGGGACACTTCCGACCCCTCATTTTTGGGTTTTCCCCCCCAATTTTCAGAGTTTCTCCCCCCCAGTTTGGGGATTTTCCCCAAATTTTGGGATTTTCCCCCCAAATTTTGGGATTTTCCCCCCAAAATTCCGCAGTTTCACCCCAAATTTCGGGACTTTCCCCCAAATTCTGCGAATTTAACCCCAAATTTCGGAGCTTTAACCCCAAACTTCGCGGCTCCGAAGTTTTGGGTTTTTCTCCCCAGAATTTCGCACGTTTAACCCCAAATTGGGAGGTTTGACCCCAAATTTTGGCTTTTCCCCCCAATTCTGACCCCCCAAATTTCGGGTTTTTCCCCCAAATTTCAGTTTTCCCCCCCCAAATTTCGGTTTTTCCCCCCCCAAATTTTTGGATTTTCGCCCCAAATTTCAGGGCTCTGACCCCCCCCAATCCTGACTCCCATATTTCAGGGTTTTTTCCCCCAATTCTGACCCCCGAAATTTTGGTTTTTTCCCCCCAAATTCCGTTTTTTTTCTCCCAAATTCCGCTTTTCCCACCTAAATTTCAAATTTTTGCCCCAAATTTCGGAGGTTTCACCCCAAATTTCGCCGTTTCCTCCCCAATTTTTGGGGCTCTTTTTTCCCCCCAAATTCCGGCATTTCCACCCAATTCTGACCCCCGAAATTCCGATTTTTTTTCCCCCCAAATTCCGGATTTTCCCCCCAAATTTCAGCTTTTTCCCCCCCAAATTTTGAGGGTTTTCCCCAAATTTCGGCTTTCCCCCCCAATTCTGACCCCGCAATTCCGATTTTACCCCAATTCCAATCCTCAAAAATTCCGGTTTTTTTTCCCAAAATTCCGACTTTTCCCCCAAATTTCGCTGTTTTCCCCACAATTTTAGGAGATTTAACCCCAATTTTCGTGGCTTTCCCCCAGTGCCCACCCCACAAATTTCGGGTTTTTCCCCCAAATTATTTCGGAGTTTTTCCCACCCAAATTCCGGATTTTCGCCCAAATTCCGGAGTTTTAACCCAAAATTTTGGCATTTCCACCCACTTCCGACAGGCGAAATTTTGTTTTTCCCCCCAAATTCCGGATTTTCGCCCCGAATTCCGGGGTTCCCCCCAAGTTTTCGGGATTATTCTCCTCAGTTTTGTTTTTTTTCCCCCTAAATTTGGGGGGTTTTCCCCAAATTCCGGCATTTCCACCCAATCCCAACTCCCAAAATTTCGATTTTTTTTCCCCCCAAATCTCGGCTTTTCACCCCAAATTTCCCTTTTTTCCCCAAATTTCGCCCTTCCCCCCAATTCTGCCCCCGCAGTTCCGGTGTTACCCCCAATCCCCACCCCCAAAATTCCGGTTTTTTTCCCCAAATTTTCACCTTTTCCCCCCCAAATTTCGCCGTTTTCGCTGGGTTTTACCTGCGGGGTGCGGTGCAGCTCGTACAGGCTCAGCTCCCAGGTCTTGCTGGCGCTCTGCGCGCTGGCGGGGGCGGCCATGGCCCCGCCCGGGGGGCTCCGGGACCCCCAAAATTCCCCAAAATTCCCCAAATTTCCCCAAAATTCCCCAAATCTCCCCCAAAATCCCGCCCGAGCCGCGCGACGCCGCCGCCGCTTCCGGGTGGCGCCGCCTGATGACGTCACGGAGAGAGCGGCGGCCAATGGGAGGCGCCGCTGGGTTCGGCCAATACAAGCGAGGCGGGGGCGTGGTCATGGCGGGCTGGGCGCGGTTTTGACCGTATTCGGGATCGTTAAGGGGCGTGGTTATGCAGATAAGGAGGGGAACGGGGCGTGGTTTAAGCCTTATTCTGGCGCCGGTTTGGGGTGTGGTTATGTAGATGAAGGGGCGGGGTTTAAGTGGCGTGCGAGCTGTTTGGGGGCGTGATTATGCAGATAAGGAGGGAACGGGGAGTGGTTTTAACGCTATTCTGGTGTCGTTTGGGGCGTGGTTATGTAGATCAAGGGGGCGTGGATTAGACCATATGTGCGATCTGATGGGGGCGTGGTTATGTAGATGAAGAGGAGAAAGGGGCGTGTTTTAAACGGCATTCCGACGCCGTTCTGGGGCGTGGCTATGTAGATGAAGGGGCGTGGTTTAAACAATTCCCCAGTCGGTTTGGGGCGTGGTTATGCAGATTAAGAGGGCGTGGATTAGGCCATGGGTGGGGAGCTTCCCAGTTCATCCCAGTTTGATCCCAGTTTGATCCCAGTCCCTCCCAGTCCATCCCAGTCCATTCCAGTTTGATCCCAGTGCAATCCCAGTCTATCCCAGTCCATCCCAGTTCCCCCCAGTCCATCCCAGTTCCCCCAGTCCATCCCAGTCCATCCCAGTTTGTTCCCAATCCAACCCAGTTTGTTCCCAGTTTGATCCCAGTCCATCCCAGTTTATTCCCAGTCCCTCCCAGTTTGATCCCAAACTCCTCCCAGTTCATCCCAGTCCATCCCAGTTCCCTCCCAGTTCATCCCAGTGCCTCCAATTGACCCCAGTTCATCCCAGTTTGATCCCAGTCTGTCCCAGTTTGGTCCCAAACCCCTCCCAGTGCCCTCCCAGTCCATCCCCGTTCATCCCAGTCCATCCCAGTCCCTCCCAGTTTGTTCCCAGTTTGATCCCCGTCCCCTCCCAGTCCATCCCAGTCCCTTCCAGTTGTATCCCAGTGCAATCCCAGTTTGGTCCCAGTTTGATCCCAAACTCCTCCCAGTTCCCTCCCAGTCCATCCCAGTCCCTCCCAGTTCATCCCAGTCCATCCCAGTCCCTCCCAGTTCAACCCAGTTTGATCCCAGTCCATCCCAGTTTGATCCCAGTTCATCCCAGTTTGATCCCAAACCCCTCCCAGTCCATCCCAGTTCATCCCAGTTTGATCCCAGTCCCCCCAGTCCCTCCCAGTTTGATCCCAGTCCCTCCCAGTTCAACCCAATTTGCTCCCAGTTCACCCCAGTGCCCCCAGTTCATCCCAGTTTGCTCCCAGTTCATCCCAGTCCATCCCAGTTTGATCCCATTTGATCCCAGTCCCTCCCAGTTTGATCCCAGTCCCCCCAGTCCATCCCAGTTCCCAGTTTGTCCCAGTCCCTCCCAGTTTGATCCCAGTTCATCCAAGTCCATCCCAGTATGCCCCAGTTTGTTCCCAGTTTGATCCCAGTCCCTCCCAGTCCCTCCCAGTTTGTTCCCATTTGATCCCTGTCCCTCCCAGTTCCCTCCCAGTTCATCCCAGTTTGCTCCCAGTCCCTCCCAGTTTGATCCCAGTTCATCCAAGTCCATCCCAGTTTGATCCCAGTTTGTTCCCAGTTCATCCCAGTTCATTCCAGTCCATCCCAGTTTGATCCCATTTGATCCCAGTCTCTCCCAGTCCCTCCCAGTTCCATCCCAGTTCACCCCAGTTTGCTCCCAGTCCCCCCAGTTCATCCCAGTTTGCTCCCGGTTCATCCAAGTCCATCCCAGTTTGATCCCAGTTTGTTCCCAGTTTGATCCCAGTCCCTCCCAGTCCCTCCCAGTTTGATCCCAGTTTGTTCCCAGTTGGATCCCAGTCCCTCCCAGTCCCTCCCAGTTTGATCCCAGTTTGTTCCCAGTTGGATCCCAGTCCCCCCAGTCCATCCCAGTTTGATCCCAGTCCCCCCAGTCCCTCCCAGTTTGATCCCAGTCCCTCCCAGTTTGATCCCAGTCCCCCCAGTCCATCCCAGTTCCCAGTTTGTCCCAGTCCCTCCCAGTTTGATCCCAGTTCATCCCAGCCCATCCCAGTTTGATCCCAGTTTGTTCCCAGTTTGATCCCAGTCCATCCCAGTTCCCTCCCAGTCCCTCCCAGTTTGATCCCAAACTCCTCCCAATTCCCCCCCAGTCCATCCCAGTTCCCTCCCAGTCCATCCCAGTGCCCCCAATTGATCCCAGTTCATCCCAGTTTGATCCCAGTCTGTCCCAGTTTGGTCCCAAACCCCTCCCAGTCCCTCCCAGTCCCCCCAGTTCACCCCAGTTTGCTCCCAGTTCATCCCAGTTTGATCCCAGTTCATCCCAGTCCATCCCAGTTTGTTCTCAGTTTGCTCCCAGTTCATCCCAGTCCATCCCAGTATGCCCCAGTTTGTTCCCAGTTTGATCCCAGTTCCCTCCCAGTCCCTCCCAGTTCCCTCCCAGTTCATCCCCAGTCCCTCCCAGTCCATCTCAGTTTGATCCCATTTCATCCCAGTCCCTCCCAGTTTGATCCCAGTTTGTTCCCAGTTTGATCCCAGTCCCCCCAGTCCCTCCCAGTTTGATCCCAGTCCATCCCAGTTTGCTCCCAGTTCACCCCCAGTCTATCCCAGTTTGTCCCAGTTTGATCCCAGTTCATCCCAGTTTGATCCCAAACCCCTCCCAGTTCCCTCCCAGTCCATCCCAGTCCCTCCCAGTTCCCTCCCAGTCCATCCCAGTCCCTCCCAGTCCATCCCAGTTCATCCCAGTCCATCCCAGTCCATCCCAGTCCCTCCCAGTTCACCCCAGTTTGATCCCAGTCCATTCCAGTCTGATCCGAGTGCCCCCAGTCCCTCCAGTTTGATCCCAGTCCATCCCAGTTTGATCCCAGTCCATCCCAGTTTGATCCCAGTTCATCCCAGTTTGATCCCAAACCCCTCCCAGTCCATCCCAGTTCATCCCAGTTTGATCCCAGTCCCCCCAGTCCCTCCCAGTTTGATCCCAGTCCCTCCCAGTTCAACCCAATTTGCTCCCAGTTCACCCCAGTCTGATCCCAGTGCCCCCAGTTCATCCCAGTTTGCTCCCAGTTCACCCCAGTCCCTCCCAGTTTGACCCCAGTCCCTCCCAGTCCCTCCCAGTCCATCCCAGTTTGATCCCAGTTTTGATCCCATTTGTTCCCAGTCCCTCCCAGTCCATCCCAGTTTGTTCCCAGTCCCTCCCAGTCCCTCCCAGTTCCCAAACTGGGACCAGTCCCCCGGCTCCAGGATTTTGCTCTTTCCTTCAATAAAAATAAAAAATAAAAATAAAAAAATGTCAATTAAAAAAAATAAAAACATAAATTAAAAATTGAAAATTAAATTTAAAATGGAAATAAAAGCAAAAGTAAAAAATAACCGTAAAATAAAAATAAAAATAAAAATAAAAATAAAAATAAGATAAAAATTAAAATAAAAATAAAAGTAAGATAAAAATAAAAATAAAAAAAAAATAAAAATAAAAATAAAAAAATAAAAAATAAAAATAAAAATAAAATTAACTAGAGATAAAAGTAAATGTAAAAATAACCATAAAATAAAAAAATAAAGACAACAATAAAATAAAAATAAAAATAAAAATAAAAATAAAAATAAAAATAAAAATAAAAATAAAATAAAAATAAAAATAAATAAAAATAAAAATAAAAATAAAAATAAAAAAAAGATTAAAATAAAAATAAAAATAAAAATAAAAATAAAAATAAAAAAAATAAAAATAAAAAAATAAAAAATAAAAATAAAAATAAAAATAAAATTAACTAGAGATAAAAGTAAATGTAAAAATAACCATAAAATAAAAAAATAAAGTCAACAATAAAAATAAAAATAAAAATAAAAAAAATAAAAATAAAAATAAAAATAAAAATAAAAATAAAAATAAAAATAAAAATAAAAATAAAAATAAAACTAAAATAGCAATGCTGGAAATCGGAATGTAAATAACATAAATAGATTTTTTTATTTGCAACATTAAAATTTCTCTCTCTGGGGAAATTCGGGAATTCCTGAGGCCCCAAAATCCCAAAAATTCCCCCCAAAAATCCTCGGGGAGAGGAAATTCCCAAATTCCCAAAAATTCCTAAAAATTCCCAAATTCCCAAAATTCCCAAATTCCCAAAAATTCCCAAAATCCCCAAAGGATCAGGGGGGAATTCAGAAAAAATTGGGAATTTTGGGGGGAAAAATGGAAATAAATTGGGAATTTTGGGGGGGAAATTGGAAAAATTGAGAATTTTGGGAAAAAATGGGAATAAATTGGGAATTTTTGGTGGGAAATTGGAATAAATTGGGAATTTTAGCTGGAAATATGAGAATAAATTGGGAATTTTAGGGAAAAAATGGGAAAAAAAATCAGGAATTTTTTGGGGAAAATGGGAAGAAATTGGGAATTTCTGGGAGGAAAAATTGGGAAGAAATTGGGAATTTCTGGGAGGAAAAATTGGGAATTTCTGGGAGGAAAAATTGGGAATTTTGGGGCAAAAAATTCAGGAATTTGGAGGAAAAATTGGGGAAAAAATTGGGAATTTTTGGGAGGAAAAATTGGGAATTTTAAGGGGGAAGAAATTGGGATTTTTGGTGGGAAAAATGGGAATAAATCGGGAATTTGTGGTGGGAAATTGGAATAAATTGGGAATTTTAGCTGGAAATATGAGAATAAATTGGGAATTTTAGGGAAAAAAATGGGAAAAAAATCAGGAATTTTGGGGGGAAAATGGAAGAAATTGGGAATTTCTGGGAGGAGAAATCGGGAAGAAATTGGGAATTTTGGGAGGAAAAATTGGGAATTTCTGGGAGGAAAAATTGGGAATTTTGGGGAAAAAATTCAGGAATTTGGAGGAAAAATTGGGGAAAAATTGGGAATTTTTGGGAGGAAAAATTGGGAATTTTAAGGGGCAAGAAATTGGGAATTTTGGTGGGAAAAATGGGAATAAATTGGGAATTTTTGGTGGGAAATTGGAATAAATTGGGAATTTTAGCTGGAAATATGAGAATAAATTGGGAATTTTAGGGAAAAATGGGAAAAAAAATCAGGAATTTTGGGGGAAAAATGGGAAGAAATTGGGAATTTCTGGGAGGAGAAATCGGGAATAAATTGGGAATTTTGGGAGGAAAAATTGGGAATTTCTGGGAGGAAAAATTGGGAATTTTGGGGAAAAATTCAGGAATTTGGAGGAAAAATTGGGGAAAAATTGGGAATTTTTGGGAGGAAAAATTGGGAATTTTAAGGGGCAAGAAATTGGGATTTTTGGTGGGAAAAATGGGAATAAATTGGGAATTTTTGGTGGGAAATTGGAATAAATCGGGATTTTTAGCTGGAAATATGAGAATAAATTGGGAATTTTAGGGAAAAAATGGGAAAAAAATCAGGAATTTTGGGGGGAAATGGGAAGAAATTGGGAATTTCTGGGAGGAGAAATTGGGAAGAAATTGGGAATTTTGGGAGGAAAAATTGGGAATAAATTGGGAATTTCTGGGAGGAAAAATTGGGAATTTTGGGGAAAAAAATTCAGGAATTTGGAGGAAAAATTGGGGAAAAATTGGGAATTCTGGGAAACAAATTGGGAATTTTAAGGGGGAAGAAATTGGGAATTTTGGTGGGAAAAATGGGAATAAATCGGGAATTTGTGGTGGGAAATTGGAATAAATTGGGAATTTTAGCTGGAAATATGAGAATAAATTGGGAATTTTAGGGAAAAAATGGGAAAAAAATCAGGAATTTTGGGGGGAAAATGGGAAGAAATTGGGAATTTCTGGGAGGAAAAATTGGGAAGAAATTGGGAATTTTGGGAGGAAAAATTGGGAATTTCTGGGAGGAAAAATTGGGAATTTTGGGGAAAAAATTCAGGAATTTGGAGAAAAAATTGGGGAAAAATTGGGAATTTTTGGGAGGAAAAATTGGGAATTTTAAGGGGGAAGAAATTGGGAATTTTGGTGGGAAAAAAGGGAATAAATTGGGAATTTTGAGGGCAAAAATGGGAATTTGGGGGGGGATTAAACCAGGAATTTGTGGGAAATTTGTGGGAATTTTTGGGAATTTTCCTGGGAATTTTGTGGGAATTTTTGGGAATTTTGTGGAAATTTTGGGGAATTTTTGGGAGAATTTTGTGGGATATTTTTGGGAATTTTGTGGAAATTTTGAGGAATTTTTTGGGGAATTTTGTGGGAATTTTTGGGAATTTTTGAGAATTTTAGTGGGATTTCATTTTTTTAATTTTGGGGGGAATAAACCGGGAATTTTGTGGGAATGTTTTTGGAATTTTTGTGGGAATTTTTTTGGGAATTTTTGGGGGAATTTTTGGGGGAATTTTTGGGGGAAATTTTTTTAATTTTTGGGGGGAATAAACCGGGGATTTTTAGGAATTTTGTGGGAATTTTTGTGGGGATTTTTTTTTTAATTTTTGGGGGAAATAAACCGGGAATTTTGTGGGAATTTTTGTGGGATTTTGTGGGATTTTGTGGGAATTTTTGTGGGAATTTTGTGGGAATTTTTGTGGGAATTTTTTGAGGAATTTTTTGAGGAATTTTTTGAGGAATTTTGGGAAATTTTGTGGGAATTTTTTTTAATTTTTGGGGGGAATAAACCGGGGATTTTTAGGAATTTTGTGGGAATTTTTGTGGGAATTTTTGGGAATTTTAGTGGGATTTTTATTTTTATTTTTGGGGGGAATAAACCGGGGACTTTCGGGAATTTTTTTTAATTTTGGGGGAAATAAACCGGGAATTTTGTGGGAATTTTTGTGGGAATTTTGTGGGAATTTTTTGGGAATTTTTGGGAATTTTAGTGGGAATTTTTTTTTTTTTAATTTTTGGGGGGGAATAAACCGGGGATTTTTAGGAATTTTGTGGGAATTTTTGAGGGAATTTTTGTGGGAATTTTGTGGGAATTTTTTGGGGAATTTTTGTGGGAATTTTTGGGAATTTTTGAGAATTTTAGTGGGATTTTTATTTTTATTTTTGGGGGGAATAAACCGGGGATTTTTGGGAATTTTGGGGGAAATTTTTTGGAATTTTTGGGAATTTTTGCTGTGTCTACCCCCGGAAGCAGACGGGCCCCAGGCGGATCACGGAATTCCGGGAATTTTTGGGAATTTTTTGGGGAATTTTTGGGAATTTTGCCGTGTCTACCCCCGGAAGCAGACGGGCCCCCAGGTGGATCGAGGAATTCCGGGAATTTTTGGGGAATTTTTGGGAATTTTTATGTGAATTTTGGGGGAATTTTTGGGATTTTTTTGGGAATTTTTGGGGAGAATAAACCGGGGATTTTGGGGAATTTTGTGGGAATTTTTGGGAATTTTGCGGGAATTTTTGGGGGGAATTTTTGGGAATTTTGCTGTGTCTATCCCCGGAAGCAGACGGGCCCCAGGTGGGTCACGGAATTCCCGGAATTTTTGGGAATTTTTCGGAATTTTTGGGATTTTTTTTTGGAATTTTTGGGAATTCTGGCGTGTCTATCCCCGGAAGCAGATGGGCCCCAGGTGGATCACGGAATTCCTGGAAATTTTGGGGATTTTTTTTGGGAATTCTTATGCAAATTTTGGGGGAATTTTTGGGGTTTTTTTGGGGAATTTTTGAGAATTTTTGGGGAATTTATTGGGATTTTTTTGGGAATTTTTGGGAATTTTGCTGTGTCTATCCCCGGAAGCAGACGGGCCCCAGGCGGATCACGGAATTCCCGGAATTTTTGGGAATTTTTTGGGGAATTTTTATGAGAATTTTGGGGAGAATAAACCGGGGATTTTTGGGAATTTTGGGAATTTTTGTGGGAATTTTTGGGAATTTTGTGGGAATTTTTTGGGGAATTTTTGGGAATTCTGGTGTGTCTACCCCTGGAAGCAGACAGGCCCCAGGTGGAACACGGAATTCCTGGAAATTTTGGGAATTTTTTGGGGAATTTTTATGCAAATTTTGGGGGAATTTTTGAGATTTTTTTGGGAATTTTTGGGGAGAATAAACCGGGGATTTTTGGGAATTTTGTGGGAATTTTGTGGGAATTTTGTGGGAATTTTGCTGTGTCTATCCCCGGAAGCAGACGGGCCCCAGGTGGATCACGGAATTCCTGGAAATTTTTGGGAATTTTTTGGGGAATTTTTATGCAAATTTTGGGGGAATTTTGGGGGGTTTTTTGGGAATTTTTTGGGAATTTTGTGGAAATTTTGGGGAATTTTTAGGAATTTTGGGGGAAATTTTTTTGGGAATTTTTTGGGAATTTTTGGGAATTTTTTGGGAATTCTGGTGTGTCTACCCCCGGAAGCAGACGGGCCCCAGGCGGATCCCGGAATTCCGGGAATTTTTGGGAATTTTTGGGGAATTTTTGGGAATTTTTGGGAATTTTGTGGGAATTTTTTGGGGGAATTTTTTGGAATTTTGCTGTGTCTACCCCCGGAAGCAGACGGGCCCCAGGTGGGTCACGGAATTCCCGGAATTTTTGGGATTTTTTTGGGGAATTTTGGGGAATTTTGGGGACAATTTTTGGGAATTCTGGTGTGTCTACCCCCGGAAGCAGACGGGCCCCAGGCGGATGCCGGAATTCCGGGGATTTTTGGGAATTTCGGCCCCGGCCAGGCCCAGGTCCAGCAGCGGGAGCAGCTCCGGCCGCGCCCGGCCCAGCTCCAGCTCCAGGCGGCCCCCGGGCAGCTGCAACAGAGGGAAAACAGAAACATGAAAATGATTAAAAACGGGAATTCTGAACAAAAACATCGGGAATTACGGGCGGGAAATGGGGAATGAATATCGGGAATTGTGGCCGGGAAATTGGGAATAAATACTGGGAATTCGGGGTGGGAAATTGGGAATAAATATCGGGAATTTTGGGCGGGAAATTGGGAATAATGGGCAATAAATTGGGAATAAATATTGGAAATAATGGATGGGAAATTGGGAATAAATATTGGGAATTATGGGTCAGAAATTGGGAATAAATATCGGGAATTGTGGATGGGAAATTGGGAATATTGGGCAATAAATTGGGAAGAAATATCGGGAATTGTGGGCGAGAAATTGGGAATAAATATCGGGAATTGTGGATGGGAAATTGGGAATAAATATCGGGAATTGTGGGTGGGAAATTGGGAATAAATATCGGGATTTTGGGGCGAGAAATTGGGAATAAATATCGGGACTAATGGATGAGATATTGGGAATAATGGGCAATAAATAGAGAATAAATATTGGGAATTGTGGATGGAAAATTGGGAGTTATGGACTAGAAATTGGGAATAAATTTTGAAAATTATGGATGGGAAATTGGGAATAAATATCGGGAATTGCGGGCGAGAAATTGGGAATAAATATCGGGAATTGTGGGTGGGAAATTGGGAATAAATATCAGGAATTCTGGGTGAGAAATTGGGAATATTGGGCAAGAAATTGGGAATAAATATTGGGAATTATGGATGGGAAATTGGGAATAAATATTGGGAATTGTGGGTGGGAAATTGGGAATAATGGGTCAGAAATTGGGAATAAATATCGGGAATAATGGATGAGATATTTGGAGTAATGGGCAATAAATAGAGAATAAATATCAGGAATTGTGGATGGGAAATTGGGAGTTATGGACTGGA
>JAKDEW010000123.1:619992-743947 GCA_021963965.1 Artemisiospiza belli
TATGAATTCTGGGATTAAAACCCCCAATTGAGTAGAAAAGTCAACATTCGGTGGAAAACCCAACCCTGAACCTCAGCGGGACCAAATTTTGACCCAACAACCCCCCCAAAACCCCCCACTCCGGGAGTTTCCACCACAAAACCTCGGACATCGATGACCACAGCCCGGCTGGGTGGCGAGTGGAGGACGCGGCCACCGCGCCGGATGACGCTGTAGGAACAGGTGTGGAAGCCGCCGTTGTGGGGTCCGGTGACTGTGAAGGTGTGGACAGACGTCCGGCGGGACGTACGGACGTCGCTGGCCCAGCCTGAGGTGCCGTTGAAGCGGAAGGCCTGGATGCGGTCGGTGCCGGGCGGCGCCGGCGCAGCACAGGAGATGGACACGGCATCGCCCACTAGGAAGTGCGCCTTGGCCGGCGTCACCGAGATGTTGGGGGCGGGAGGGGAGAGGTCTGGGGAGAAAAAAGGGGGAAATGAGAAAAAAAGTCAATGTTTTGGAAGTGGGAATGGAGAAGATGGAGAAGAACCTCCTAATTTTTCCCCAAAATTCTGATTTTTTCCCTAAATATGTGATTTTGTTTAGGGTGGAGGAGGTTCCTCCATGACCCGCTTGGGTTGGGCTCAGATTGAGTTGAAAAAGCCCAAAAATGTCCCAAAACCTCGATTTTCTGGAGGTGAAAATGTGGAAGATGGAGAAGAACCTCCTAATTTTTCCCCAAAACTCTGATTTTTTTCCTAAATATCTGTTTTTGTTTTGTGGAGGAGGTGTCACCATGTCCTTAGTTGGGTTGGACTTGGATTAGGTCCAAAAGGCCTAAAAATGACCCAAAAATTCAGAGTTTTTGAGGTGAAAATGGTGAAGATTGAGGAGATGGAGAAGAACCTTTTGGTTTATCCAACATGGTTTTTCCCAAAATCTTGATTTTTGTTGGTCATGGGAGGTACCACCATGACCCTGCTTGGGTTGGGCTTGGATTTGTCCAAAAAAAGCCCAAAATAGGCCTATAAATTCCATTTTTTGAAGGTGAAAATGGAGAAGATTGAGAAGAACCTTTAAATTTTTCCCCCAAATTGTGATTATTTTTCCCTGAAATTATGGGGTTTTTTCGGGTGGAGGAGGTGCCACCGTTTCCTTGGTTGAGTTGGATTTTGATTAGTTCCAAAAGTCCTAAAAATGTCCAAAATATTCAACGTTTTGGAGGTGGGAATGGAGAAGAACCTCCCAGTTTTCCCCAAAATCCTGTTTTTTACCCAATTCTGATTTTTTTTTTGTTGGTTGGACGATGTGTCACTATGACCGTGGTTGGGTTTGGTTCAGATTGAGTAAAAAAAAATCACAAAAATGACCCAAAATTTCAATGTTTTTTGGAGGTGGGGATGGAGAAGATGCAGAAGAACTACTGAAATTTTCCCCAAATCCCAATTTTTTGGCCATGGGAGGTGTCATCATGATTCTGGTTGGGTTGGGCTCACATTGGGTCCAAAAAGATCAAAAATGGCTTAAAAATTCAGAGTTTTCAAGGCAGGATTTGAGAAATTGGAGAGGATAGAGAGGATGGAGAGAATCTACTCAATTTTCCCCAAAATTCTGATTTTTTCTCCTAAAATTCTGATTTTTTTTGGATGGAGGAGGTTACTCCATGACCCTTCCTGGATTTAGCTCAGGTTGGGTCAAAAAACTCCAAAATGGCCTAAAAATTGAATTTTTTGGAGGTGGGAATGTAGAAGATGGAGAAGGTGGAGAGGATCATCCAAATTTTCCCCAAAATTCTGATTTTTTTTTTCCTAAATATCTGATTTTTTGGGGGATGGAGGAAGTGCCACCATGACCCTGCTTGTATTGGGCTCAGATTGGGTCAAAAAAAGCCCAAAAATGACCCAAAAATTCAAATTTTGGAGGTAGGAATGGAGAAGATGCAGATGAAGGTCCCAATTTTGTCCAAAATTCTGATTTTTTGGGGAATTTTTTATTACCTGAGGGCTTCACCAGCGGGAAAAGGATCGGGAGAGAGGCTGGAAAAAAGGACAAATGGGAAATTTAAAAAAATTGGGAAAATTGAGAAAAAATGTTTAGGGAAAAATGAAAAAACTTGGAATGGAAAGGAAATGAAAAATTACTTGTTAATTAATAATGAAAGGAAAAAATTAAATTATTTATTAAATAATACTTAGGGGAAATTTAATTAAAAGGAAAAATTAAAGGAAATTAAAAATGATTTTGAAATAAAAAGGAAATGAAACCGAATTTTCAGAAGGGAAAAAAAATTAAAGAAAAAAATTTAAAAATTAGTAGAGAAAAAATGGAATAGAAAGGAAATAAAAATTATTTATTAACTATTATTAAGGTAGAAATTAGGGAAAATAAATGTAAAATAATTTCAAAATAAGAAGGATATTAATTATTATTTTAAAAAAATTAAAAATAAAAGACTAAAATTAAAGAAAAAATTAATAAAGAAAGAGAAAATAAAAATTATTTGTTAATTATTTTTTTGGGTGAATGAATGGAAATTAAAAATAAAAATAATTTAAAATAAAAGTTAATTTTTAAAAGTAAATTTAAAAAATTTAAATAAAAGGAAAATGGAAATTGGGATCAAAAGGAAATTACAAATATTTATTAATTGATAATTAGGGGAAAATGAAATAAATGAAAATTAAAATTAAGCAAAAAAATATTTAAAATACTAAATTTCCTTTTAAAAGAAAATAGAAAATAAAAGGAAATTAAAAAATGAAAATTAAAAATTATTTTTAATTGTTAATTAGGGGAAATGAAATTAATAAAATTATTTAAATTATTTAAATTTAAAAGAAATGAAAATAATATAAAAGAGTATTTTAAAAATTAAATTAAAATGAAAAATTAAAATAAAAAGGAAAGAAAAAATAGGATAGAAAAGAACAATAAAATTATTTTTAAATTATTAATTAAAGGAAAATTTGAAAGGGGAAATTGAAAAAAAATTTAAAATAAAAATTTCATTTTAAAAAGGAAATAGAAAATAGAAGGAAATTAAAAATAAAAATTAAAAAGTGAAAGAAAAAGGAAAAATTTGGAATTAAAAGGAAATAAAAAGTATTTCCTAATTATTAAATAGGGGGAAAGGAATTTAAAATTTAAAAGAATATAAAAGTAAAAAGGAAATTAAAAGTGAATTTTTAAAGAAAATAAGAATAAACATAAAAAATAAAAGGAAATAAATATGTATTAATTAGTAATTAGGGAAAATGAAATAAAAGAAAATTTAAAAAGGAACTAAAATGAAAACTAAAGAAAAATTAGAATAAACAGAAATAAAAGAGATTTTTTGAAAGGAAATTTTAAAAATAAATGGAAATTTTAAATTAAAACCTAATTTAAAGATAAAAAGAAATTTTTTAAAATTGGGAAAATTGGGAAAATAGGGAGAGAGGAGGAGGAAGAGGAGGAAAAGCAGGTGGGAAAATGGGCACGGAAATGAGAGAAAGAAAGGAAAAATTGGGGAAAAAGGGAGTAGAGAGGAAGAGGAGTTAGGATGAAGGGCAGGAAATAGGAAAAAAGGGAAAAATTGGAAAAATTGAGATGGAGGAAGAGGAGGAGGAAGAGTTGGGAAAATGACAATGGAAATTGGGGAAAAATGGGGAGAATGGGAGAGGGGAGGAGGAGGAGCCCAGAAGTGGGGGGGGGTGGAAGGAAATTTGGGGAAATTGACTGGGGAGGAAGAGGAAGAGGAGCTGGGATGAAGGGCAGGAAAATGGTGGGAAAAAGGGAAAATTGAGGGGAAAAAAGGGATGGAGGAGGAAGAGGAGGAGGAAGAGTTGGGAAAATGGGGATGGAAATTGGGGGGAAATGGGAAAAATTGGGGAAAATGGGAGAGAGGAGGAAGAGGAGGAAGAGGAAGAGGAACGCAGAAGTGGGCGAAAGGGGAATTTGGGGAAAATGGGGTGGGGAGGAAGAGAAGGAAGAGGAGGAAATGGGATGAAGGGCAGGAAATGGGGGGGAAAGGGAAAATTGAGGGAAAAGGGAGAGAGGAGGAGGAGGGGAAGAGGAGGCTCACCGAGCAGCAGGATGAAGCTCAGCTGTGCCATGGCCCTGTCCCTTCCCTGGTACTGGCACTGGCGCTGGCACTGTCACTGTCCCCTCTCGGGCACTGTCTCCTCCCTGTCTCTGCTCCCTGTCCCCCCCCCTCCATCCCCAAAGTGGCACCATCCTCGTCCTGTCCCTGTCCCCTCCCTGTCCCCCCCTCTTCCTGGCACTGTCACTGTCCCCTCCCTGTCCCTATCACTGTCCCCCTTCTGTCTCTGTCACTGTCCCCGCCTGTCCCTCCCTGTCCCTATCACTGTTCCCCTTCTGTCCCTGTCCCTGTCCCCTCCTGTCCCTCCTTGTCCCTATCACTGTCTCCCTTCTGTCCCTGTCCCTGTCCCCTCCTGTCCCCCCTGTCCCTATCACTGTCCCCCTCCTGTCACTGTCCCTGTCAAACCCCCGTCCCCTCTCTGTCCCCCCCCGTCGCCCCCATCGCCCCCCTGTCCTTGTCCCTGTCCCCATCCCTGTCCCTGTCCCTCCTTGTCCCACCCTGTCCCTGTCTTTGTCCCTGTCCCTGTCCCCATCCCCTCCCTGTCCCCTCCCCATCCCTGTCCCATCCCTGTCCCCTCGCTGTCCCTATCACTGTCCCCTTCTGTCCCTGTCCCTATCACTGTCCCCACTGTCCCTATCACTGTCCCTTCCTATCCCTGTCCCCTCCTCTCCCCCCTGTCCCTATCACTGTCCCCTCCTATCCCTGTCCCCTCCTGTCCCCCCTGTCCCTATCACTGTCCCCTTTCTGTCCCTATCACTGTCCCCCTTCTGTCCCTGTCTCCTCCTCTTCCCCCTGTCCCTATCACTGTCCCTTCCTGTCTCTGTCCCCTCCTGTCCCCCCTGTCCCTATCACTGTCCCCTTCCTGTCCCTATCACTGTCCCCTCCTCTCTCTGTCCCCTCCTGTCCCTGTCCCTGTCCCTCCCTGTCCCCATCCCTGTCCCCAAAGCGGCACCATCCCCTCCCCATCCCTGTCCCCTCCCCGTCTCTGTCCCTGTCCCCTCCCTCTCTCTGTCCCCCTGTGCCCAAAGTGGAGCCATCCCCTTCCTGTCCCTGTCACCCCCATCCCGGCCTCCTCCCTGTGTCACCTCCCTGTCCCCCCCCCATCCCTGTCCCCCACCATCACTGTCCCTCCCTTTTCCCTCGCTGTCACCTCCCTCTCCCTGTCCCTGTGCCCCCCGTACCTCCCTGTCCTCCCTCCCCCCGTCCCCTCCCTTGTCTCTGTCCCCATTTTTGTCCCCTCCCCTGTCCCTGTCCCCTGTCCCCTCCCCCATGTCCCCAATTTGGGGGGAAAAGTGGAAGCGGGAGTTGCGACACTGTGATGACGTCACAGGGACGCGGGGGTGGCTCTTGTGACACTTGGGGACATTCCAGGCTGGGGAGGGGGGGAGGGACACGGGGTGGGGAGGGAGGGGACATTGGGGGGGCACCGAGAGGGTGACAGCAAGGGGGTGACAATGAGAAGGTGACACTGAGGAGGTGACACCAAGGTGAGGGTGGCATCAGTGAAGGTGACACCAGGGTTAGTGACGCTGAGGTGAGGGTGACACCAAGGTAGGAGTGGCACCCAGGTTGGTGGCACCAGGGTTGTGGTGACACCAAGGTGACATCAAGGTGAGGGTGACACTGAGGTGAGGGTGGCACCGAGGACAGTGACACTGAGAAGAAGGTGACACCAAGGTGAGGATGGCACCAGGGTGAGGGTTGGTGACACTGATGGGAAGGTGACACTGATGTGAGGGTGGCACCAAGGAGGAGTTGACATCGGTGAGGATGGCACCAGGGTGAGGGTTGGTGACACTGATGGGAAGGTGACACTGATGTGAGGGTGGCACCAAGGAGGGGGTGGCAACACGGAGATGGTACGAAGGAGGTGACATTGAGGTGAGGGTGGCAACAAAGTTGGTGACAATGAGGGGAAGGTGGCATCAATGAAGGTGGCACCAAGGAAGAGGTCACACCGAGGTTGGTGACACTGAGGAAGTGACACCGAGGTGAGGGTGACACCAGGATTGGTGACACTGAGGACAAAATGGCATGGAGGAGAAGGTGGCACTAAGGTGAAGGGGACACCAGGGTTGGTGACACCAAGGTGACATCATGGTGAGGGTGACAGCAATCATGGTGGCACCAAGGTCAGGGTGACATCAAAGCTGGTGACACCAAAGTGAGGGTGACACCAAGGTGAAGGTGGCACCAAGGTTGGAGACACTGAGAAGGAGGTGACACTGAAATGAGGGTGGCACCAAGGTTGGTGGCACAGAGAACAAGGTGACACTGAGGAGAAGGTGGCACCAAGGTGAGGGTGACACCAGAGTTGGTGACACCAAGGTGACACCAAGGCCAGGGTGACAGCAATGAGGGTGACACCGAGGTGAGGGTGACACCAGGGTTGGTGACACTGAGGACGTGACACCAAGATCAAGGTGATGTTTTGCGGAGAAAAGAAGAAACCTCACAACTTTATAAAAGTTGTAAAGCCCGGTATGTTTATTTACGGCGCCGGACACATACGGAGAAAATTCTCCCCAAAAGGCATGCATGCATACCCCTGAAGATCTCAGGTCTCCTTTTACCCCCCCTTCCAAATGCATATGCATACAGTTTCACAATAGGTTCATACATATTCATTCCGCGTGACATTTATCGCCAGTTCTTCTTTATCAAAGGAATTCCTAGGTCGGGGGCAAATTGACCTCGTGGTCTCTTCTGTTTTTCTTTCTCTGTCTCCTTGCTGTCTCGGCATGTGAGATTTTTCCTTCAGCTTTGGCCTCACAGACTTTTCACCGCTTCTAGACACTTCACCTAATTCAGAATGGTTCTCTACTCTGTCTCATTCCCCCCTTTCCTAGGAAATAAGTAAATTCTTTTACTTAATGAAAACCTTCATGACAATAAGTGTCTTTTAATGCTTCACTATGTACGTTTGATAGAGGTTAGTACAGCTATTCGTTGTAGTATTCTCCAGTTCCAAATTAACAAATAATAGATAATCTTAAGCTTATCTCAACTAATATTAGTAAAACTACAATGGGGTGGCACAACTTATTAAAGATTCCATTTGCAGTTGGTGACCACCCAAAGATCACATCTCACCAGTGATGATCCATATTTTGTTTTATTCTTTGTAGAACTCTGGTTATTTCCTTTGTATCATGTTGGACAGTAATTAAGGTTTTCTTTCTACTTTCTTGGATTTCTTTCAAGACTTCCAATAGGTCTTGGTGCTTAATTAATTGTTTTGCCAATGTAAGGTTCATCCTAATAGGGGTAGGTGGTAGTCTGTGATACATTGTGTAATTGGTTTTAATCAGCTGGTGGGATGTTACTGGTACTAAATACGAAAAATCACACCCAATAATCTTAACAAAATTACAAATACAGAGATTAGAATTGTTTCTACTAGACAGAATAACATCATTGCTATCAGTTTGTACAGCAGCAGAAGCAGTTCTCAAGCATACACCTTTTTCTAGTATATACGAGCACAGTTTTCTGGTCAGTGACTGGATGAATTTCGAAGTGGCAAATACTCTGTTCAGTGTCCAAACACACATCTTGGGCATTACGTATGGTAAGCACAAAGGCAGTGGTCATATTAAAAACAGGATCATAGGTGAAATTCACCATAGTCTACCAGGATTAAAACTTCCTTTCAATATCAATTGCATTATCTCACACAATTTCTTGAATTTCAGCTGGAAAATTACTTTCACTCCTTTCCCATATAATCAGAGCTGCTGTTGCTTATATCCATAAGTGTGCTTGTATACAACTGAAATCTAAAGACACATTATCTTGAATTATACTAAGTGCTTCTAGTATCAGCTTGTGGTCTTGGTCCCCGGCCTTTTCATACTTCCTTACTTTGGCAGTACTTTTGAAATCTGTCACTGGCTAGTTCCTAATGCCAATAGAGATTACTGTAAAGGCTGCTTCAATTTTGTTAGGCTACCTGCTGCAGTGGCCAGTTTATTCATCAGTATTTCTGAATCAATTCCATTTAAAACTCCTAATCTTGTCCTTAATATGCCAGTTAGATGTTTGTTATGGGGAACAGGAACTGCTTTCTGTTTATGACCATCCCTCCCTGCCAGAGGGATGTGCTGGGCTCACATTGCAAATTCAGACACACTTCACACGTGTATCTGACAGAGGTTTAGGTCATACTTGAGGCAGATGTTTGTTCTGAAATGTAGAGAACTCAGGGAATCTAACTTCTCTTTCCTCCTCTAAAGCACCTGATTTCTCAGATATGTGGCAAGCAGGAATGTCTCTCTTGGTTTACAAAACCTCACCCACCTTGCCCCTAGCTTCAGGTCTAAGCCTCAAGTAAATAATGAAGGGGAAATCTGAGAGAAGAGCCTAAATTCATTGCAGTGCTTCAGAAGAAACTGGGATCAGGTTTCTGCTACTTGAAACACTCAGCACAAAAGTGATGCTCAAAATCTTACAGCCTGCTGCTGAGCTCTGAGGGGGGGTCTCTCTCTCTACCTCTTTTAAGCAGAATCTAACCGCCTCAGACTGGGACAATTACTGATCTAAATCTCAGTAGGAACAGGGATAACTATAAATAAAGAAAATCACCTTCCTTGCTTGGGTTAATTCACCACCTGCAGTTCAGCACCCTTTACCAGCCATTGCCTGAGTGTTCAGTCAACTAGCTTGGAAAATGACTTAAGGAAACTGATTTCTTGGTGTTCCTGGTTTTAGGCACCAGGAGAGCTGGCTCCTTCCTTTCTTGTTTTGCTCTTGAGATATGCCTGTTTTTGTAACTATGTTGTCTAGCTCTCAAAGGAAGTTTTTAGGAAGGAGGAGCAGGCTGGTTGGATTTTTGAGATGTGAATTTGCATTATCAACTCCACACATTTGAGAGACCATTCTGGATTGAATAATAGCGGTTGTTCAGTCACATTCTTTACTGCGTTAGGTTCAAGTTTGGAGTTTGGGTAGAGTCTGAACTAGTATGGGGTGTATAAGGCCCTGATGTGGTAAAAAGTGCAGTGTCTACTTTCAATTCAAATGAAAGTTTGATAGCAATTTGAGCTCAAAGGCAGGTCACTTCTACAGGCTGTATCAAGGTGAAATTACACTAACAGTCTGATTCACTTAGGTTATCACAGACTTCCTGGTGTTCATATACACCAGGGGAGGTTCAGACACTAATTACATCTGGTCTCTCATAAGTCATCCTATTGATGACCCAGCACTTTACTTTGATTTCTTCTCCTCAGATTCTTTGAAGTGTTCACAGTTCCTGCTATTCTTGCTCCTCACATACCTGATTCTCGTGGATTACTACAGTAGATATGTTTAAATCTTTTATCTCAGAAGGTTTTCTCATGGATCTAGTATACTGATTAAATGCCAGGGACCAAGGCCATTCAGCATTGCTTTGGGTAGAGGTACTCTCTAGTCCTAAAACTTCAGTTATAATTCCATACAAAACAATCTTGTAAACTAAAGTATGAACTACTCCCGACTGCAATATACTCATTTTGCCCGAGTAAGTTTTAGTCTCAGTTCATTGTCTCCTGGTGTCACTCTTGAAGGGGCTTCTGGGCCTTCTTCACCCGAGAGTGATGGATCCAGGCATTCTGCTCCTTGATTTTGATTGCAGTGAAGGTGGTGAGAAGTACTTGCAGTGGTCTCTCCCACTGTGATTCTGAAGTCTTCTCTGTAAGAGACTTAGCATATACATCATCCCCAGGCTATTTAACTTTCTGCTCCAGATGGCTACTAATCTGTTGCACTATTTTGGAAATGAAATGTGATTCTTTATCTGAGGATATTGTGGCTGGAACTCTGAAGCGTGGTATTATTTCTTGTAAAAATAATCTGGTCACCTCTTGAGCTTTGACAGTTCTGGTGGGGAATGTTTCTGGCCACTCTGAAAATGTATCTATTAATACTAGTAAATACTGATACCCCCCTTTCCTTGGGAGTTCTGAAAAGTTGATTTGCTACTGCTGTACAGGCCCATGGCCTCTCTCAGTCTGACCGAGTTTTGGCCTGGGGGGGTATTTTGAGGTTAGTCTGGAGGCAAGGATCACATTATTAGCTCACCTGAGTGATAGTGGCATATAAATTCCTGACAACGATACAACGATTCTTTCAATCAGATGTGTGTTCTAGAAAGCCTGTGGAAATTACTACTTCAAAGTCAACATTTCATTTCAATGCACTTTGTATCACTCGCAGCCTTGGTCACTTCAAGAAAGGAGCCACACTCTATAAAAGGCTTTTAAGTAGTTAGGCCTTAGTGTGTTTTCTAGTGCCCTTCTTTCACTAGTAACTACGAAAATGGTAAGGGATTACTAGCTCTCTTTCAATGGTAGCCCACCCCTTGCAGTTGTACGTCTCTTTTGATTAGTATTATTGTATTATGGCTTACTTTCGAGGAAAATCTGTACTTCACCTTTTGCTGCTTTCTTTGCTTCTCTATCTGCTAGCTCATTTCTTTCCTCTAATTTTAAGCTCACTCTCTGGTGTGCCTTAATATGCTCTTAATATGTCTTTTTAGGTAGCTGAACTGCTTCTAGCAGCTGGATTGTCTCTTCTTTCCCTGTGAGGTCAGCAGTCCCTTCTCCTTCCATATGGCTCCATGTGCATGCACAACTCTGAATGCCTTTTGCTGTTTCTAAGGCATGGGTCAATGCATTTATCTCAGCATTCTGTGCAGAGGTACCTGTTGGTAAGGGTCCAGACTCTATTACCTCTCTGCAGGTAGTCACTGTGAACTTTGCAATGTTGCTTTCCACTGGCAATGTAGCTGCTCCTGTCAGTGAACCAGGTCTCTGCATCATCTGGAGGAGTGTCCTTTAAGTCTGGGTGGCTGGAGTAGGTAGCTTCAAGGTCTCTAGGCAACTATGGTGTACTGCTTCTCCTTGATTCCACTGAGAAAAGAAGCTGGGTTGACAATATTAGTCACCACTATCTCTACATCATCTTGCTCTACCATGATGGCCTGGTATTTCAGAAACCTCTGTGGTGAAAGCCAGTGGCCACCCTTTACTTCCAGTACTGCGGACATTGTGTGGGACACTAGCACAGTCATTTTTGTCCCAGGGTAAACTTGCATGCCTCTTGAATATTCAGCACAATTGCTGCTACAGCTCTGAGGCAACCTGGCCATCCTTTAGCTGTTGCATCTAGTTGCTTAGAGAAGCAAGCAACTACCCTCTGGTATGGACCCAAGTCTTGAGTCAATATTCCCAGGGCAATTCCTTGCGTGGAAAAATAGAAAGAATGGTTTACTTACATCTGGAAGTTTCAAAGCTGGAGCCAACATGAGGGCACTCTCTAGCTGGTGAAAGACCCGTGTGGTGTCTCTTGTCCACTGGAGATCTCTGTTTCCATTGGCAATAAGAGCATAGAGGGGTCTGGCGAACAGTCCATAATTATAAACCCACAGCTGGCACTACCCTGCCATGCCTAAGAAGGTTCGGAGTTCTTTCATTGTCTGGGGTTTCAGGGTTAGGCATAGGGCTTCCCTGCCTTAAAGTCTGCTGCTCAGCACTCACTTCTTACCCCAGGTAGATTACCTTCTGTTTCACTACCTGTGCCTTTTTCTTTGAGCCTCTGTGTCCTTGGAGTCCTAGGAAATTCAAAAGGCTTACCGTCCAGGCTTCTCTTGCTTCCCTCGTTCGAGTGGCTACTAGAAGATCGTCCATGTACTGCAACAGCCTCCTTTTCTCTTGTGGAGCTTCCCGGGACTCTGGGTCTTTGCAAGCTGTTCTCCAATCTGAGTGGGGAATCTTGAAGCCTTCAGGCACATGGACTATGTGGGCTTGTGTTTGAATGCAAAAATTTTCTGGCTGGCTTCGTGGATAGGGAGGCAAAAGGAGGCATCTCTTAGGCCTAAAACAGTGAACCAGGTTAGCTCAGGTGTTAAACAAGTTAGTAAAGTATATGGATTTGCTACCACAGGGTATAAATTCTGTGTTACCGTATTGACAGCCCTTAATCCAGTACTATCAGTTATTGGGCTGATTCCTTCCTTATCTTCCTTTTGAGGGTACTACTCAGTTCTCACTAGTTGTGTTCTTTCCTTAAGCTTGATGCTCATGGGGGAGTATCTTTCACTCTCTCTGGTACAGCAGAGGCCCATACCCTTGAAAACACTTATTTACTTATTCTAATATCTCCTTACTAATGTCTTTCTTCATTTCAGTGTCTGTTTATGTTAAGCCTAACATCTTTATATTATTTGCCTCCAGAGTAACCTTTCTCATTTGAGAATGTTTAGCAAATTGAGCGAATTGTACAAAAGCTTTTAGGTACACATAGTACATATGTTACTTTAAAGGTTTGCACAAGTATGCCTTCTCAGACTGGCCAGTTGTTCATTCCCCACACTACAACATAAACATTCTCCACAGGTACTAAAGCTTTATTTAAAACTGAATAGATCACCCTTGTGTCGACAAAAATTCTTCCCTTTTGGGGAGGTCATCTTTACCCTTCCTCTTTTACCTTGGGAGGAGCCTTTAGCAAATCATATGTACTCATTTTGCGAACTGCGATTGCTTTGCATTTCAGCATGATAATCTTTGCCTGATTTCATACGTTGCTATGTTATGCTGCATGCTGGACAACATGTTTTATTTGCTTTCTCTTTGCCTTGTTTTCCTTTTCAAGGGCCAAGACCAGAGGGTGGTCTGATCTCACAGTCTCTTTGCCATTCTGGGTGATTTCTTAAAACAAAAAGACATTTCAGCATACAAAAACTCTTCCCATTTATCTTCCTATTAAAAAACAGTACTAACAACAATGAAGTATTATAAATCTTTTTATTTTCTGAGCTGCTCTTACTGGCAACCTCCTCCCAGTGAGCCCCTCCCAAAAGGGGCTAATTTAGGAACCTGTGTGCTCTGGTCAGTTCTCATGATTTATTTCTCCTTGCCCTATCTCACTCCCACTCAAACCTTTTTACAGACACCTTCACAGTAGTTTCTCAGTTTTCCTCCTATACACGCAGCTCCAGGTGGCAGGTATCAGATGTGATTCCCACACACAAGCTCTAAGACCTTAGGTTCTGAATCTGCTTGACCAGAAACCTCTAATTTACACTCGGGGCATGTGCCCTGACACTTATTAGAACAGCAAAACAGCAATACCGATGTTTCTCATAAACACCGCACTGCAATAGTACCTGTATTGGAATAATGCTCCCAATATTACCAGTTAGGTAGTGCCTGGGCCAGTCAGACCCTTGCTGCAGGGCCAAAGGCAGCAACTGCAGTGTATCACCCCAGAGACACCTTGGCTTGCTGGAGATTGCAGCCGGGCACTGAACAAGTCCAGGCTTGTTAGGAACCCCGTTTACCTCAGGAGGAGATCTTCAGGCGATGGTGAAGAGAAAAAGGAGAGGATTCTGCTGGAGGGTTTAATGTCCAGAGGTTTATTCCAAGGTTACAGAGGTCTGAATGTAGGTAACTGCTCCAACAGAATCATCGGCCGCATGGTCTGATCACCTTTTTAAACTCAGGGACAGGGGAAGGGGAGGGGACAGGTGAGCACCCAACCAGGTGAGAGGGGCAGGGTCTCAAGGGAAGATGATACCCAGACAAACCAATGACCCCCAGGCCTGAAGGGCATCCTTTGAACTTGACCAACCACACGACGCCTTGCTGGAATGTTAAGCCTGATTGAAAGGACTCACTCAGCATGGGGGCAAGGGGGAAGGGAGAGAGGATAGGCACACCTGGGGAAGTGACCAGGAAGTGTAAAATGGGACATTACAGCACACCACAACATCTCCCCCTAGTTTTGTTTAAAAAGAAGAGGACTGTGTTTGTAGTGCAGAATGACTGCCAAACCATGGTTGCTAAATCAGTTCTTCCTCTACAGGAGAGTCAGTGTTTTCCACTGAGGCTTCCAGGTCATCCATTGGAGTACTGAGGGCTTCTAAATGGTAGACTTCAGGAGGGGGAGATGAGCTTGAAATTAACTTGAGCACCATGCGTTTGATCAGTCCAAAAACAATGCTAAAAACTACAATAACTATAACTAAAATAAACAGCACTAAAAACACAGTTTTCAAAATAGATCCCAACCAGCCCGAGAGTCCCCAGCCATTGAGCAGTCCATTCAGCCCGTTGTCAGTTTCTCTGTTGATGTCTGAGAGCCTTTGTCAAGGTAGTCCATATGTGGTTTGGGCTGAGGGACTATGCAGGAGATTGCAGGTGGGATGATCACGAGTAGGACGAGAAGCAGGTTCGGCCTCATGGTGTCTCGAGGCTATACTCGAACAGTGGGATCTAAACTGGTACAAAAACTTGAAACAAACATATATTACACACTATTCCAGATAGGAGGCTTAAATGGAATTTCCTCCAGAGAACGCGTGCGGCGTTTTCTTCTCCAGGCAGCATGAGCAACCTGGGGCGCTTCTGTAGATTTCTCTGAGACTTTGGGAACATAGGGCTTTACCCATTTGGAAGGAACCCACCTTAAACCAGAGGGGGTGGACACACAGGCATATCCACATCCCCAAGTAACCAATTTGTAAGGTCCCACCGTTTTCCAAGTCTCAGGGTCCTTTACTAAAACCGGAGGCTTTTCTTTCATCAGCCTATGACTGCTCCCCCCAAAGTGGCGTAGGATGGGTGGGTTCAGGCTGTCAAAAGAACAATTCAGAAAATTTATTGTGAATAGCGCCCTGGATAACCGGATGTGGGGAGGTTCTACCTTCAGAACCTGTTGTTGCTGGTCCAGGACCCTTTTAATATCACGGTGAGTTCTTTCTACAATGGCTTGACCTGTAGGGGAGTAGGGGATGCCAGTTTTGTGCTCTACTCCCCATTGCTGCAGGAAGCTCCCGAATTCCTTGGATTTATAAGCAGGCCCATTATCAGTTTTCAGCTCCTTGGGGATGCCCATGAAAGAAAAAGCCTGTAAGAGGTGCTTAATAGCATCAATAGATGATTCTCCTGTGTGGGCAGAAGCATAGACCGCTCCAGAAAAGGTATCTACACTGACATGAACATATTTCTGCCGTCCAAAAGACTGTACGTGTGTTACATCTGTTTGCCACAGTTCACAACTGTTCAGTCCCCTTGGGTTTGCTCCCGTACTCACTGTAGGGAGTGCATGTTGTTGGCAATTTGGGCATGTGGCCACAATAGCTTTGGCCTGTTCTCGAGTGACATTAAACTGATGAACCAGGCCAGGTGCATTTTGGTGGAAAAGCTCGTGGCTGATTTTTGCCTGTTCAAAAACATTTGGGAGAGTGGCCATCACTGCAGGTGCAGCAAGAGCATCTGCCCTTCTGTTGCCTTCAGCGATAAACCCTGGCAAGTCAGTGTGTGACCTGACATGCATCACATAAAAAGGTTGCTCTCGGTGAGTGACTAACTTTACCAGTTTTGAGAGCAATTCGAAAAGTGCGATGTTAGACACATCTTGCAGTATTGCTTGATCTGCCCTGGATACTATTCCTGCCACATATGCAGAGTCTGTAATCAGATTAAATGGTTCTGAGAACCTTTCAAAGGCCCTAACAACCGCAGCCAATTCAGCAACCTGAGGTGAACCTTCCACCTCAGCAATGTCTGTCTCCCACTGCTGGGTTTGAGGATCCTTCCAAGCCATAACGGACTTGTGGGACCTCCCGGATGCATCTGTGAAGACAGTTAGAGCCCTTTTTAAAGGTCTCCTACTTAGAGCACTTCTTAATTTTAAGGTAAATTGAACATCTTGTTCAAACAATTTGTGAGCGGGCCGCACTACCGAAATTTGTCCTGAGTAGGAATCCAGAGCAAACTGCAACACTTCATTTTCTTGGAACAATTGTTCCAGCATTTTCATAGTATTTTGACCTGATTTTAACTTAACTGGAATGTGAATGCACTTAAAATCACATCCTGCTAACTCCCTGATCCGGGTCCTTGCTTTCCGGATCAGTTCCGCTACCAGCTCCTGAGGCTTTGTCAGTCTCTTGGACCTTTTGTGACTGAGGAAAACCCATTCTATGATCAAGAGAGGGTCCCTCTGGTCCCGGTCCTTTTTTGGTGTGTTCTTTGCCTTAGGTGTTTGTTTTTCCTCCCACTGGAAAATAATTCCATGGAGGTGTGGCAACTTACCTAGAATGATAAATTTGAATGGCAGGTCAGGCCGGCATCGGTTGGCCTGTCTTGTGGACATTGCAATCTGAACCTTTTCTAGAGCTTTCCGTGCCTCTGGGGTAACAGACCTAGGAGCACCTGGGTCCTCTCCCCCTTTCAATAAATTGAAAAGAGGGGCAAGGTCTTCATTAGTCAGACCGAGCCATGGTCTTACCCAATTCAAAGACCCACACAGCTTGTGGACATCCGCAAGGGTCTTGATTCTTGGATTGATTTCTAGTTTTTGAGGAACAATGGTTCTATTTCCAATTTCTAAGCCCAAATACTTCCAAGGTGGCATCTTTTGAATTTTCTTTTCCTGGAGCTCGAACCCTGCAACAATCAATGCATCGATCGTTAGGTCAAGCGCATGTGTGAGTAAATCATCATTGGGGGTACACACCAGGATATCATCCATATAATGATAGATAATGGCCTTCTCTGCAGCTGCACGTACTGGGGAAAGCAGGGAAGAGACATACCACTGGCAAATAGCTGGAGATACCTTTAATCCCTGAGGAAGAACGGTCCAATGGTACCTTTTCATAGGTGATTCTAAATTAATGGAAGGGATGGAGAATGCAAAACGCGGTGCATCGTCAGGGTGCAAGGGGATTTGGAAAAAACAATCTTTAATATCAATAACAGCTAATTTCCAATCTTGGGGAAGCATTGTTGGGGATGGCACACCAGGTTGGGGAGAACCCATATCTTCAATTACATTATTAATTTGTCGGAGGTCGCAGAGGAGCCGCCATCTCTTTTTGTCAGCTTTTTGGATGACAAACACTGGGGAGTTCCATGGGGACATGGTCTCCACAATGTGGCCCTTTTTTAGTTGCTCTTCCACTAGTTCCTCAAGCACCTTTATTTTTTGTTTATTGAGCGGCCACTGTTTCACCTGAACTGGTTTGTCTGTTTTCCACTTTAGTTTTTGGGTGGGGCGCTGTTGTTCAATGACTGCTGCACAAATATGCTGTGGAGAGTCTGGAATATCAATTGTGACACCCCACTGGGCCATTAAATGTCTCCCTAACAAAGGTTCCGAATAATCCAACACAAATGGACGGATATTTGCCAATTGTCCGTTTGGTCCCTCAAATTGAATAATGCTTTTGGATTGTCTTGCCAATTGCAGACCTCCTACACCTTGAAGGTGACCGGCAACATTTTGCAAAGGCCAATGTGCTGGCCACTCTTGTACTGGAATCACTGTGCAGTCTGCACCTGTGTCTACAAGCATCTCAATGCGTTTAGACTCCCCACCCCCACTGACATTACACCATAATTTGGGCTTGTCTTTCCCAATAACTTGGACCCGGGCGACTGTGGGCCCTTGTTTTTCGATATTTTCAGGTAAAGATGGCACAGGGATAGCTTGTGCAACAATTTGTCCCTTGGGAAGAAACAGGGGTGGGTGGAAACAATGCAGGCCAAGAACGAATTGCTCAGAATCTGATGTTGTCATTTCTGGAGCAATTTCAATCTCTTGAGGTGTGTGTTTGGTGTCCCCAATGACGATGTACTTACAACGAATCCGGTTCCAAGTACCCTTCTGTTCAGGATTTACAGAGACAAAATGCCAATCAGTGTCCTTCAGGTGGAGTGACTCTGTCAGCTGCAACCTGTAAGGCTCATTGACAGGAGACATGGTTAACACAGGATCACCTAAATCATACACAGTCTTTGAAGCACCTGCTTCACTTACACAAACATTAATATTATCACACGCTTGATTTGTTTTGCTACCCTTCTTCCCTTGGCCTGCTCTTTTTGTGTCTGCACGCCTGGCAGGCCGGCGCTCTCTTTTCAGTTTTTTTGTTGACCCCCAGGGAGGGCTTGTAGTTCTACCCCCCTGCCATTTCTAAATTCATCAAATTCCCTTTTCAGGGGGCACTGGTTACTCCAGTGCCCTAGGTTGTTACAAAGCAGGCATGGTTTTGTGGGCTCAGCCATTGCTGGTCTCCGCTGCTGCCCAGGGTACTGCTGTGCTGAGGGGAAAGGCGCAGGGCTGGCAACGGCGACACGCTGAGGTGGTCTTGGCAGCAGCCTTGGTCTTGTGTCTTCAGCCACACTCATCAGAGGCACTTTCCTGTTACAGACTAGAAGCATATCTTTTAGCGTAGGGGGAGGTTCTATAGGAAGGCTCAGGATTGCTGCTTGACACTGTTCATTTGCATTTGTAAATGCCATTTCCTCTAAAATTGCTTCCCTAGCATTCTCTTTTTTAACTTGTATTTCAATAGCTCTAGTTAACCTTTCTACAAATTTCAAAAAAGGCTCTGATGACAGCTGTTTAATTTTACTATAGGGCTCAAAAGGCCCCTCAGGTTGTAGGGAAAAGAATGCTTTTTCAGCTGCTTCTTTTACTTTCTCGAGTGTTTCTGCAGGAATTGCAGTAGCTTGGATTGAGGGAGAAGACCACTGGCCCTCACCACAGAGGTGCTCAATGGTGATAGGGTTACCACTGTTGTCTTTGGCTGTGTTTGGATCAGCATGCAAGCCTGGCAGAGCATCTTTTAGCAGTTGTTTCCATGCTAATTCCCATAATTTGAATTCCGTGGAGGTCATGAGACAGGAAAAAAGCTGTTTTAAATCATGTGGAATCACTACAGTCCTACTCAATTCAGAATTTAAAAGGCCACGGAAATATGGACTGTGTGGACCATATTCTTTATGAGATTTACAGATCTCTTTAATCAATTGTCGTCCAAAAGAACTCCAATTAGCAGTTGGAGCTGCTCCCCCCTGAGCAGCAGGCTGAAAGGTAACAGGAGCCAGTGACAACATGGGACTATGCATTAGGCCTGCCGTTCCCTGCTCTGCATCCCTTGAATTGGAAGCATTGGGATCACGGATACAGGTTTGGGGACTGGCAGTGGGTGTGTCCCCACTGTGGGAACCCGGGGAGGGGGCGGAGACAGGGGGCCGGCAAGGGGCGGGGAAACCGTGGGAACAAGGGGAGGGGTCAGGGGGCTGGCAGGGGGCGGGGACACTGTGGGAACAAGGGGCGGGGTCAAGGGGCTGGCAGGAGGCGGGGACACCTGGTGACATCACGTCAGGAGACGCCCCCTTGGAGGAGTAGAGGGGTGGAGCTGAGGGTACTGCAGGAAAGGGAGGGGGAAAGGTATCACGAGGAACAGGAGGAGAGGGGGATGGGGCTGGAGTTTCGGGATGCTTAAGAGGATTTTGGGAAGAAGAAGACCAGGTTTGGGAAGATGCCACGTGGCATCTACCATCTTGGGGACCCCCTAGGGACTGGGGGCCATTTTGGGCATCACTGCTCTCTGGAAAGCTGACACGTGCTGTAGGTTTCTGAGGATGGGACGCAGGGGATTGGGAAAGGTTCCACGCAGCCTGGCCAGGGCCTTGTGGACAGGGCAACTCAGGTATTTCAGCAGACTCTGGGAGTCGACTTCCCAATGAGTGCTCTCTTTAAAATACCAAGTTTTGGGTAAAGAGGTTTAGGGGTTTTAGAGCTAGGAGAGGGAGAAACAGGGAGAGCAGAGGTACATGGTTTTACATTTGGCTTTTTCTCCATTTCCTTTTGTTTGAGCAATGCTGTTCTAATTTGTAAACTCCAGAACACAAATTTAGCTGAGGGTGCATTGCCAGATTGTCCTAAGGTTATCAATTCATTCCCAACTTTATCCCAGAATTGAATATTGTGGATTTCTTCAAGGGAGATTTGTGGGAAGTGGAGGAAAAGCCATCTTATAAACTGTTTTAATTTTCCCTTTGAAAACTTAACATTACTACTGTCTAAAATGCTAACAATATTATAATACACTCCTTTTTGTACAATGCTGAGTTTCAAACCCATGTTAGATGTAAAAAGCAAAGTACTAGATCCCGCCTGACCAAAAACAAAGCTAAAATCAGCTACCGATTTCTAAAAAAAACCACAGAGGAAAGCGATAACGAGCAGACAAAAGCTTCACAATGCAGCTGTATATACTGCTTTTAAAATTCCCGGGCAGCAGCAGCAGGGCACGCCCTGCCGAGCTGAGGCAGAAACAAAGCCTCCCCCGCCGTGGAATGCAGCCCCCCCGCGGAGCAGGGAGAGAGCGAGAGAGAGAGAAGGATCTCTCGACCACGTGGAGACAGCCGAGCACGCTGCGCTGCAGAGCCGGGGGAAGGGCAGAGAGCTCCCGCCGGTGCGAATTCCAAAAGACAGCAAAACACGCGGCAGAAAGCTAAAAGCTAGAACGCAATGAATTCCTGTCTGTGGGGCTGCGCAGCCAAAAATGCAAAGGCAAAAAGGAACAGAACTCACGGCAGAGTCTGTTTTTGAGCTCCTGCTCTACCCAGAGCAGAGATACTCACCCGAAATGGAAGCTGTAGCTGGCTGGGTTCAGGCAGGTCTCCTCACCGGAACAGGACCTCTCTGTGGGCGAGAGAGGCTACCCTGTCCTCCCTCTGGAAAATCTGCTCACCAGAAAGGAGCTGGGCTTTCCAGAAGCGCCGAACAGTCCACGAAACTTCTTCTGGGAATATTCCCAAAGTCTCTAGCTGAGGGCGATGCAACCAAAGCCCCTTTCAGCTGGATGCACGGCTGCCAGAAGCTTCTCCGAGGTACTGCAGGTCCGTCTCGGGCTGCAGAGTCGCTTGCCCGCCTCAGGGACGCCAAATATTGGAATAAGGCTCCCAATATTACCAGTTAGGTAGTGCCTGGGCCAGTCAGACCCTTGCTGCAGGGTCAAAGGCAGCAACTGCAGTGTATCACCCCAGAGATACCTTGGCTTGCTGGAGATTGCAGCCGGGCACTGAACAAGTCCAGGCTTGTTAGGAACCCCGTTTACCTCAGGAGGAGATCTTCAGGCGATGGTGAAGAGAAAAAAGGAGAGGATTCTGCTGGAGGGTTTAATGTCCAGAGGTTTATTCCAAGGTTACAGAGGTCTGAACGTAGGTAACTGCTCCAACAGAATCATCGGCCGCATGGTCTGATCACCTTTTTAAACTCAGGGACAGGGGAAGGGGAGGGGACAGGTGAGCACCCAACCAGGTGAGAGGGGCAGGGTCTCAAGGGAAGATGATACCCAGACAAACCAATGACCCCCAGGCCTGAAGGGCATCCTTTGAACTTGACCAACCACACGACGCCTTGCTGGAATGTTAAGCCTGATTGACAGGACTCACTCAGCATGGGGGCAAGGGGGAAGGGAGAGAGGATAGGCACACCTGGGGAAGTGACCAGGAAGTGTAAAATGGGACATTACAGCACACCACAACATACCTGCACATCCAGCTTTTGCCCACAGGCCATTTCCGTGTTCCCTGGGGAGACGGGGAAGCCAGAGCTGTCCCTGTGCCCACGGGACAGCCACTGTCACCTCACACAGCATGCTAGCCTCTTGATGCACCACAGGCTCCCCGAAATTGCCCACAAAGGCAGGCTCTTCTGTTTGTTACAGAGAACTTTAAATCCCTACAGCAGATTTTTTCCAGTCCAGACTTACTGCAGTACCGACTGAAGTCTCATAAATCTCATAAGTCTCATTAACTAATTCATCTCATTCATCTCTTCTACATAAACTCTGTTTTACAAAATATCAGTCTTTTCTAGTTCTCTTCTTGGACAATCTAATTAAGCACTGTGTCTACTTACACTTGTTTTACTGCTTTGCAAAAAGGCTGTGCTAGTCACAGCCGAAACTCTGATATGCCCACAGACACACACAGCCCCCCCCTTTATCTCAAATTCACTAGAGCCAAGGCTTGAATTGCTGTGAGGAGGAGAATACTTGGAATTCCTTTAGCTCGCTTTATCGTAGTTAAGCATAAATCACCGTACTATATTTCTCCTGTGTAAAATGCTACTCTTGTTGCAACAAAATCTTAAAATCTCCACAAACTCCACTATGCAATCTGAGAATCAAATTACCACAATGCAGCGGAAGAAAATCACCACACAAAATCACTGGGAAAGGGCATATTTCTCAAAGTGCTCACTTTTCTCAACACAACAAAGCATACCATAATTCGGCATTTACTCACATCAATTTTTCCTGGACACAATCAAAATAACAGCACACAGTCTAGAGATCAAGTCCAAACATCCAAGGCAAAGAAACTCTCTGAACTCATACTCACGGTTAAAATGTACAAAATCTACACAAATCACTACATTTAAACATGATAAATACCATCACTGACATTCCTCCACTCGCTTCTCCACAGGGCACTTCTCTCCCTGCCCCCGCAGCCTGCTGCAGCCGGTGCCTCAGGCCTCACTCGGCTGCTTCAAACACGGGTAGTACCGACCCACCCGCACTGTAGGGCACTGTAGATTTACTCTCTTTTATACACCATACACTTATCACTTGCACGATTACAAACACAGTGCACTGACCACACAATGCACACATTAACCATACAGAACACAGTGTCCGGACATCACACACACACACAAACAAAACACACACGGGCTCAGCAGTTCTGCTCTATCAGAACGATGAACCCCCAACACACACATACACGGGTTCACCCAGCTCACCCCCAGAGCCACTAGTGGTTCCGCTCTATCAGAACGATGAACCCTCAACACACACATACACGGGTTGACCCGGCTCACCCCCAGAGCCTCTAGCGGTTCCGCTCTATCAGAACGATTAACCCCATCTCTAATACAGCTGCTCCATCAGCTGAACCCAGACATCTCTGGGTGGTTTACTCCCTTGCTCTCCTTTCTCTCCCCCGGGGGCCCCTCAGTACATATCGTATCTTCCTCCGCAGGCCAGCGGGTCGTTGTCTGTCCTTGCAGGTGGCAAGTTGAGACAAGCAGAGCCCCACCAAGAAAAAAATCCTAGGGCGCACCTTGGAGGTCCGTCTATCCCCCCTGCCCCTGCGGGGACAGAGAACTCCTACCTGGCTCGCCATAATGTTTTGCGGAGAAAAGAAGAAACCTCACAACTTTATAAAAGTTGTAAAGCCCGGTATGTTTATTTACGGCGCCAGACACATACGGAGAAAATTCTCCCCAAAAGGCATGCATGCATACCCCTGAAGATCTCAGGTCTCCTTTTACCCCCCCTTCCAAATGCATATGCATACAGTTTCACAATAGGTTCATACATATTCATTCCGCGTGACATTTATCGCCAGTTCTTCTTTATCAAAGGAATTCCTAGGTCGGGGGCAAATTGACCTCGTGGTCTCTTCTGTTTTTCTTTCTCTGTCTCCTTGCTGTCTCAGCATGTGAGTTTTTCCTTCAGCTTTGGCCTCACAGACTTTTCACCGCTGCTAGACACTTCACCTAATTCAGAATGGATCTCTACTCTGTCTCAGTGACACCAACGTGAAGGTGACACCAACATTGGTGACACCAAGATCAAGGTGACACTGAGGTGAGGTGAGGTGAAGGTGACACAAAGCTGAAGGTGACACCAGTCAAGGTGACACCAGGGTTGATGATGCTGAGGATAAGGTGGCATGGAGGACAAGGTGGCACCAAGGTGAAGGTGACGCCAGTCAGGGTAGTCAAGGTAACATCCGGGTTGGTGACACTGAAGAGGTGGCACAGATATGAAGGTGGCACCAAGATCAAGGTGACACCGAGGTGAGGGTGGCACCAAGGAGGAGGTGGCACCTAGGAGGGGGTGGCAGCAAGGTGAGGGTGACACCAGGGTAGGTGACACTTAGGTCAAGGTGGCACTGAGGTGAGGGTGACACCAATGACGGTGACACAGAGGTGAGGGTGGTACCAGTCAAGGTGACACCAGGGTTGGTGACACTGAGGAAGTAGCACAGAGGCGAAGGTGACACCAAGATCAAGGCTCCGTACTTTCCTTCCTATGGAAAAGAACTGTCCTTCTCGTCCAGAGGCCTGTAGACAAAAGTGGGGTTTGGCCTCCCAAATTCCATCAATCCAAGGATTCATCCCTTGTTGAGGTTTTCCAGCCATTTGTCTGGCTCAGGGAAAACTCAGGGCTCAATATGAGTCATCAGCAAGTTATGTTTATTGAAGAGAGCATCAGACACTTACACAGGAAGTAATAAGCTCATGAATATTCTGTAATTTACACCATCCATTGGCCACACCACAACATCAGCTCTTCCCCATTCCTTAGGGGTTACATCTCTCTTTTCTCATATCTCTTTCTCTATTTGTTATCATACCCAGCTAGGCCCAAGGACATGCTTTCTTGCAGGTGCAATAGCTCAAATTAGGCTGAGTCCAGTACTTTTCCAGTCTCTAGTCAGCTAAAATCCCAACAATCCCTGACAAAGGTCTGGCTGGCCTTGGCCTCCTTGAGGCTGCCTCTCATCAGCCTTTGAAACACCGGGCCTCTGCCCTTTCCTTTCTATAGAGAACTGTCATTCCAGTCCAGGATCCCATGGCTGAAATGAAATTCCACACCAAAAACTCCCCATATATCCAAAGGCTGCTTTCAGACAAAAACTGAAAGGACAGACAGGTCTGGCTTGCCTTGGTCTCTGGTGACTGCTTTTCATCTGCCTTCAAACCCTGGGGCTCTGTGGTTTCCTTCCTGTAGAAAAGAACTGTCCCTCTTGTCCAGGTGTGCTTGGTCTCAAGCATTTGACCACTATATAGGGACAAAGGAGCTCTGTGCTCAGTGGGGTGGAGATGGAGGACAGCAGAGGAGAGTCCTGGGAGGGACTGAAGGGTGGTTTCAGAGATGGTGGATCTTTCTGACATAGTGGAGGACAGATGGAGAAAGAAAGAATTAATGCCAAGGGAATGTGGGGAGGCCCAGAGTGGACACCAGGAGAAAGGAATTTCCCTGCCAGGGCAGGGTTCTGGTGCAGCACATTCCCCAGAAGGAGCCTGGAGCAGCCCAAGGCTTTGTGTGGGCAGGCAGAGGCAGGCAGGAAGCAGAGCTGTCAGCAAAGGAAGGGGCCAGCCTTGTGGGGCAGCCGGGGGATGACGACAGCCTGCAGAGACAGAGACACAGGTTTGCTCAGCATCAGAGACACCTTTCCCTTGCTTGTCCCCATCTGTCATCACTGCCTCCAGTGTTCTGCTCTGCCTGGAACCTGGGGGCACTTTGTCAGTCCTGTCCCTCAAATGGTCTATTTAAAGTATGAAAAACTTCAGTGTTTCACTCTCTTTTCAAGTCCCTGAGAAGTTTTTTGAGCACATTGTGAGGCACTGAGTCTGATGCAAAGAGCACCAAAGCCCCAGAGGGTCATTAAAGTCCCTGTGTCCTCTCTGTGTGTAGTAGATAGGGTTAGGCGCTCGGAAAATCCTGCGATGTCACGGAAAGCAGTAGAATTCCCCTCCCCCTAACGCCTAGTGATAAAGGATCACCCAAGAATGTAGACCCCCCTAACATTAGTAACTTTCGACTCCTTACTAACCAATTACAGTAAGGTAAGACCCCCTGACGTAGAGAAAAAATTTTCCCAGTATAAAACCCGACGAGGCAGGACAATAAAGGTCTTGAACCGTCCACCATACTGGTGTCTGTGTGTGTTCTTGGCCAGAGTGACCCTGGGCAGTGGGTTGCCGTGCCGTTTCCTCAGAACCACGTCACCTCGCCTTGCATCAGAAGGCAACACTGTGCTGCTGAGTTGGGCCGGGCTCCTGGCCCAGAGGCAGCTCCTGGCAAGGGCAGCGCTGCAGAGAGACAGCTCTGCCCAGGAGCAGCTACTGTGCATAGCCCAGGGCTGGGGCACTGCCAGGGCCCCTCAGGGACACGAGCAGGGCACAGACAGAGCTCACAGGGGATCAGCACTGGCAGGGGCTGTGGGATGTCCCAGAGAGGGCTGTGTGACAGCAGCATCTCTGTGGCTGTGCCATAGAGGCACGGAGCAGCTGTGATGTCAGCAAGGGGCTGTGTGACAGCACAGAGTGGGCTGTGTGGGGTCACAGATTGGGCTATGACATCACAGAGTTTGTTGTGAGAGGTCATTGAGCAGCTACACCATCTTAGAGGGGATTCTGTGACATCACAGAGCAGGCTGTGACATCGCTGTATGACATCATAGAGCGGGATGTGTGTCAAAGTGTGTTCTGTGACATTACAGAGTGGCAGTATGACATAACAGAGGGTTTTGTGACATCACTGAGAGGATTTTGACATCACACAGTTGACTGTGACATAATAGAGTAGGGTGTGAGGTCATAGAGCAGATCCTGCCAACATGAAGGGTGGCTCTGTGACATCAGAGAGTGAGTTGTGACATGACTGGGTGGCTGTGTAACATCCTGGAGCAAGCTGTGACATCACAGAACAGACAGTGACATCACATGGTAACTTTGTGATATCTCAGCATCTTCTGTGACATCACAGAGCAGCTGTATGACATCACAGGTCTCTGTGACATCACAGGGGCCTGTGTGACACCACAAGAAGGCTGTGTGACATCATGGGGGCTGTGTGAGATCAGTGGGGAAGTCACTCTGCCCCAGCCCCCCTCACAGGTCCCCCAGAGCAGTCCAACCCTGCTCGTGCACAGCGGGGTCCCCTGTCCCCCCGGGTCCCCTCACCCCTGGCCCCGCAGCCTCCCCCAGAGGATGTCTCACGAGATCAACTCCAGAGCCTGACATGGGGACCGGGGGCTGGGACTGGGACAGGGGGAGAGGGACCCCCCGGCAGAGTCCCCATGTCCCCCAGGGCCAGAGCCTGGACCAGGGCTCCTTCACCCTGTTATGAACGAGGGCTTGAGAGCATTGAAAAAATTCCCAGCAAGGGATCAGCAAAAACCAGATTTAATATTAAGGGACAGTAGCACAAAGTTCCTTGGCAAGAGTCACTCTGCTCCTGACTGGACACTTCAGGCACATCAAGGAAACAAATCAGCAGCAAAGTCAAACAAAATCCAGGTAATCAAAGCAGAAATGAACTGAGAACTGGGTTTTCTTTACTATGGAAAAGAAATGTCATTCTTGGCCAGGTGTCCAAGGCCAGAATTGGGATTTCACCTCCAACATTCCCTATTGCGACAGACTGGAGGAGATTGTTGTCTCAAAACATTTCATATGGGGGGAAGGAAGGGGCAGGTCCAGCCTTGCCCTGCCCTGGAACCCCAATTTCCTCAGAGCCTCTATCTCAGCCCAGCAATGGCTGCCAGTCCCTGGCACAGCACAGGCAATGCTCCACAGCCACCTCTGCAGCCCCCAGCCCAGCTCCTGAGGGACAAAATGAGCCCAAGTCCCACCTGGGGGAAGGGCCCAGCAAGACCCAGGGGTATTGAAGGCTGACCACAAGGCAAGCACACATCTTGACCCTACCTCCTCTTGGGATTTCTATCTGGAATCCAGGAGCTGGTCGCTCTGTGTGTACTTCTCTGTGTATTTTTGTCTTTCCCTCTTTCTGAGTCTTCTTCTTATTCCCTCCTCTTCCAAATTTTGAGTAAATTAAATGAGCTAAGAGTTTGTGAAGATGAATGGGCCGAGTTAATGAAAAATGAATTTTTGACTGATTGAATGTTGTATTAAACCATTTGCCAAGCTTCTCTGATTTTCTAAAGCTCCCAGTAAAGACTGTTTTGTTCTTTTGAGCTCCTGAGAATCTCTTGTTGGTATTTCTCCAGTACATTCAACTCAGAGAACACAAACAACTGTAATTCCTTTTAAATGTCTCCTCAAGAGAGTTTTTTAGTGGATGGGGGTCAGGGCTTGTCTGTTCTGCTTGGCACAGCACAGGCAGGGCTTTTCCAGCCACATTCCACACTCCATTTCCCGGCTGGAGCCCCTGCTGCCTCTGAATTGTGCTGCCCCAGCCCCAGGGACACTCTCCTTGTCTGCCCATTCCCCCACGGTCTCTGGGCAGGCATGGCCTCCGTGGGAACTGCAGACATCCTCAGCAACTTGGCGGCTGCTGCTGAATTTTCCTGCTCCAGAGGCTTGTTCAGCCTTCAGCTCTTCAGTGCAGGAATTCAGTATCCCAGGGCTCATTAACATTAAGGACATCTTAACAAGCCCAGCCTTCGGGAATAATTTGATTTTAATTTTCAAATCTTTTTTGGTTAATTAGACAGATCTCAGTAGTATATCTGCAGTGAATGCAATATATTTAAAAAGACCGAGAAAAGATTTTTTAGGTCATGTTTACCTTTTTTTTTCCCTGTTAATTTGTTGATAAGTGCAATCTCCAATTGACATTGAATCCAAGTACCTCCTCATGCAGTTTGAATAGATGCTCAAATCAAGTCCCTTCATGGCTGACAATCAATCAGACTCTGTCCCTACCCCCACCCCACCATTTCCCCATCCAAGCCCTGGCACTCAGAGCAACCTTGTGCAAATCTGAGCTCCCTCCAGCCCAGGCTGCACCTGCAGCTTTCAGCTCCTTGGCGCCAACTCCCACCTGCTTTCCTTGGAGAAGGAGCTGCCTGAGACACAGAGGGATGTTCATTTATTGTCAGCCAACAAACCCAAGGGGAGGCACAGCTCCATCAAATGCAAAAGTCATTCTTCTCCCTGGCTCTGCCCTGCCCCTGATCCCCACAGCCTATCCTTTTTCCTTCATCCCTGCATTGCCAGGGACTTTCTGGCACAAGGGAGCTCTGCTCTGGCCAAAGAGGGAGGTCCAAATGCAGCCACTGCAGTGGGAACCACAACTCATCAGGTTTGTGTCCTTTGAGGGACCAGGAACTGGTAAGACTTCGAGGCACAGAAAGGTCTCTCTTCATGGCACACATAAAACTGTGAAATGATAAAATTTAATAAACATCAAACTGCTTCCCTGAGCTCCTTGTGACATCCCAGCAATATCTGACATATCCACCATCCACAAGAGATGGCCATACAGGAAGGATTTTAGACAAACTCAGAAGAAAAGGTGATGGAAAATATAAAACTACAACTAAGATGCTGACTAAGGAGCTATTTAAACTTCTGAAAGATTGGGCAACCCCCTGAAGCTCACAGCATGAAACCAGTCAAAGGAGATGCATTGGAATGACCAGAGAACAGCTGCAGTAGGAAATCTGGGAGCAACGGGAAGGACATAAATCCAGCTGCTCTAAATGAAGAGATGTCTTTAGACAGTCCCATTTAAACAGGAGAGCTGGAAACACCTGAAGGAAGAGGGTCATGAAATATTAGAATGAATGTTGGTGGCTAAGCTGGAGGGGAAGATCAGTATTTCTTCTCCTGCCATCTGAAGAAGAATCCAGTACATCCAGGAAATTCCCGTTCCTGATGGGAAAATTTTGGCATTTCTTAAAAGTACTCAAAAGACGCAGATAATAAAGATTTGCTGACATATTATGAAAGTAACAAGTATTAACACCTGTGCCCCTTTCCAGACATATATCAATTGTGTGTCCATGAACAGGCAGTGCCACTTGTGTCCTGAGGTGCCCAGCTGGGATTGGATCTCTCCAAGAGCACCTGAGGGAGAGCAGAGCACCTTGCAAGCTGCAGGTCTCTGACAGCCCCGCAGGGCTCCTGTCCCATCAACATCTGCTCTGCTCCAGTCTGAAACAGGGTCCAGCATGGTGCCGGGATCATCAGAGAGCTGAGGTGTGTGCTAGAATTCAGTGCCCTCCTCATCCCACAGCAGCCCTGCATTTCCCTGCTGGAACCTTGCTCTCCAGCACAACCATAAAGGCTCTTTGGGCTCTGGAGGGTTCCTGCAGCCCCCAAGGGCAGCTGAGCTCTGCCTTTGGCACAGTCAGGCCTGGCCAGTGCAGGCCATGCTCAGCAATTCCCTGTGTGTGCCTGGCCTTGCTGTCAGCCCCAGCAGCGGCTGCGTGGCCCCGTTGTGGCCCTGTGCTGGCCCAGCCATGGTGGCCCATCCCCTGTGCAGGGCCAGCCCAGGCCAGGAGCATTGCGGCTGGGAACGGCCCCTGTGCCGTGGTACCCACAGCAGCCTTGGGGCTCTGTGCCCCATGGCCTCCCTGCTGGGCAGCCTCTGCCAGCTCCTGCAGAGCCCATGGCACCAGTGGGCCTGCACAGACAGCTCCTGCCCTGGGCTCTGCCGGCCTCTGGGCCAGCAGAGAGGCAGCCAGGGCTGGCCATGGCCGGGAACAGACCCTGAGCCCCGCAGGAGGATGGAGCTGGGCCACAGCCAAACTCAGCCCAGGCCAAAGCTGGGCTCAGCAGCCGGGGCTGCCAACCCATGGGGACAGAGGCTGGCGCTGACAAATGTTCTGGGCTCCCTCCCTGCTCTGTCCATGCCACCAAGGGCACAGAGCAGCCTCCTCTCTGGGCCACTTGCCTGTTTTCAATGCCTTGCACAGGTGCTGGCCCTGCGCCACAAGGCCTGGCCTGAGTCCTGCCCCTGCACACTCAGCCAGGCTGAGATGGACACTGATGGTTTCTGGGCCAGGCTCTCTGAGCCCAGCCCAGCTCCCTGCAAGCTCTGCCAGCTGTCCTGAGCTCTGGGCAGCACCAAGGGCCTCTCCCCAGCCCAGCCCAGCCGGCTCTGGCCCCACAGCTCTGCTCTGGCCAGGCTGCTCTGGGCACTGCCCCACGGCCTCAGCCCCTGGCAAGGGCACAGCAGCAGCTGCAGCTGCCACAGAGCTCAGCCCCAGCCATGGGGGAAGGTGCTTGGCCAAGGCCAAAGGAGGCTCCCTGGCTGCCCTGCTCCCCTCGGGCTGAGGTGCTGAGAGCTCTGCAGCCCCTGTTGCAATCCCATCTGCCCAGGGCAGCACAAGACCCCCGGCCTTGGGGCCCTCAAGAGCTGCTCCTGCTCCAGGCTCAGGGCCCATGCCAAAGCTGGGGCAGACACAAAGCTATGCCCATTTCTCTTCATAGCTGCTCTGATGGGGACAGATCCTCAGCCGCTTGGAGGTTGCTGATGAATTGTACTACTCCAGAAGGATCTTCTTTCATGTGATTTTCACTTCATGAATTCAGTGAGAAAGGCTCATAAGCATTTGCTCCAAACACCTCAACAATAAAAGCTCCTGGGAATCATTTAGATTCTCAATTCTTCTGCGATTAATTCGACTTCAGAAGTATATTCCAAGTGAATATACTATATTGAAAACAATGCAGATATTATTCCACAGTCTTGTTAAGTTTTCATTTCCTGTTTATAGTTGGGTATCTGCAATGTCCAATTGATATTGACCCTCAGGACCTTCTAACGCAGTCTAAATAGATATGAAAACCAAGATCCTTCATGTCTGACAATCAATCACACTTTGTCCCCACCCCCAACTCACCATTTCCTTTATCCAACCCTTGGCACTCCTATGGATCAGGAATGGTGTGGCCAGCTGGAGCAGGGCAGTGATTCTTCCCCCAGGAGCCTGCAGACAATTCCTGTAACACCTGTAGGATGATCCTGCTCCCCAAGGGATGTTCCCATGGGGCCAAGTCAGGAACTGCAATGGGGGAGCGGGGCCAGAGAAGAAAGGGCAAACAGGGATGGGATGTTTGTAGGGGAGGACAAAAGGGCTGGGCAACAGCAAGAAATTTGTAGCTGGAAGAGTGAGGAAATCAAAGGTGAAGCCAAGGAAATGCTCAGGGCAGTTTGGGGGTAGCTGCCAGGCAGCCCTGGCTCTGAGCAACAGCGTCTGCAGTGGGACAGGAAACTTCCAGCTGATGAGAACAAACTCTCTGGCTGATAGTAGAGGCCAGGACAAAGCTGAGTGGTTTCCCTGGTGTCCCCAAGCCCTTGCTGGCCCCAGGGGCTGATGGCATTTGTGCTCCCTCAGGTTCATGTCCCCACACCAACAGCATGGGGGTGCTCCCGCCTGCTGTGTGCAATGCAAACAGGGGCTGCTGAGCCAGTGCTACCGTGTCTGTGCCTGCAAGGATGGGGCACCTGTGTGAGCTGGGGGAGAGGCCAGGGCTGCTGAGGGGAGATGTTGTTGGCAGCTCCATCAGGATGCTCTGGGACACTGCCCTGGGCTGTCCAGCACACTGGGGATGGATCAGCCCCTGCTCAGCTGCTCCTTCCTGTCTCCCCCAGGGCCCTTGTAGAGCCCCAGCCATGCTGTTTGCCCCGAGCCCGTCCACGGCCAGCCTGAGGCTGCTCACGGGGGTTTTCTGTGCTGAGCATTGGCCTGGGTGTGTTCTTTAGAGAGCCTGGGCAAGGAGCCTGGAGACCCCAGGCCCTGGCCTGAGGCATCAGGGCTGCCCCAGCAGTGCCCATGGCCTGTCCCTGCTGCAGCCCCGGCACTGCCACCCCCAGGGCTGTGCCCAGCCCCGAGAGCACTCAGGCCCTACAGCAACACCAGGGCCACCAGGGCAGCGGGGCAGGGCCACGGCAGCAGCACTGGCAACACCAAGTGCTGCTGCTGCTGGGCACAGCTGCTGGGCCAGCACTGATCTGCCTCCAGCTCTGCACACAGACATTGCTGCTGCAGCTCCAGAGAAGGCAACAAAAGGGCATCTCTGCCAAAAACTTTGCTGGGAGATCCTTTAGTTCTTTTAAAGCCCCCAAGAGTGCAGCCCCTCATTGATACCGTGTGTGGCCACAGGTTAGTTGGAGAGAAACAAAATGACGAATGGCACAAACAATGACATTTCTCTGTGGACAAGATAAAAAAAAAAAAAAAGGAAAAAACAACTGAACCAACAAGAAGTATCAAAAATGATTTTTATTGCTAGTGATTGGCAGAAATTATCTAGCAGTTTAATTTTTCTGAAAGCATCCAGTCATCAGCCTCCACACTGCAGCCTTGAGCTCCTGGTTCCTCAGGCTATAGATGAGGGTGTTCAGGGCTGGAGGCACCACTGTATACAGAACTGACAGGGCCAGATCCAGGCATGGGGAGGACATGGAAGGAGGCTTCAGATGAGCAAACACTGCAGTGCTGAGGAACAGGGAGACTTCAGCCAGGCGAGAGAAGCAGGTGGAAAAGGCTTTGTGCCGTCCGTTCTCCGAGGGGATTCTCAGCACGACCCTGAAAATCTGCACGTAGGAGAAAACAATAAACACAAAACAGCCAAATATCAAACAGGAACTAACTGCAATGGGCCCAAATTCCCTCAGGTAGGATTTGGAGCAGGAGAGCTTGCAGATCTGTGGGATTTCACAGAAGAACTGGCCCAGGGCATTGCCATGGCAAGAGGCAGGAAAATGTATTGGCTGTGTGAATGAGAGCATTGAGAAAGGCACTGGCCCAGGCAGCTGCTGCCATGTGGGCACAAGCTCTGCTGCCCAGGAGGGTCCCATAGTGCAGGGGTTTGCAGATGAACACGTAGTGGTTGGAGCACATGATGGTCAGGAGGGAAAGCTCTGTTGTTCCACAGAAAACAAAAAAAAAGAGCTGTGCAGCACATCCTTTGTAGGAGATGTTCCTGGTGTCCCTGAGGGGATTGTGCATGGCTTTGGGGACAGTGGTGCAGATGGAGCCCACGTCGCTGAGGGCCGGGTTGAGCCGGAAGAAGAACATGGGCGTGTGCAGGTGGTGGCCGCAGGCTACAGCGCTGATGATGAGGCCGTTGCCCAGGAGGGCAGCCAGGGAGATGCCCAGCAAGAGGGGGAAGTACAGGAGTTGCAGCTGCCATGTGTCTGCTGATGCCAGCAGGAGGAAATGCCAGATGGAGCTGCTGTTGGACATTGCTGGGGCTGCACATGGGGATCTGTTCATGGAGAAAGGACAGTGAAGAGTTAGTGGAGATACCTGTAACCAAAATCAAAGACATTTCCCTCCCCTGGATACTCACAGAAACACATCTGTATTTAAGAGTTCTGTGTTTTTCTTTTTAAGCTTCCCCATGTCTCTCCTGGTATTCTTGGATATCAAACCCTCAGCATTTCTGCTGCCCTCTGGTAGAACAGAGTGAGCTCCCTGAGGCAAGATGATGAGTGGAGAGTAAGGGGAGATGGTCTGTCATGTAATTCTTTTTGGAGTTTCTCTGGGCTTTAACCATCCTCAGGTGGAGGATGATCACTTTCCCATGCTTCCTATAAAATATTAACAGGTAGAGCTGAAAGCAGATGTATCCACCACAGCCCAGCTCCACATTTGTAGCCAGGGACTCACATTGCTCATTTCACCAACCCAGCAGCATTTTCAGTATCACAACACCTCTGCCTTTCCCCATCAATCTTACAACTCAGAGATGCTCTAGGACAGGTTTGCACTCTGCATTGAAGCTCCCAGCTTGGACTGAAATCTCAGAGAGACTTCCAAGTGTCCTTATGATGGCATTGGATGCAGGGAGATGCAGCTCCTTCCCTGGCTGCACTGACAGCATTGCCCAGAGCCAGGCACTGGGGACAGCATCACCCTGAGCCAGCTGTGCCTCCTCCAGAGCTCCCAGTGCTGGGCAGCTGGTCCCAGCCCTGTGCTCTGCAGAGGGAACTGGGCACAGGGCTGCAGAGCTGCCCCACGGCTCTGCTGCAGCTCTGCCTGCACAGGAGGGGCTGCACGCCTTGGAGCCCAGGCCCTGAGGGCAGAGGCTTGGCTGGGGGCACAGGAGGGAGGGGGCTTGTTCAGAGGGAGGGGCTGCAGTGTAGGGGATCCTGAGGACATCTCTCAACTCTCCCTGCCACAGCATTGCTGGGTTTTGTTTTCTCCCCTTGCCTGATCTTCTCTCTGCTTCCTGGAGATTTTCCTCCTGCAGGCGTTTCCCTGTGCCTGATCTCCCTGCCAGCACTCACAGATCTCAAATGTCTGTGCACTCTCCTTGGCCTGACAGAACCCTGCCTGTTTGCAGGGCGCTGGCTGGGGGCAGGTTCTGTTTGCAGCTTGGAGAAAGGACAGCTCAGCCTGAGGCTGATGGCTCCACCAAAGGTGATGCTGCTGCTGTCCGTTAGCACAGTGGCTGAAAGCACATTAGGGATCTCCTGTGAACCTACTGGTCACTAAAATTAACAGTTCAGATGTCTCAGGCACTTGACTAAATTAATAACTAATAATTCATACTACCTTGAATATTTAACCCTCTCTTCCTATTGAACACTAAAAGTAACAGTTTGGATGTCTCAGGTACTTGTCAAAATTCATAATATTCAGCCTTTAATATTTATCTCCCCTCCCTGCCATTCTCCAATAGTAGGAAACTGAATACAAAGTCTTAGGAAATTTCCTCATCTTAATCAAAATCCTTGTCTTGGAAATATTCCATGACTGATCAGAAATCCTCAGCATGTCAGAGCTTCATGAGCATTTCACCTCCCCCGCACCAGAAATACTCAGAGTTATACTCACAGAGTCTGTAGGCATTGGGATGTTCCAAATTTAGGAGATCACTCCAAGAGCTGCAGCTGCACTGTCCCGCAGCCAGAGGTTCCTGTGCCAAGGGCTGGCAGTGATTCTGCCCCAGGCACTTCTCAGCACCTTCCCAGCCCTGATGGATTGAAGCTCTCTGTGCGTCTGTGCTGTGCCCAGGGTGGCTGCAGGCAGTGCCCCAGCCCTGCTGGGCTGGCAGAAGAGCTGCTCATCAACAGAAATGTGCTTTTGAAGCTCTTCTTGGTTACCAGGAGCTGCCTCTGTGCCAGGAGCCCAGCCCAGCTCAGGAGCACAGACACATCACAAGGACTTTACTGAGCCTCTGGGGCTTTGTGCTCAGGCCCTGAACACCAGTCCCTGAGAGGGAGCTGAAGAAGCCTCTCCAGAACTCCAAGCCAGAATCCAACCCCAAAGTTTCTTTCACTTTTAATGGGTCCCATTGAGGAACACGACTGAGAAAGTGTCCCCAGGCCCCAGGCAGAGCAGAGAACTGGAGGCACTGATGACAGGTGGGCACAAAGAGAAGCCAAATCTTGGTGCCCTGGGGCACAGTGGGGTCTGTGCCACGAAGGGCTGTGAGGAGACACCTTGTCCTGAGGCACTGAGGCCTCCTGGCACAGCCTCAGCCAGGCTGGGTGCTGTCAGCCCCTTGTCCTGCCCTCAGCATCCCCCCCTAGCCCACATCCCAGTGGCCTCAAGGATCTGCTGGAAGGAGTCCCTGGGGAGCCTTTCTCAGCAATGGCCTTGGGGGCTCCTTCATGCTCCCTGCAGATACTGCAGGCTTTTCAAAGGACTTTGGGTTTGGCTTTTGCCTTGTCTCTGAGAGAATTGTGCAATCATGGCCTCCAATTATCTGCTTTAATGAGTCCCTGGAGAGGCTTTTTCAGTAACAACACTCAGTGGGGCTCATTAATACTTTAAGTATACTTCAGTTATTTTAAGGAACTTGGTGTTTCACTTTTCATTCAAACTCTATGAGAAGTTTGTGCAATTACAGCCCCAATTATCTGCTTTATTTAGTCCCTTGAGAGCTTTGTATAGACACTCAGTGGGGCTCATTAATGATTTGAGATACTCAAGGTTTTTAAGGTACTTTGGAATTTCCTTTCCACACTGAGTCTCTGAGAGCTTTTAGTGCCATCCTGGCCTCCAATTCTCTCTTCCAAGGAGTCCATGAGGGGTCTGTGTTGGGGATGGACCTCAGTGGGACCCATTCATGCTTTGAGACTCTTTGGGTGTGTCCTCTGACTTTGACTCCTGGAAAGGTTTGTGCAATCTCCTCTCAGGCCCTGAGGTTGCAGGCTCAGCTCCAAATGCACCATGGGGCTCATTAGGATCAGTGTGGTGGTTGGACCGGAAATGGGATTTCCGGGATGCTGTAGTCACTACCATCGGGCCACCAATAGATGCTCAGATTTTAGGATTGGCATTTGGTTACGACCACTGAGAATTAGATCCGCCTCTGAGAAAAACACAGGGGTTAAAAACCGGAGCTGCGCCCCCGGGAAGCTCTCTTTGGACTTCCATCAGGAAAGGCTTTGGATCCCTCCCCCTGTCCCAGCTGCTGGCTGGGCGGGGGGAGTGGAAAAGCCACGCGGCCATGAGGTAGGCCCAGTCCAAGGATGGAAGAGTGGAGGAGCACCAAGAGACATTGGGCAGTCACCCCCCCACCCAGGGAAGAGAGAGAGGGAGAGAGGGAGAGCGGCATCTGAATTTGATAGCGGCACAGGCCCAGGAGGAGAAGGTGGGGGGAGTGCGGCGAGAAGGTGCTGAGGTGGCTGGCAGGGCAGCGTGGAAGTTCCGGAGCTCTGGGACAGGCAGAGACTGAAATTTTAAACCCTTTTCTTGCATGATTGAGACTTTGCAAATGCTGATCCTCCTGGAGCTGAATAAGAAGAGAGATAAGAGATGAGATAACAAGGGATAGGCCCAAGGGAAGTGGAGAAGACTCTTGAGTGGGTCGAGAGATGACGGAGTGGCCTTTTGGCTGGACTTTTCTTGTGTGGCCATAGACTGAACCAGTTTTTTTCCTGTGACACAGAGACTGCATTTAGGGGGAGGCAGTGCCTCAGAACCAGGAGGGTTCAGTAGTGTGGGTACCCCTCAGCCCTAGGGGGTGAAAAAATTGGGGGGGGGGGCGATGTCCCGAAGGAGACACTGTGCCTTTTTTTTTTGGAGTGAGACAAGGCATCCTTGAAAGACAACCCTAGAAGCAGCTCTGGTCCATGCACAGTGGTGAGAGCACTGGGCATGGAAGGAAGATGTCACGATGGCAAAGGACTTTCCAGGTGGTGCCGAGTGACATGGAAAAACACACGAGGTTTCAACGTGTTTCCAGGGGAAGCCTATGGTGCAAGAAGGACTCCTCTCCTCTTCATGAACTGAAGATTGAGTATTCTAAAGGGTGGTGCCGGACCAAGAGCTGGTGATTTGGGGGAATGTATTGCATTGGGAACTTTGGTGAGGGGGGGAGGAGGAAAGTGCTTTTGTAAGGTTTTCATTTTTTCCCTTATGGTTTTTTTTCCCCTCTTTTCTTGTAATTTAGTTAATAAAGTTTTCTTTATTTCTAAGCAGGAGCCTGCTTTGCTTATTCCTGGTCACATCTCATAGCAGACACCAGGGAGGGGGTATTCTCATAGGCGCACTGGCTTTGTGCCAGGCCTAAACCATGACAATCAGGCAAGTCCTGACAAACCATGACTCTGCCTTGATTTCCCTCTGCTCTCATGCAGTTCATCAGGAAGTTCTCTGTAGTGGTTTTGGATCACCAATATGAGATTTCTTAACCATCGATTAGTGTGGTGGGTTAAGTGTTGGCTAATTACCTGTGCACTCACTAGAATATTCTTACTGATTTTTTGCTGTGAGATCAAAATAGGAGGAAGGCAAAGTGGGCTCAAAACTTTAAAAGGATATAAAGAAAAGATTATTCATAGTAACTCAAAGAAAGAGAAATAAGGAGCAGAACAAAACTTTCAGAATACTTCTCCTCTCCCTAAAACCTTTTCTTTGTTACTGACAATGTAATGAGACAAAACCTAAAGGTTTCCGTCAGTTTACCCCTTCTATAAGAGCCTTTCTTCAGTTCTCTTGTGGAGAGGAGTCTCTCTTTCATTCTATGGAGACTTCTCCATAAGAAAACAATTCTCTCATTGCTCTCAATTTCAGTGAATAGCAGCTGCCTGGCAAATCTGAAATTGTGAAGTCCCTCCCATTTTTTCCACAACTTTTCCCAAAGCTATGTTTATGGGCCATGTCAGGTTATGGGGTATTAGTTTAAAGATGAGCTGGTGAAGAGCAAAGGTCCTTTTCAGCTATTTCTGAAATCATCTTCATCTCTGAATACAGAGATCTTCTTTTCTTTGTGAGGGCACAGGGTCTCAACACTCTTCTCTCTTTCTCTTTTCAAACTTCTCATGTGATCACAGCTACTTCAACATTTGCTTACTTTAGCATGGAGGCCTGTCACATTAAGGGCTCCTGGCCAGGTAATAATAGACATTGACTCAATGATTCACAGAAGGGTGATCAATAATCTTTATTAAGAAACCCATACTTTTATACCCCAGTTTGCTACAGGTGGACCTAAATGGTCCTCCAATCAAAACGCCATCACCATTGGCTAATTAAGAACCCGTCCTTTGGTAAACAGATCTCCATAACACATTCAACTTGTTCAAAATACCAAGAGCAGCAAGTTAGGCTAAGAATTTTTTCTTTTTTCCCATCTTCTCCAAAGGCTTTTCCAAAACAATGCCTGGGAAAGTTGTGTTTCTCTCTGTGGCCAGAGAGCTGCTGCCATAGTAGGCTTTGCTGAACAAGTCATTTCCTCATACTTTTCTAATGCGTTATAGGGAAAAAGAGAGTCTGATGTATCAATTACATCCTTCTCCATAGCTTTGCAAGAGGATTTCAGCACCAGGATCGGGACATCTCCTCATCCCTCCCATCAGGGACTCAACTTCCTCTTCACTGGCCTCGGTGTTTTCATGTTGCTCCTCTATGTGTCTGCACTTTGTCCTTTTCTCTCACTCGAGGGAGGATGGAAGCACTGAAAGAGTTCATATCTCACCCAGGGCCTGCAGATGATTCCGTGACCCCGGCTGGGCTCGGTGCTTGCTGCCAGAGCTGTTTTATGATGGAGATTCCTGCAGCACCTGCGCTGGGGCTGTGTCAGGATGGGCCGCACTGGGGGGAGGGCCAGGATCTTAGCAGCCAGGCCAGAACACAGCAGTAGCACGGCCGGGGGCCGATGGCTTCTCCTCCCCCTGCCTGGGGATTGCAGGCAAACCCCAGCGGTTTTTTGATCTTTAACGTGTGTCTTCACAGAGGCGTGTACAGTTTCCTTAGTGGTTTAACAGATTGTCAATTCTCAAAGCTAATTACTGATTGGTTATTTTGTCAGACATGGAGGAAACTGCTAACAGCTTCTCTTAGAACATCACTTCTGTGGTGCAAAACCACCACAACAGCACAGAGTTCCTTTGTCCACAGGTAGTGGTCATGTGCCTGAGGCCTCAAAACCCCACCTTGGGAGATCTCTGGGCCCTCTCCAAGATGTTTTACATTGAAAACATTCAGCTCAAAGTCTAAGAAAATCACCAGAGGACAGAGCCAGCTTGACCTGGCTACTTTTGCCTGGCAGCTATCCTTGGATATATGGAATTTGGGAGGCCAAATTCTGATTTTGGTCATGGCCCCTGGACAAAAAGGCTGATTCTTCTCCATAGGAAGGAAGGGACAGAGCCACAGTGTCTCAGGGGCCAATGTGAGGTGACCACTAGAGGCCAAGGCCAGCCATAGAAAGGGGGATTTTTTCTAGGAGATTCCCTTGCATAGAAGAAATTTTATAGGGAGAGTTCCAATTTTGGCAATGGGCATCTGAAAAGAGGGATAGTTCTTTCCCATAGCAAGGAAAGCACAGAACCCCAGTGCTCCAGGAGCTGATGAGAGGCAGCTCTTGACATCCCAAGGTCAGCCAGACCTGTCAGGTGGCCCCTGGGAGGCCAAGTCACCCAGATCTGTTCCATGTTCCCTCGGTTCCATGGGGCCCCACAGTATCCCAATGGTCCCTTGCTTCCATGAGGCCCTGAGGTGCCATAATGCCCCCTTGGTGACATGAGGCCCTGAAGGGTCACTGAGGAAGTGAAGGGAGCTGACCCATGTTAATTGATCAGCATCGAACTCCGATTTATTGATCCAGCATGCACACTTTTATAATCGTGTTAATTAAGTTCATACATATTGCAAAACCCGAGCTCATTATTGGCTACAGATTACACACCAACCCCTCCTCTTGATTTCAATACCTGTGGTTTGTTATTGAGACCAAAACTTGTTTTTCTCATCCTGTTATTGACTGTTCTCAAGGCCTCCATGTTTGTCACTCTGCTTTCCCATCACTATCCAAGGACAAGGTATTTACTTGTTATTAAAAAACAAGTCTGAGAACTTTGCTGTTTACAGGAACGTGTCTGAGAACTTTGCTGTTTACAGCTGCCTTTTACTTTTCAATCAGCTGTATATTTTCATGGCCTTTTTTCCTTCAAGCCACGTCTGAGCAAAATTCTCCAACAGGTCACAATGGTCTCCATGGTTGCATCAGGCCCCACAGAGCCATAATGGTCTCTGGGTTCCATGACGCCCCTCTGTGTCACCATGGCCCCTTGGTTCCATGCGCTCCAGTGGTGCCACAATGATCCCCTTGGTTCCATGAGGTGCCCACAGTGTCCCAGGGATCTCTATGGGAAGGAAAAAACCCAGCCCCGGTGTTACAGGGGCAGTCACCAGAGGCCAAGGCAAGCCAGACTTGATGGTACTGCCAGAGTTTGCCTGTGAGAAACCCTTGGATATACAGAATTTTGGAGGTGGAATCTCAGTTTCAGACATGGACACCTGGAGGAGAAGGACGGTTCTTCCATTGGAAGGAAAGCAAAGAAACACTGGTGTTTGAGGGGCAGATGAAAGGCAGTTATCAGAGGCCTAGGCCAGCCAGACGTCTCTGTCCTGGTAGCTTTTGTCTGAAAGCAGCCCTTGGATATAGGGAATTTTGAGAGCTGGAGCCCCAGTTTTGGCCATTTCTGTGTAGATATGAAGGACAGTTCTTTTCCATAGGAAGGAAAGCACAGAGCCCCAGTGTTTCAAAGGCAGATGAGGAGAGAGGTGGCTCCTGGGAAGCCAAGCCAGCCCAACCTGTTTGCCCAGGTAGCTTTTGTCATGGAGGAATCCTTGGGTATATGGAATTTGGGAGCAGGAATCTCAATTTCTCACCCAAGTGACATAAGAAGAAGGACAGTTCTTTTCCACTGGAAGGAAAGCACCAATCCCCAGTGTCTGGAAAGTAGGTGAGAGGTGAGAGTCAGCTCCCAAGAGGCCAAGGGCAGCCAGACTTGTCTGTCCTGGCTGCTTTAACTAGGGAGCAATCCTTGGATATATGGAGCTTTGGAGGTGGAATCCCAGTTTTGGTAATGGGCACCTGGTGAAGATGGGTGTTTTTTTCCCACAGGAAAGAAAAGCGTGAAGTCCAAGTGCTCTGGAAGAAGATGAGAGGTGGCCAGTCTTAGGCCAAGCCAACCAGACCTGTCTCTCCTGGCGCCTTTTGTCTAAGGGCTGTCCTTGGACATTGGGCATTTTGGAGGTAGAATCTCCATTTTGGCCATGGGCACCTGAACAGGAAGAGTTATTTTCATTAGGAAGGAAAGCACAGAGCCCCAGTGTTTCAGAGCAACATGAGTGCCAGCCCTCAGGAAGCCAAGATCAGCCAGACTTGTCAGTCCGGGCAGCTTTTGTCTGGGACCTATCCTTGGATGTAGGGAATTCTGGAGGCACATGCCCAATTTCGGCCATATGTGTCTGGTCAAGATGGATGTTTTTTCACCTAAGAAAGAAAAGCACGTGGTCCCAGTGTTTCAAGGGCAAATGAGAGGTGGCCTGTGGGTGGGCAAGGAAGCCAGATCTGTCTGTCCTGGCAGATTTTATCTGAAAACAGTCTTTGCATATAAAGAAATTTGGAGGAAGAATCCCAGTTTTAGCCCTGGGTCCCTGGAGGAGAAGAACAGTTCTCTCCCACAGGAAGGAAAGCCCAGAGCCCCATGGCTTCAGGGCCCTCGACATGCCAAGGTCAGCCAGACCCATCAGGCGGTCCCCAGGAGGACCAGCCAGCCAGACCTGTTCCATGTTCCCCTAGTTCCATGGGACACCACAGTGTCACAATGGTCTCCTTGGTTCCATGAGGGCCTGGAGTGTCACAATGTTCCCCTTGCTTCTGTAGTGTCACAATGGCCCCGTGTTTCCATGAGGCCTTGCAATGTCACAATGGATTTGTGGTTCCACAAAGCCCTGATGTGTCACCATGGCCCCTCAGCTCCATGTGCCCTCACTGTGTCACAGTGGCTTCTCCATGACACTTTGGGCTGCACAAGGTCACCATGGACCATGGGTTTCTTGGGGCCCCCAAGTTTCACAATGGTCTCCTTGATTCCATGAGGCACCACAGTGTCACTATGGCCCCTTGGTTCCATGAGGTTCTGTACTGTCACCATGGTGTCCTTGGACGTGCATTGTCACAACTGACCCATGGTTCCATGAGGTTCCGTAGTGTAACCATGGTCGCTGTTAGAGGCTGGATGAGATCGATGTCCTGAGAAACCTTGGAATGCTTGGAATGCCAATGTGGGGCCAGGGCCGGGCCAGGCCTTGGTTTGTGGTGGGACAGAGGCCCGCCCCCAGCCCTGGCCTGGCAGAGCTGTCAATCACACAGCAGGGGTGGTGCTATCCCAGCTCTGATTGGCTCAGCTGTCAATCAATCACATACCAGCAGCTGGTGCTATCCTGGCTCTGATTGGACAAGCAACTGGCAGTCCCACCCCAGGGATGGGTCAATGAAGATCCAGGGGGTTAAAAGCCGGAGCACGAGGCCAGCCTATGGTCTGCATCCTGCCTTCTCCTGGGGTTCCTCTGTTGGTGATGCTGGAGCCTGGGCAGTTGCTACCTATGTGTGTGTCTTTCTATGGATCTTCTGTCTTTCGATTGTTCTCTATTTCTTCTCCTTCTTATCCTACTTACCTGGAACATTTTTGGGTAACTACACATTTTAAGGGTTAAAGGTTTTAGGTTAAATGTGTGGGAATCCAGGCCACAGGGAAGATTTCTCTGTCTGTGTCGGTTTCTCGGCTGTTTGATATGGCCTGGAAAGGCTCGGGAATGGCCGTGGGCAGCCCGCGCTTCAAAGGACGAGAAGAGGCTTCAGGTTTTTTCTCAGTCTTCAGTGTTTATTAGTTGTTTATCGAAAAGATTTTCTCTCGGCCCGACAGAGGTCTGCACAGCAAGCCAGCCATGAGCACACTGAGAGCCCCCAGGGCGGTATCCTATCTTTATACTCAAAATTATGTATACAATGTTTATCTATTTTCCCCAATACCTGTTACCCTTATTGTCCAGTGCACTTTTAGTAATACCCAATCCCAAAGTGCCAACATCAACACAGAAGATGGAGGCGAAGAAGAAGAAGAAGAAGGACAGGACACGCCCCAATTCCTCCATCTTACTTCTCTAAACCCCCCTGTACAGAAATCCTAAACCCTGTGTTTTACACTCTAATTAACTTATCCCTTCACCATTTACTCTAGTGAAATCCTCCCATCCTCATACAGGTGTCCTCTCTCGTGTAGGATCAAAGTCCAGCCACCAGACACTTCTGGCAACATTCCAGGACTCTCGAGCCCCCCAAGGGTGGTCTCGGTCACTCTGCACATCAGTCCTGAGGTGCTGAGATCCCACATCTCCCCCTTCTGTTTGCACCAAGAAGACCTCTTTTGCTATCCGATTCATCGCACGTTTTAGACATGCAAATATGCATGGGAAGACTAGTATGAGGACTAGGAGAATTATTAAGATATAGAACCCTATTTTTAAAATTCCTCTCCAAATGGGAGAGATGTCAAAGAATTCTACCAGCTGATCGATCCATGATCCTGTGATCTCGCCAAGTTTATTTATGCTATCTTCTATATTTTTAATACTTTCATGAATTGACCTTGAATGGTCTGAGAGATTCATGCAGCACATCCCTTCAAATTCTTCGCACCCATGTCCATGAGCGAGCAATAGATAATCGATCGCCGCTCTGTTTTGAAGAGTCGCCTGTCTTACACCACTGATGTCCTTTAACATGTCATCCAATGTGACAGACACAGACCGAGCATGTTTGCTCAACCAACAACCCATGCGGTCGATCTGAGTCAAGGCCACCCCTGATGCTGTTTGAGGTGAGAAAATTGCTGTAGCAATTCTCGCTGTCTTGTCCCAAGAAAATATTTCGTCATTGCAATCTGCCGCATATTTCTGTATTGATCTCTTTTCTTTGTGCTTTTTCTCCCTTAGCATGTTCAAATCAGGTGACAACATTGAAATTTCCCCAATGCTGCATGGACCTCCCGTGGCATTAGCAGGAATGCCGTGCCAAATTCTGTCCCCGCAAATTAAAAACAACCCCCGTGGCAATTGCACTGGGACTTGGATCGATCCTTTGGTAGTTTTCTCTGTATATTTACACCAAGCTGATGCATTCTTATAGAATTCATGATTGGGAGGTACATCAATAGTTTTTGCCTTTGTGACACTTGGAGTTTCAAACTGGATGCAGAGTTCCATTGTCATGGACCCAAAAATCTCCAATTCCTGAGGTTCTGTAGAAGCCACAGGAAGTAGATGTGTCCAAGCACACCACTCTTTCACAGGATCTTTAATGACCTGCGAAATGTTAACTGCGGAGTGCCCTGGAACTGGCCATTTGTCCACTGGCAATCCAATCATGCACGCTGAAAATGGTTTCCCTGGTCTCGAATGTGTCAGGCAAATACTATCTAAATTCGCTGCTTGAGCTAAAGTCTCCCATACATTTTGCTTTGGCTGACTAATAGGTAAATTACCCCCATTGCTTATTGCAATGAATGAAAGAACAATGCACATAAGCATCATGAAACCCATGACTTCGCTTTTGTGTGAAATCATTGTTTTGTTTTCCATTCAAGACCCTAAAGGAAAATTCCCCCAAGTCCTTAGTTTCTTTTTATTTCTCTTCTGAATCGCTCCTTGCAGTCTGAGTCTTGACTTCTGTCTGAGTACTCGTCTCTTTGTTTCTCGGATCAGCGTTTTCGTGTTCTCGCGTTCGAAATGGCTTCACGTGTCGTGCCGACACCCACTTCAGACCTCGATCTGTGGAAACACAAGTGAAACCCTTGCCCCAAGTAATTAGTTTGAAAGGACCTTCTATTTGTCCTGTCTCTGGGTTTCTGATCAAACTAAAGGATTTTCCCTTAGCTTTGCCTGTGTGCTGTTTAGAAAATGTCTCACGATCGGTGGATTAGGTTCCGAGGACGAGCTGTTTAAGAAATTCAACACATACAGTGCCTTATTTAATTTCATGTGAGGTGTTGCCTCTGGCTCACCCCTTCTTTGCCTGTCCAGAAGGGATTTCAGGGTGTGATGTGTTCTTTCAATGATTGCCTGACCTGTGGGGGAATGTGGAATACCAAACGTATGTTTGACACCCCATCTTTTCAGGAATTTGTCAAGCACCCTGCCTGTATTCATTGGACCATTGTCTGTTTTTGTCTCCTGAGGCACACCTAATGATGCGAATGCTTGCAGAAAATGCCGACAAGCATGGTCTGCTGTTTCCCCTGCATGTGCTGATGCAAAGACTGCACCTGAGAATGTATCTACTGAAACATGAACATTTTTGAGCCTCCCAAAAGATGGATACTTCGTGACATCAGTCTGCCACAATTGAAGACTTTGCAGCCCCCGCGGATTGATTGATTGTAGAAGAAGGTGGCTGCACAAGCTGACAGTCTGGACAAGCACTAATGATCTCCCTCGCCTGACTCTTTGTGAGACGAAAGGACTCCATCAGCGCTTGCGAATTCTGATGAAAGAACACATGACTTAATCTTGCCTGCTCAAAAATGTCCGGCAGTGTTTGCGAAATGGGCATTGTCAACCTGTCCACTCGAGCATTCCCTTCCGCTAAAAACCCCGGAAGTGTTGTGTGCGCTCTAATGTGTGTGATAAAATATTCTCTTTCCCTGCCTTCTAGCAGTGTTTTCAAGCTCGTCAGATATGAGTATAAAACCTCATTACTGACTTCTTTCAAGAGCGAACCCTCCAATCTCTTGACCACACCCGCAACGTATGCAGAATCTGTGACCAGATTGAGAGGCTGTTTGAACAACTGAAATGCTCGGACAACGGCTGCCAACTCCACAATTTGTGGAGAACCCTGAACCATCCTCACGTCTGATTTCCAATCCCCTGTCGTTGAGTCTCTCCACGTGATCACTGACTTGTGTGTCTTCCCTGAGCCAACTGAGAACACTGTGATCCCGTCCAAAGGTTCTTCACTTATTCTTAGTTTTGCTCTGTAACATATTTGTGATTGCAGTATTCTATGCTGTGGAAAATGGACTGTGCAAGTTCCTGGGAACGCTAACAACGCGATTAATAAGTCTTTCGATTGTTGCATTGCCCAATCGAAATAGTCTCACTTCAGAGGTAATCTAATGACTGAGAATGCTCTTCCTGCCATTGTCAGAAACCTTATTCTCGCCTTTATGATGATTTGTGCTGCCATCTCTAAATCTGTGAGAATTGTTTTTGCGGGCCTGTGTGGTAAGAAAATCCACTCCATGATTATCAAAGAGTTCTTTTGTGATTCATCCCATTGGAAGATCAAACCATGGAACTGTGTTTTCTTCCCCAGCACTGCCAACTGAAAAGGCAACAAATGGATGGAACAAATCGATGTGCCTGCCTTTTCTGTATCGCGTCTTTGACTTTCTCCAACTCTTTCTTCGCTTCTGGCGCGAGCATCCTGGGAGATCGAATGTCTGTGTCTCCTCTCAAGAGATTGAGCAACGCTGGAATGTCGCTGTTTGTGATTCCCAAAACTGGCCTCATCCAGTTGATTTCTCCCAAAAGCTGTTGCAGATCATGCAAATTGCTGATCTTAGTGCTGATCTCCATCTTTTGAGGCTTTATTGTTTTCTCTGAAATTTTCCACCCTAGATATTTCCAAGGCGCAACCTCCTGAATCTTCAAAATGCTGATTTCCAGACCTGCCTTTTGCACCTCTTCAATCACACAGTCGCGAGCTTCTTGCAACTCCTGTTGTGTTGGCCCTGCAATGAGCAAATCATCCACGTAATGAATGATCTTCACCTTCGGAAATTTCTTCCGCGCTGTTGCCAAAGCTCTTGCCACGTACCCTTGACAGATCGTCGGAGAATTTTTTAGGCCTTGTGGAAGAACGACCCAATGGTACTGCTGCAGAGGCGTTTCCTTGTTGATACTCGGAACTGAAAAGGCAAATCTCGGAGCATCATCTGGATGGAGTGGAATACTGAAAAACAATCCTTGAGGTCAATGACTACAAGCTGCCAATCTCTGGGAATCATTGAGACAGATGGAAGTCCCAACTGAAGTGGTCCCATGTCTTCTATGACTTCGTTGATCTTCCTGAGATCATGTAACAACCTCCATTTGCCTGATAGCTTTTTCTTGATGACAAACACTGGAGAATTCCAAGGGCTGTCTGTCGGCTTGATGTGTCCCTTCTGCAATTGTTCTTGGACCAGGTCTTTCAAAGCACTCAATTTTTTCCGCTCAAGGGGCCACTGATCCACCCAAACTGGATCATCTGTTTTCCATGTCAGCTTCAATGTGGCGAGTGCCGCAGTGACCCCTATTAAAAATCCACTTTGATCTTCGCGCCCCATTGTGCCAAAAGGTCTCTACCCCAGACTGTGATCGGCTTTTGGATGACAAAAGGATGAATGATCGCCGTCTTGTTTCCTGGTCCTGTGACAACGACAGAATTCTCACTTTGCAGACACAGAGATGCTCCCCCTATGCCTGAGAGAGAACCCAATGGCGCGACCAAGCTCCAACTGCGTGGCCAAAAGATGTACGATATTACCGTTACATCCGCCCCTGTGTCGAGCATACCTCTGATCGCTATTGTCCTGTCCCCACATGTCAATTGGCACGTGAGCGTGGGTCGGTCTCGACCTATGTGCTTCACCCATGTTGTGTGTACTTCAACATGTTCCTTCATAGGGAAACCTTCTTCGTCGAAGATTGACATGACCTCTCCAACTGTGTGTGGTGGCAATGCGAAAGCTCTCGCAACCACAGTATTTTCCAGTACAGTCAATGGTGGACGAAGTGCTCTTGCCAAAACTGTTAATTCTGTATTTTTGTCCGCTGAGACAACCGTTGGATAAACAATGAATCCAAGAATACTGCATTTATCTTGCCCAACTATCAAGAAATCTTGTTTTTTATATGAATCCCCGCATATACTCGTTGGTATCTCCGCATGACTTTCATCTAGAAAGCATACTAGTTTTGAAGCTGCCAATGCACACTGTGCCCCTGGTGGGAGGAGGTCTGGGTCACTGTGGAATCGACTGAGGGTTTTGCTGAGGGCATCTGCTTGTTGCTCACTGATGATTGCCCTGTCTGTTCTTGTGACACCGCCAGTACTTGTGTCTGAGCGCGTTGGCAATTTACGGACGCGCTCTTTCTCTCGTTTCCCGGATGCGGTAACGGATTTCCTTCCGAGTCTGTCTAGGAATAACATTCTTTTACGGAGTGTCTTCCTCTTCCGCACTGCGCGCAAATTGGCCTTTCCGCTTTTTGTGCTGGCGCTGGCGTGTGTGTTTGTGGACAATTCCTTCTCATGTGCCCAAACTCCCCACATTTGCAGCACTGTCCTCCTGGGGGATTGCTCTTCTTCTGCATCGTTGCAAGAATTTGTTGATGTTCTCATCCTGTTGATGGAGTATTTTTTCCAACATCTTTTCCAGTGTCTTGTCCTCAGATTGCCTTTCTGAATGTCCCTTTAACTGTTCTTCCCATTCCTCTCTTAATTCATTCTTTACAATTGATGCGACATGCTGAGGTGTCCCCACCTTGCTTCATGCCTCCACCATCTCTGCCAAGGATGGCCGTCCTGGCATGGCACTAATGACCCGTTGACAATCTGGGTTGGCATTGCCAAAAGCCAAGCTCTCCAAGAGAGGCCTCTTCGCTTCTTCGATCGTCACCTGTCAATCCATGGCTTGCGTGAGTCGATCGATGAACGACATGAATGGTTCTGCGGGACCTTGCCTGACGCAAGAGAACGGAACATCCGGAGCTCCTGTTGGTGTAATTTGCATGATTGCCAATCGTGCTGCTTCCTTGATGTCGCTTAACACTCTTCGTGGAAGCCGCACTGCTTGTTCTCCTGGGTTGTCATCTGGAGGGTCCCCTGCTAACTGCCCTTCTGTGAGGTTTGCGTTTGGCCCACCTTGATATCTGTTCCGCAATTCAGAAAGATACTTTCTCCACCTTTTTTCCCAGACGAGACTCTGTGTGTCAGTGAGAATCATTGCCACAATACTTTGAATATCATATGGCGTGAGGTCATACGTGGTGAATGTCCCTCTTAGTAGTTGTTTGAAGTATTGTAAATTCAGCCCAAAAGTTCAGCCGCCTTTCCTAAGTCTTTGAGTGTCTCATGACCCATCCTTTCTCACCTTGGATTCTGTCCTTGGGCATCATATGTCACCGGCATTGTCAGATCTCCTGATCCTGGAAATAAATGCTTTTCTTTTGCCAATGCCTTTCTGATTCTCTTCCAATCCATCGTCTTCACCGGCTCTTGAAATTCCTCTTCTTGAGACTCCATTGGGATCTGCATGAATAATGGTGTTGTGGATGTCATTGGTGATTCATCGTACCTCATTTTTCGCCTTGAGGTTTTTGGCCTCGCTCCTAAATCCGAAAAGGAAACTCGAGGATCCTGTTGATATTTCTTTTTTGCTGCATCAAATGAATGCAAGAAGCTTTTTCTGCTTCTGCTGCTGACAGCATCCATGCCGGAACACCTTCCGATGCTGTGATCCTTATGACATCTTCTCCTTGTTGCTGTGCATCATCTGAGCTTTCATCGTCTTCACGAAATCCCGAAGTCGGCGGATAATCCATTTGTTGTGTTATCATTGTCTTCTTTGAAGTGCCTTTCTTTTTGTATAATGTTGGGAAAAATTGCTGCATTGTTGCAGTCTCACCACGAGATGGCGCTGTGGCTCCACCGAACAGATCCGGCATGTCATGCACTTCTGTCATCCCCCCACGAGGTGGCGCTGTCACGGGCCTCCCCAGCTTGGATGACTGAATGAATTCGACTGCCCCTCGTCCGGTCGACTGCCGTGTTTGTGATCTCGTTTTAGACCGAGTCTGCCTGGCTTTTAATTCAGCTGAAAATGGAGCTCGAACAACAGAACGTCTCCCTTGAAGGGATGAGCCTTGGACCCCGAGGGTTTCAACTAAAGGCACCAAGTCTGGAGAAGGTGTGGAGCCCCGGGACGTAGAATCCCGAGCACGGCCCCTCCTCACCTGAGATGTCACAGGGGACCTGGCCCGCCCCCGCCCGAGTTCTGCTCTCCGTGCATGCGTGCTTTCCGAGCCGCTCCCTGTCTCTCCCGAGCTGACGTCACTCTCTCCCCCTCGTTCCACCTCCGAAGTCTCCTCCCCTTGGTCTGTCCCTGACTCTGTCTCCTCCTCCTCTGACGCTGTGTCCACTCCTCCCACCGGTGTGTGCAGCCCGCCTCCCGCCGGCACCCGGGCCCGCTCCGCGATTCGGGCCGACCTCCGCACCGGGTCTGACGTCACAACCGCGCGCCTCCCTTGTCTCACTACGGTGGCCCTTTGGGGCTGCACAGTTTCCCCCAGTTTGCCTCCCGTGCCTAATGCTCCTGCGCTGGTTTGTGACTCCCCCCCCGGGTCTTTGCGAGTCTTGCCCGCCGCGCGCTTTTCTGCTACCCTGCCGGCCGGGGCGGCCGCCGCCCCCGGCGTTGCGCTGACCAAAGCCGCACCGGAACTCGTGTCTCCCGTTATCTCTTTACCCGCGCCCCCCGCCTGCACCGCCTCAGCCTGGCCGCCCTGCTCTGCCGCCGCCGCGCCGCTGTGCCCTTCGCGAGAAAGCGCCCCCCCCCCCCCCCCGATCCCTTTTCTCCCCCCTGCATCCCCCCTTCCGATCTCCTGTCCGAGTCGGATCCTGAGTCCAATCCTGATTCCCCTGTAATCTCCGGGGTTTCAGGACGTTTTACGAGTTTCCTGGGGTTTCTGGGTCTTGGGACCGGAGGCTTTGATACTATTTCCCGCTCCCTTTCCTCGAGAGCCCTTTCCCCCTGGCTATCTGAGGCCAGAGCTAATTTTTTCTCAGAGCTTTGCTCTCTCCCTCCTTCTGAGGGTCCCACAACTTGTTGTTGCTTCTCCAGTCTTTTCGACTGCACCGAAATGCCTTCCAGCATTAATCTTGCTGGCGAGAGCAGCTTTAACGCTGTCTCATCTTTTTTTGTTACTAAGAGATATAAATGTCTGTTAATTTCCTGCCAAAACCCTACTTCAAATAGCAGGCATGTTTCTGAGAGTGGATAATTGAGCCTCACCCACAATAATAATTGTTTTAACTCCTTCTTTGGGATCCCTTCCGTGTATGATGCAGCCACGCCTTGTAAGGCGGACAAAATTTCCCGCTGTTCCTGGGAGAGTGTGCCCCCCATGTTCTTATTTTTGACCTTCTCACCGAATCTGTCGTCAGAGTAGTCCGAAGGCTCCCGATCTCTGTCCAGCAGGTCACGAGAGATGGATCCAGAGGCGCCTTTTCTGGTTCCGATCCGGGCTGCTCTGCTATGAACTTTCTTCGGCAGAAGCTGAGAGATGGAATTCTCAGTGACTGCTGTTTTTTGCAGACTCTCCTGGCCGTTTTTTTTTTCTTCTTTTTTCTGGCTTCTCTACACAGGAATTATCAGTGCTCTACTGGGAATTCGTCCAAGACCGGCGCTGCCCTCTCGGCTCTCTTCTGCTCTTCAGTTCTTCAGGGCTGATCCCCCCCCGAAAGGTTGGTGGGGAGTAGCCCACGCAGCGGATGCCACTTGTCGGTTTCTCAGCTGTTTGATATGGCCTGGAAAGGCTCGGGAATGGTCTTGGGCAGCCCGCGCTTCAAAGGACGAGAAGAGGCTTCAGGTTTTTTCTCGGTCTTCAGTGTTTATTAGTTGTTTATCGAAAAGATTTTCTCTCGGCCCGACAGAGGTCTGCACAGCAAGCCAGCCATGAGCACACTGAGAGCCCCCGGGGCGGTAACCTATATTTATACTCAAAATTACGTATACCATATTTATCTATTTTCCCCAATACCTGTTACCCTTATTGTCCAGTGCACTTTTAGTAATACCCAATCCCAAAGTGCCAACATCAACACAGAAGATGGAGGCGAAGAAGAAGAAGAAGAAGAAGAAGAAGAAGGACAGGACACGCCCCAATTCCTCCATCTTACTTCTCTAAACCCCCCTGTACAGAAATCCTAAACCCTGTGTTTTACACTCTAATTAACTTATCCCTTCACCATTTACGCTAGTGAAATCCTCCCATCCTCATACAGGTGTCCTCTCTCTTGTAGGATCAAAGTCCAGCCACCAGACACTTCTGGCAACATTCCAGGACTCTCGAGCCCCCCAAGGGTGGTCTCGGTCACTCTGCACATCAGTCCTGAGGTGCTGAGATCCCACATGTCTTCTCTAAAGGGGTCCTGACCCGCAGAGAAACACTGCCTTTAATCATCACCCATGGAGAGGACTTCCAGGACTTTGAGATAGATTAGAATTTACCAAAGTGTGAAATAGATAATAGAGAGTAGTGTAGCATGTCACTTGGGTGAGAAATTTAGGTTTGGGCATTTTTAGTATGTTATAGAGAGGAAGCAAGATCGAGGAATTAGGATGTAGTCACTGTCTTCTTCATCTACTCCATTTTCTGCAGTGTTGGTGGCAGAGGGTGATTGGTCAAGGAAAGCACAGTGCAGAGGTTATGTAGACAGTCAAGGGATGAGCTATTAGTCAATAAGTAGAAATAATGTACATTTTAAGGGTTAATTGGAAGAGAAACCTTTAAAATACCTTGGAACCATACATTTTAGAGCCCTTTTTAGGTGCTTTTCCCAGCATGCTAAGCCTGGTGTGCACAGCATGCAAAACTTTAGATAAGATAAAAATAAACAAGAAGCTGAAGACTGAAAAAGTCCGGTGCATCTCCTTTTACCTGGCACAGAACTGCTACTGGAGGGTTTCCCCCATCCAGGGAGCCCCCAGAAAGGCCCAACATAAAACAAACATCAATAACTGGTGCCTGACAATGTTTGTAATAAGTTGTTATTTTTCCTAAAGTTGTTCACAGAAGGGTGTTCTCTTAATTGGCCAGTCATGTGAAATATGTTGATTAAATGACCAGTGAGGACCACCTGTAGCAAACCAAGATGTAAAAGCAGAGTACTGAAAAAACAGTTGGCTTTTTGCCCTTAGCCTTCTGATCTGAGTCTGTGTCATCTCTGATTGAACGGGGACATTTGGGGATCTGTGGGGGCTCTTAGGGATCCTTTCTGCACCTTGCGACCCAACAGGAGCTTCTCTAATAAATGTTGCCTGAAGCTTCCAGTGTGCCCATGACAGGAACCCCTGTGAGTGTCTGGGACAGCCCAGCTCTTTGGCAGCCTGGGGACACCTGGGATGTCACCGTGGAGCCCCCGTGAGTGCCTATGACAGATTGGTGCCTTTGCTGCCCAAGGTCCTCTGGGATGTCACCGTGGAATGGCTGTGACTGCCTCTGACCACAGGGCTCTTTACCATCCCCAGAAAGCCCTGGGAGGTCTCCATGGAGCCCCTGTCTCTGCCTGTGATATTCCAGCTCTGGAACAGCCTGGAGACTCCTGGAAAATCCCCATGGAACCTCTCTGAGGGCCTGTGACAAATCTGATCCTTAGCAGGCAACCATCAGCAATCCCTGTTGCTATGGTCAGTTTCCATGGCAACCATCACCAGCTCAGGCCTGCAGCCAGAGCCCGTTGCTATGGCAACCATTTGCAGCCCCATCCCCAGGCTCATGGGATCCCAGAACCACAGAATTGGCTGAGCTGGGAGGGACCCATCAGGATCCTCCATTCCAACAGCTGCCCTGCACAGGACACCCCAACAATGCCAGCCTGGGCCTGGCAGCGCTGTCCAAACGCTGTGGCAGCTCAGAGAGCCCTGGAGCTGGGACCCTTCCCTGGGAAGCCTGAGCAGGGCCCCAGTAGCTTCTGGGCAAAAACCTTTTCCTGACATCCAACCTGAGTCTGCCCCGACTCAGCTGCAGCTGTTCCCTCCACTCCTGTCCCTTGGCACCAGAGGGAAGAGGTTCCCACAGCCCCAGCCAGGGACCCGCTCCCAAGGCTGTTGCCATGGCCACCAGGGCTGGGACCAGCTGGGATGCTCGGTTTCCATGGGCCAGGGTTCAGGAATGGGATTCCCCAATTTCCTGATCCCGCTGAAACTGCGCTGCTCTTGTTGCCCTCGCTGCCCTCCCGCCTCCCATGGAAAGCACAAAAGGCAAAGATCCCGGGCTGGGATAAGAACAATTTACTGGGAACAGCAATGAGATAAGGAACAAACAGGAACAAGATCAATATTGAAAATGGAAGGGATAAGAAAAACTATTTACAGGGAAAACCAATAAAACTGCTTGGCTCTTTTCAGCAATGTATTTCCTCCTGCCTGGAAAGGACACCCTTCTCCTCGGGGAGAGAGATAGGCCCTTTCCTGCCACTGGCAATTACCTGAGGTGGGACTGAATGTAATGACTCGCCTGTCACTGTAAGTCATGAAAGAACGCAAGCCACCCACCGTTCTCAAGGTGAAGGAAAAAAGGGAAGTTCATTTTCTGACTCAATATTTATAGTTTTACAAAAGTGACAGCGGATTGGAGGATGACAGTGACACCTCTCCAATGACACTGGTCAAACCAACAGTCCATCAACTCTCTCCTCCTCCATAAAGGAATGCAAAACAATGAGTTATTTACAGAAAGCATGTGAGAAAGTTCACTACAAGAATGTCAACATCAGAAGGCTTAAAAAATCTTAAAAAACCAGGGTGACATATCACCCTTTTCCATTTAAAAAAGAAAAAGAGATAAGAAAATGAACAATGTGAAAAAGAAAACGTGAACAGTGTTCAGTGTCCACTTTTGGAGGAATCATCGGAGTGATCACTCTCATCCTCTGCATCCGAGTCATCACTCAGTGATTCACCCACTTGATGCCTTTCAGTTTGGTCACGGTTTCCATCTTGCTCATCAGCTGGATTCTGTCTCTGCATACCTGCGCTCCAAAGCGATAAGGTCATAGGGACCTTCCCACTGTTTGGTGACTTAATTCTGCACCTGAACCTGCACTCAAGGCTGATGTGCCTCGTCCGCAGCCTGCAACGAGAAATGGTGATACAAAATGATAGGATTATTTGAGTTCTGCCGCACAGTGAGATGATTGATTGTGCACAAAGCTTTTGAAAACTGACTGTGCGGGCTTTAACCCTGCATTCCCTGTTTTTGCTTTTGAAGAACCTGCTTCAGAGTACCATGAGCGCATTCTACAATAGCTTGACCAGTCGGAGAATAAGGGATATCCAACTTGTGCAAGACACCCCACAACTGCAGGAACTGCCGCACCTTTTGCGATGCGTTAACAGGACCATTGTCGGTTTTCACAGCAGAAGGTATGCCCAGAATGACAAAGGCCTGCCTCCAGTGGGCAAGGACATCACGGGCCTTCTCCCCAGTGTGAGCCAAAGCCCACATCCCAGAGGAGAATGTGTCTACCATGACATGCACATACTTGAGCCGGCCAAATTCGGCAATCTGGGTGACATCGGTCTGCCAGAGTTCCAAGACCCTAAGGCCTCTGGGGTTTACCCCTGCCAGTAAAGGCGGAACAAGTGTGTGGCAGTCATCACATGACTCAACAATGTCACGAGCCTCAGTTGGCGTCAGCTGAAACTGCTTCTGCAGGGTATGTGCGTTTTGGTGGAAAAACCCATGTGATGTCTTGGCCTGCTTGAGTGTATCAGGCTGAGGCAAGTACCCACGCTGGGTTAGCCAACTTGTCAACACTCACGTTACCCTCCACTATAAAGCCTGGCAAATTGGTGTGACTCCTCACATGCAGAACATAGAATGGATGAACCCAGGTCTGAATGGCATACCTCAAGGTCTTCAGTAAATGAAACAAGGCAGGATTACTGACATCCTTTAAAACCGAATGACTGAACCGCTGCACGATATCAGCCACATAGGCGGAATCCGTGACCAACTTGAAAGGTTCCTGGGAAAATTTCTCAAATGCCATGACAGCCGCCCTCAGTTCAACCAATTGGGCTGACCCATCCTCATGGCCTTCCAGAACCTGCCACTCAGTTCCGTCCCTCCAGGTAACAATGGCCTTTGCTGTTTTCCCTGAACCGTCAGTGAAGACAGTGGGTCCTTGCACGGGTTCCTGGCTATTTTTGGGCCCCAAAGAGATTTGTGTGAATTTTGCCATATGCAGTAGCCTATGACTCGGCAGATGATAAGTGATCTGCCCTGAAAAATTTTCCAGAGCACTCTGCAGGGACACACTGTTTGCAAAGCTCCAGTCAAAATCCTCCGGTTTCACTGGGAGTATGATCTTTGCAGGATCCGCACCCATCAATTGCAAACACCGTTGCCAGCATTTGATTATCAAGCAAGCAATCAGCTCAAACAATGCAGTTGCCGTCTTCTGCGTCTGATGGGGCAGGAAAACCCATTCCAACACGTGCAAGGAATCGAACCATTTGTCGCTCCATTAGCCAATGATGCCCATGGGATGCGAATCTGGAGTGGTGATGAACACAGTGACATAAACGGAGGGATCAATGCGATAAACTTGGCAAGCTGAAACAGCTTGCTGAACCACCTCCAATGCCTTACACGCCTCAGGGGTCAGTGTGCGAGGAGACTTTAGATCAGAGTCTTCTTTCAACAAATCATACAGAGGAGACAGCTGTGTGTCAGTTAGTCCCAAGAAACTGCTTGCGAACTCCAGACAAGGCACAGACCATGTACCACTGGCACATGGCAGGAGAATTGCGCATGCCCTGAGGCAACATCCTCCATTGATATCTCTGTGTGGGCTCAGCCTCGTTATTCGCTGGCACTGAGAATGCAAACTTCGGTCTGTCGTTGGGATGCAAAGGAATTATAAAAAAACAATCCTTCAGATCCACAGTGAGGACCGTCCAGTCTGCGGGAAGCATGGTAGGCGATGGCACGCCCACCTGCAATATTCTCATGCTTTCCATAATGGCATTAACCTTCTGGAAGTCTTGCAACAACCTCCATTTCCCAGATTTCTTTTTGCTGCAGAAGACAGGAGTGTTCCAGGGACTGGTAGAAGGCTCCAGATGACCCTGGTCCAACTGCTCCTGCACCAGATTCCAAAGGGCGTCCAATTTATCTTGAGGGAGGGGCCACTGCTTCTCCCAGACAGGTGTGTCCACCAGCCACCGTATAGGAGGTGTAGCACACTCTGCGCCCTTCACTGCAGTGGCCCTCATCAAAAATCCATCCCAATGCGCACCTCCCAGACAGAAAGAACATCCCTCCCCCAGCGGTTGGCAGGAGTAGACGTAAGAGGAGGCCTGACCCAGGCCGTCTATCCCTCCGGGTTCATGACCAGCACGGGCCGCTGGCTCACACAGCATTTCACCATCCCTCTCAGGCCAGCGACAGACGTCCCCACTGGATCAAAGGGCTGCTCCAGGGGCCAGGCAGCAAGAGAGAGAACCGTGATGTCAGCACTGCTGTTGAGAAGCCTGCAGAGGTGGATTTCCGATGGTGTCGCACCAGGAACAGACAGGGTACACAGCATCTCGGGACGGTCCTTGGTCAAGACAGCAATCCAGTGAACTTGAGGTGGCCCAGTGGATCCAAAGCCACCATCTCCACGCGACCTGTCAGCTGTCCTGCGAACAGAGGACTTAAAAGGCACAAGTGGAGCAAGTCTCGTCCCTTTTGGGATTGTGACGGGGCGGGTGGGTGTGGAGACCATGGCACAAATCTGCCCTGTGAAATCTGCATCAATGAGCCCCAGGTGAACAATAATGCCCTGAAGGGTGGCACTCGACCTCTCCATAAGGAGTGCACTCATGCCCCCACCCAAGGGACCAAAGGCATCCAGGGGAACCTTGCGTATCTCAGAAGATTCTAAGACAACTCTTGCTGTGGTGCAGACATCCACACCTGCTGATCCGCAGGTGCTGGCTGCAAGCCGTCAAAGGAGACCTCCATCGGCTCCGGGGTCTGGAGAGAAGCTTGTGTCCGCATGCGCCCCTCCTGCGCACTCCGCTTCACGTTTCCCGAGCCCAGTAAAGCCTGGCCATTAACATGAAAAGTCACCTTGCAAACATTAGACATGTGATTTGGCCTCCCACACCGACCGCACAAGAACATAAAGAGTTTGACCTTCTGCACTTTCTTCCCCCACTTCTTGCCAGCCTGCGCAGTCCCCTGCTGTGGCGACTTGCCCTGCAGTGCCGCCCAGACTGGCTGCACAGCGGCAGCCACAGCAGCCAACTTCTGACCCGGGGGAACGATGTCCGCACAGGCCTCCACCATCTCGGAGATAGTAGGAACACCAGGCAGAGCCACTATGACCTTCCTACAAGCAGCATTGCAATTACACCTGACAAGGTTTGCAATCGTAATGCTCCTTGCCAGAGGATCAGGCACCTGCCTCTCCACAGATGCAATCAGCCTTGCCGCAAATGCCATGAAAGGCTCATCATCCCCCTGGAAAATGGTCGAAAATGGCTGCTTCGGAGTAGCCATTTCCAGGGTCTGAACAATGGCTTCCATGCCCAGCGTGTGGCACTGGTCAAGCACCAGGGGATCAAATCCAACCTGCCCCTGAACACTTTCATAAAGCCCTGTCCCCATCATCATGCCAGCAACAATCCCACGTCTGGGGTCCTGCTGTGCCAGCACAGCATTCTGCACCACTGCTTGAGCTGCCAAATGAGCCCACTTGGTCTCAAAAACACCAAATTGCACAGGGTCAAAAAGAGAATGCGCCACAAAATGGAGATCGTGAGTTGTCAGCACGTCTGTAGCAATCCTCTGGAGAGTCTGCATAACCTCAGCAGACCCCAAACCATGCTGAGCAACTGCTTCATGGAGTTCCTTCTCCAGCTTATATGAAAGGGGTTCATGGGTGTTATGAGCAATGCCCCTGAGCACAGGGAAAGCCTGGGGACCCCCTGGAAAAGCCACAGCACCTGCTGTGTCCCAGCCCTTGGGCCCCACGGGGACAAGACAGGATGACTGACTGGGAGCCAGGTCAATACCACTCGCCCCTGTGCCCCCTGCAGCACCAGCAGAACCAAAGGAGCCCACTCTGCAACCCTGCAGATGCCATGATGAGACAGGCTCATTCGTCTCATTGGTCTTGGTTTTGGCTTGCCAGAAACGCTTGGGGTGCCTCAGATGGACAGTCACCTGGCATGAGGGAAGCGTCCAATGATTTGATGAGAAAGCACCATGGCCCCGGGCACCCACTGGCCTCCCGCTGGCCATGTCCGCAGTTGCGCTAAAGGTAAACACCTCAGCACCCTGTTGTGCTGCGGCTCCGGCAGGGGGCACCTCAGTGGACACAGGTGCCGGCACGGCCCGCGAATCCGGTGTGGGCTGGGACGAGACTGGCGTGGGGCCCCGGCCCCCGACACAGGGGAGGAGCAGGATGCCGAGAGAGCTGGAGCCCGCGAAGCCGCGTCACTGCGGGGCATCCAAGGGAGCCTGGTAAGCCCCCTATGAGAGCCTGTCCCAGGCCGCAAGACTCCACAGCTGGCACCGCCCCCACCAAGCGGAGAGGGGTGGGCTGCCCACCCACCGGAGCGGGACCGGGACGGAGCACCAACCGACGCCCCGCCCCCGGATTCTTCCACCAACTGCGCATGCCCAGCAGGCAGCGCAGGCCCAGAGACAGGCGACGTTGGCCCCCCCACTGAGGGACCCGACTCAGGGGCGGGCGAGCCCGCCCCCATTGTGCCCAGGGGGAACGTGGTGGACACACCGCAATTTGGACAACAAGTTGTCACTGAATCAGACTCAAGTCGAGGCGGAGGCTGATGCTCCAAGGCCGGGAAGGCACAAAGAGAGGGTAACCCGTTCCCTGCCCCACCACCCACTCAGGGGCAAGGTGGGGCGAGGACAGCCTGCCAAATCCACAGAGACCCCAGAAACCCACAGGGCTCCCATGGACCTGGGACCCATGGACCCGGGACCAGCTGGCTGTGAGCCCAATCCACCCTGGGGGAACAATTGCCACGCCCCAGCACACCTACCTGGAGTGGGGAGGGTGACTCCACATTGCACAGAAACTCCCCCTCGAACACGTCCGAGACAGAAGTGCTTCCTTGGGAACTCCGAGGGGTACCAGAACCAGACCCCCGCCAAAGCTGCTCACATTTTTTCCACTGCACCAGCAGCGATCCCATGTCTAAGGTGCAATCATCAAAGAGGTCCTCCATGAGGTGGACCCCCATGAGAGACCACTCCTCCCATGAGAACAACTTCCCAGGGACCGAAAAGAACCCTCGCTCTCAGGCCTACAGAATGAATCTTTCAAAATCATCCCAGGAAACAGAAACCTGTTTCCACTCCAGGACCCCCCTACAGAGATTCAAAATGAGGAAATCATCCTCGAAAACCACAGACGTTGCCATTACCCCTAGAACAGCAGGCAAAGCACCAAAAAGAGGGGGGAAAAAAAACCTCACCGCATTCCGCTGTCTGTGTCTCAGCCTAAGCTGCAATACACTTCAACATTCACCACATGTTGCTATAGGACACAAAAGAACGCAAGCCACCCACCATTCTCAAGGTGAAAGAAAAAAGGGAAGTTTATTTTCTGACTCCAATATTTATAGTTTTACAAAAGGGACAGCGGATTGGAGGATGACAGTGACACCTCTCCAGTGACACTGGTAAAACCAACAGTCCATCAACTCTCTCCTCCTCCATAAAGGAATGCAAAACAATGAGTTATTTACAGAAAGTATGTGAGAAAGTTCACTACAAGAATGTCAACATCGGAAGGCTTAGAAAATCTTAAAAAAACAGGGTGACACATGTCCATGGCCAGACCCTCAGGTGCTTCAGTCCCACCTCAAGTCATTGGTAGGGGGAGGAAAAGGTACGGGTGTCTTCCCAGCATGGATCACAGGGAACATGGATCCCCAGGGCTCTTCCCAATGTGGCTTCTCCAATTGTAGATGAAGCTGGAGCAGTGCACGAAGCTCTTCCCGAAGCTGGGGCATTGGCAGGGCTCCCCTTACCGGTGCCTCCGTTGGTGTCTGGTCAAGGCAGAGCTCTGGGTGAAGCTCTTCCCACACTGGGGATACTTGTAGGGCATCTCCCCTGTATGGATGCGCTGGTGCCTGATGAGGTGGGAGTTTTGCTTGAAGCCCATCCTGCAGTCAGGGCAGCGGAAGGGCCTCTCCTTAGTGTGAATGCGCTCATGCACGAGGAGACTGGAGCTAATCTGAAACCTCTTCCCACACTGGGTGCACTCGTAGGGCCTCTCCCCAGTGTGGATCATTTGGTGGATGATCAGCTGGGACCTCTGACTGAAGGTCATCCCACATTCCCCACACATGTATGGCCTTTCCCCGGTGTGGATGCTCTAGTGGTGGATCAAGTGGGACTTCTACCTGAAGCTCATCCCACATTCCCCACACTCATAGGGCCTCTCCCCAGTGTGAATGCATTGGTGGATGATGAGCACAGAGCTGCAGCTGAAGCCCTTCCCACACTCCCCACACTCGTAAGGCCATTCACTGGTGTGGATCATCTGGTGGTGGACCAGGTAGGAACTCTGCCTGAAGCTCTTCCCACACTCCAAGCACTTGTGGGGCTTCTCCCCATCATGAAGCTGCCCATGGGCCACCAGCTCTGAGCTCTGGCAGAAGCTCTGTCCACTGTCCTGGCACAGGGTGGCTCTTTCCTCCTCAGAGCACCATGGGCTGGCTTTGCAGCCCCTCCTCCTGTCAGATCTGTGGGGCTGTTCATCCTTGTTGGACTCCAGTGCCCTGGAGCTTCCTGAATGCAAAACATCCTCTTCCACGAGCTTCTGCCATGGGGATTTGTCCTCCCTGGTCTCCAGCCTCAGCTCCTTCTCTAGGGGAGGAAGGACAAGGAGTGGATGGGATTTGCCTCCATGCAACAGGGAAGGTGAAGGAGATCCCCCCAGTGCATCCCCAGCAGGATGGTGTTGGCAGCATGGTTCTCCTGCAGCCAGGGTCCATGCTGGACTGGGAGATGAAGCAGGAGAGAGGGGGAAAAAGGATCTGACTACCTCCTCACCTGACCAGGTGTCCCAGGACATCTTTGTCTTCCTCAAAGCCTCCTCTTCCATCTGGCAAAGGTTTGGGGATGGGAAATCCTGTTTTGGGATGAAAACAAGGGATGAACACACTAAATTTTGTACTGGTTATAAGGAAAATCAGGGGGAGAGTCTAATCCAGAATTACAATTTAGGAAGAAAATTCAGATCAAGGCAATGATACAGAAACACTGCCTTAAACTGACAGAGTCAGGATATAACCTGACATCCTGTTGTTCAGGGTGGTGGCTGCCGTCCCATTAAATGGTGGCTGCAGTCCTGTTGGAGTGATGAACGTGATTCTGTCGAAGCAGTGATCCTGTAGAAGGGTCTGGTCTTTCTCTGGAGGTCCAGTGGTGGTTATGGAGCTCTTGTCCTCTGGGAATCCAGCAGGCAAGCTGCTCCTGGTGTTGAAAGCCTCAGCTTATATCCAGGTAGGAATGCTTGGATGCTCCCCCTGGGCAGAGCATCCCACAATGGGATGATGGAATTTTATCAGTCCTGCAGTGACACTCAATGGCCCATTCACAGAAGATATCTCTCCTGGAGGGCATTATCAGGGGTGAGTCATGGAAGAGATAAAGAACACTGCCCCGCCTGTTTATAGCAGTTGATGAAGATGGGGATTGAAAACATGCATTTGGTTACATCTTACATTGCAACCTGAAACAGTGGGGCAATCCCTGCTCAGGGGGGTAAACACCACCCCCCTTACCCAAAGTGGCTCAGGTGTAAAACCCCCACCCTGGGAATGCCACACACACAGGGGACAATGTCACACTTGCCCTGCTCCAGGGGAGGTCTCTGTCCCTGTAACTCCCTTGCTCTCCCTTCTTTTCTCTTTCTTTCCATCTCTCTCTCTACCTCACATTTACTGTTCAATAAAATCCACATTGGATTGGTCTGGTTAGCACCTTAATTGGGGCAGAGGCATCTCTCTAACAATTTTCTTTACCAGATTGCGACGTTCTTGTGGCCAGTGAGTCAGAGTTGTCTGATTCCAAGTGCCTTTGACAACATCATGGTTCCCTCCTCTTAGGAGGTTGAGGTTCTCTCTGGAGGAACTCTTGGAAACTTGCATGCAGCTGCCTCTGAGTGACTTATGGGAGAACTGATGAGGAAAGTGGCTGTTGTGGGTCTGGAGCGTAAAGAAATATTATGTTATCTGTCCTTGAACAGTCTGATAAAATCACTGGAGGAAAGGGAGCAAATGTTACCTGCGAGACTGACAAGCTTCATTCACCCCATGGTGAGGAACAGAAGGCTGCTACAAGTCCTACAAGGAGCCCAACAAAAGTAGCTAAATTCCCGAATAACTCCTAAATTCCCAGGCTTGGGTTCTTTGCCAAATGTGAGAATCATTTTTCTCTTCATCCCTGTCACCTTTGTGACAGCTACAGAGAGCTTGCCCTCCCTTTGAATAATCTGTGTTGCACCAAATTTGCACTTTTCTTTTATTGGAACCCGCCAGCAGCTGAGGTGGAGGTGTGCAGGAACCAATGAAACTTGGAATTGTCACATCACTGCTTCTATTGTTGGTTTATTAATGTTTAGGATTTGTTTGTGTTTTCATCACATGTGACTTTTGGGAAAATCATATATTCATCAAAATATTTTATGCAGAGTTCAGTTTGACTTCTGCTGAGTTTATTTGGTTCAGTGCCAGTGGATGCTCAAGGGCTCTCTGTGCCTCTCGCACTGGGGGATGCTTGGGAGGCGTTTGGGTGGGTTGTCCCTGTCCCTGTTACCCCAAGTCATTCCCCAGGGGTGTCCCTGTCCCTGTCACCCCAGGCCATTCCCCAGGGGGTGTCCCCTGTCCCTCTCACCCCAGGCCATTCCCCAGGGGGTCTCCATCATTCTCATCCCAGGGAATGCCTGGGGGGTCTCCCTCCCTCTCACCCCTGTGCCAGTGGGTGCTCGGGGCAGTCTCTGTCCGTCTCAGCCCAGGGGATGCTCGGACGTCTCTGTCCCCTGACAGTGGAGGGTGCTCGGGGGGGTCTCCATCCCTCTGGCCTCAGGGAATGCCTGTGCAGGGCTGGGGACCAGGGGCTCTGTGTTCCTCTCACCGCTGAGGGTGCTCGAGCCTTGGGGGGCTCTCCGACCTTCTCACCCCTGGGGAGGCCGGGGGGTCTCTGTCCCTCTCAGCCCTGGTGTGACCCCACCCAAACATCATCAGGTCAAAGGAACAGAGACACCCCCAAAGCCCCAGAAGGGTTTAACCTGGGATTTGGCCTGGGGCTGAGGATGTAGGAAGCACCTGCAATTTGGCCTGGGGTTTGAGTTAGGGCTGAGATTTGGATTAGAGCTGGGATTGGGGTTAAATGTAGATGTGGGATTTGCTTTAGGGCTGGGGTTGGGATTGGGTCTGGGACTAGATGAGTCTGGGACTGGGATGAGATTAAATACAGAACAGTGAGTGTGTCTAAACACGGAGTATGATTGAGACCAGGATCAGGGTCAGGTTTGGGACTGAGCTCACCCAGAGTGGGACGGGGGGATGTCATGGTGGGATGGTTTGGGGTAAGTCCTGGTTTGGGGAAAAACAAGCTGTGAATGCCTTGGGTTGGGGATTCCACCCACACAAGTCCATCTCTAGAAGTCACCTGATGTCCATAGAAACTTCCAAAAATCAAGTGTGAATTAAACAAGCCACCAGGAGCATCCCATTTCCAGTTTCATTCATCTGCAGTTCTGGTGGTCCCTCATCTCAGGGCTGCTTGGGATCCCATGGGTCCTGAGGATATCCCCTCTCCAGGGTCCTGCTTAGAAATTCTAGGGGGTTTTGGGGTCCCAGGGTCCCCCTCTCCAGTCTCCCCCCAGTCCAGCAACTTGGAGTTCCCCCTTCTCTCCACCACCCTGTCCTGGTTTAGGGTAGATTTGGGAGAAAATCCCCAAAAGGGGTTCCTCTAGAAAGCAGATTTAAGCTGCTCCTCTCCCAGCCAGTTCGGGAAAATATTTCCTTGGAGAAAAGTGCAAAAAACCTATTTATTTAGCAGGCAAAACATTAACCAGTCCCACAAATGAATAATATTAAGCAATAAGACCTCCTGCCACTCAAAAAGAGATTCTAAAACTCACATAGTCCCTCTGTAGGCTGTAGCTCAGATCACTCAGTCTCTTATCAGTTCCTCCAGCACTGGAAATGCTGCAGCCTTGGCATGGCCAGGAGGGCCACATGTGCGAGGTGCCATTGGTGTTCTGGGTGTTCAGTTTAGAGCACGTTTAAACAGCTCCAAAAAAAAAAAAAAAAAAAAAAAAAAAAAAAGCACAGTCCAGGGAACTTATCTGCCTCAGAGAGCTAAAAACTAACTAAAAGCAAAGGAGATCTCTGTCCCACCCTCTGTCCATCCAGAAGCCAGAATGTGGAGGAGTGAGTGCAGTTTCTGAAAACAAACTGCTGCTTCTTCCTTCTCCCCTTCGCTCTCAGAACCAGCCTTAAAGGTGCAGAACTCATTTCTGAGCTAAACAGACAAATGGGGGTACGAGCATTATGAAGTCACCCCAGGACATGCCCCTGTCAGGGTCAGGGGGTCCCGTCCCCACCTCATCTCCGGGCTGCCCGGGGTCCCCAAGCTTCAGTATCGCCCCTTCCACTCTCCCCACCCCGGGGGTCCCCCGTTCCACAACCCCGGCTCTCACGGGGATCCCCAAAACCAATGTCACGCCCCGTCGGTACCAGGCCATCCCCACGTGGAACCCCCGGGACCATCCTGAGGGGCGATCGTGGCTCTTCTCCCCCAAAAAACTCCTCTTAAGGAGCCTGGAGATATCCAGGGCTCAAGTCCGGGATCTGCCAGCTCCAAACACTCTCCCAAAGAATCCTCCCAGAGACCCCTGGCTGGAGTTATTTGGGAATTTAGCTACTTGAGCTTGGCTTTTTCTGGGACATTCAGCAGCCTTGTGTTCCTCACTGTGGGGTGAATGAACCCTGTCAGTCTCGCTGGTATCATTTGCTCCCTTTCCTCCCGTGATTTTAACAAACTTTTCAAGGAAGCACAACAAAATATTTTCTTTTTCACTGGCCACCCAAAACAGCCATTTTCCTCATCATTTATCCCATAAGATCCACAGGAGGAAGGAGGGACTGTGCCCAAGTTTCCAAGAGTTCTTCCAGAAAGAACCACAACCTCCTCAGAGGGAACCATGATGTTGTCAAAGGCACTTGGGGTCAGAGAACAGTGCCTAAACTCACTGTGCAAAAATAATGCTGCAATCTGGTTAAGAAAATTGTTAGAGAGATGCCCTGAAGCGGGCCAAGTGTGACATTGTCCCCTGTGTGTGTGGCATTCCCAGGGTGGGGGTTTTACACCTGAGCCACTTTGGGTAAGGGGGGTGGTGTTCACCCCCCTGAGCAGGGATTACCCCACTGTTTCAGGCTGCAATGTAAGATGTAACCAAATGCATGTTTTCAATCCCCATCTTCATCAACTGCTATAAACAGGCGGGGCAGTGTTCTTTATCTCTTCCATGACTCACCCCTGATAATGCCCTCCAGGAGAGATATCTTCTGTGAATGGGCCATTGAGTGTCACTGCAGGACTGACAAAATTCCATCATCCCATTGTGGGATGCTCTGCCCAGGGGGAGCATCCAAGCATTCCTACCTGGATATAAGCTGAGGCTTTCAACACCAGGAGCAGCTTGCCTACTGGATTCCCAGAGGACAAGAGCTCCATAACCACCACTGGACCTCCAGAGAAAGACCAGACCCTTCCACAGGATCACTGCTTAAACAGAATATCCTTCATCACTCCAACAGGACTGCAGCCACCACCCTGACAAACAGGGTGTCAGGTTATATCCTGACTCTGTCAGTTTAAGGCAGTGTTTCTGCATCATTGCCTTGATCTGAATTTTCTTCTTAAATTGTGATTCTGGATAAGACTCTCTCCCTGGTTTGCCTTCAAACCAGTACAAGAGACAATGTGGTTACCCCTTGTTTTCTTCCCAGAACATGATTTCCCATTCCCAAACCTTGATTGGAGTGGAGGAGGCTGCAAGGAAGAGGAAGGAGCCTTGGGACACCCAGGAAGGTGAGGAGGAAGTCAGTGCCCCTTTCCCCCTCTCTCCTGCTCTATCTCCCAGCACAGCACAGACCCCAGCTGCAGGAGAACCCTGCTGCCAACGCCATCCTGCCAGGGATGCACTGGGGGGGATCTCCTTCCCCTTCCTTGCTGCATGGAGGCAAATCCCATCGTCTTCTTGTCCTTCCTCCCCCAGACAAGGAGCTGAGGATGGAGACATGGGAGGACCAATCCCCGCAGCAGAAGCTCGTGAGGGAGGATGTTTTGAACATCTCTAGTGCATAAGAGTCCAACAAGGATGAACAGCCCCAGAGATCTGACAGGAGAAGGGTCTCCAAAGCCAGCCCATGGTGCTCTGAGGAGGAAAGACCCACCCTGTGCCAGGAAGGAGGAGAGAGCTTCCGCCAGAGCTCAGAGCTTATTGCCCATGGGCAGCTTCACGATGGGGAGAAGCCCCACAAGTGCTTGGAGTGTGGGAAGAGCTTCAGGCAGAGTAGCACCTTGATCAGCCACCAGATGATCTACACTGGGGAACAGGCCTATGATTATGGGGAGTGTGGCAAAGGTTTCAGCTGCAGATCCACCCTTGTGACCCACCAAAGCATCCACACTGGGTATAGGCGCTATGAGTGTCCCCAGTGTGAGAAGATGTTTCAGAGCAGCTGCAATCTCCTCTTGCATGAGCGGATTCATACAGAGGACAGGACCCCCCGCTGCCCTGATTGCGGGAAGGGCTTCAAGCGCAACTCCACCCTCATCACCCACCGGCGCATCTACACGGGGGAGTGGCCCTACAAGTGTCCCCAGTGTGGGAAAAGCTTCACCAGCAGCTCTCACTTGACATGATACCAATGAACCTACCATTAAGGGAAGCCCTGAAAATGCCCCGATTGCAGGAACAGCTTCATGCACCACTCCAGCTTCATCCCCCATGGGAGAACACACATTGCAAAGAGCCCTGGTAATCCATGTTCCCTGTGATCCATGTGGGGAAGACACTTGAACATTTTTCTGCCCCTGCCTATGAGCTGATGTAGGATGAAAGAACATGAGGGTCTGGCCATGGCTATGTCATTACATTCACTCCCAACTCAGAACATTGCCAGGGGCAGGAAAGGGAATCTCTCTCTCTCCCTCTCCCTAAGGAGAAGGGTGACCTTTCCAGGCAGGAGGAAATATATTGCTCAAAAGAGCGAAGCAGTTTTATTGTAGTTTTCCCTGTAAATGCTTTTTCTAATCCCTTCTGTTATCAATACTGTTTCTGTTCCTTTTTGTTCCTTATCTCATTGCTGTTCCCAGTAAATTGTTCTTATCCCAGCCCGGGATCTTTGCCTTTTGTGCTTTCCATGGGAGGCGGGAGGGCAGCGAGGGCAACAAGAGCAGCGCAGTTTCAGCGGGATCAGGAAATTGGGGAATCCCATTCCTGAACCCTGGCCCATGGAAACCGAGCATCCCAGCTGGTCCCAGCCCTGGTGGCCATGGCAACAGCCTTGGGAGCGGGTCCCTGGCTGGGGCTGTGGGAACCTCTTCCCTCTGGTGCCAAGGGACAGGAGTGGAGGGAACAGCTGCAGCTGAGTCGGGGCAGACTCAGGTTGGATGTCAGGAAAAGGTTTTTGCCCAGAAGCTACTGGGGCCCTGCTCAGGCTTCCCAGGGAAGGGTCCCAGCTCCAGGGCTCTCTGAGCTGCCACAGCGTTTGGACAGCGCTGCCAGGCCCAGGCTGGCATTGTTGGGGTGTCCTGTGCAGGGCAGCTGTTGGAATGGAGGATCCTGATGGGTCCCTCCCAGCTCAGCCAATTCTGTGGTTCTGGGATCCCATGAGCCTGGGGATGGGGCTGCAAATGGTTGCCATGGCAACGGGCTCTGGCTGCAGGCCTGAGCTGGTGATGGTTGCCATGGAAACTGACCATAGCAACAGGGATTGCTGATGGTTGCCTGCTAAGGATCAGATTTGTCACAGGCTCTCAGAGAGGTTCCATGGGGACTTTCCAAGATTCTCCAGGCTGTTCCAGAGCTGGAATATCACAGGCAGAGACAGGGGCTCCATGGAGACCTCCCAGGGCTTTCTGGGGATGGTAAAGAGCCCTGTGGTCAGAGGCAGTCACAGCCATTCCACGGTGACATCCCAGAAGACCTTGGGCAGCAAAGGCACCAATCTGTCATAGGCACTCACGGGGGCTCCACGGTGACATCCCAGGTGTCCCCAGGCTGCCAAAGAGCTGGGCTGTCCCAGACACTCACAGGGGTTCCTGTCATGGGCACACTGGAAGCTTCAGGCAACATTTATTAGAGAAGCTCCTGTTGGGTCGCAAGGTGCAGAAAGGATCCCTAAGAGCCCCCACAGATCCCCAAATGTCCCCGTTCAATCAGAGATGACACAGACTCAGATCAGAAGGCTAAGGGCAAAAAGCCAACTGTTTTTTCAGTACTCTGCTTTTACATCTTGGTTTGCTACAGGTGGTCCTCACTGGTCATTTAATCAACATATTTCACATGACTGGCCAATTAAGAGAACACCCTTCTGTGAACAACTTTAGGAAAAATAACAACTTATTACAAACATTGTCAGGCACCAGTTATTGATGTTTGTTTTATGTTGGGCCTTTCTGGGGGCTCCCTGGTTGGGGGAAACCCTCCAGTAGCAGTTCTGTGCCAGGTAAAAGGAGATGCACCGGACTTTTTCAGTCTTCAGCTTCTTGTTTATTTTTATCTTATCTAAAGTTTTGCATGCTGTGCACACCAGGCTTAGCATGCTGGGAAAAGCACCTAAAAAGGGCTCTAAAATGTATGGTTCCAAGGTATTTTAAAGGTTTCTCTTCCAATTAATCCTTAAAATGTACATTATTTCTACTTATTGACTAATAGCTCATCCCTTGACTGTCTACATAACCTCTGCACTGTGCTTTCCTTGACCAATCACCCTCTGCCACCAACACTGCAGAAAATGGAGTAGATGAAGAAGACAGTGACTACATCCTAATTCCTCGATCTTGCTTCCTCTCTATAACATACTAAAAATGCCCAAACCTAAATTTCTCACCCAAGTGACATGCTACACTACTCTCTATTATCTATTTCACACTTTGGTAAATTCTAATCTATCTCAAAGTCCTGGAAGTCCTTTCCATGGGTGATGATTAAAGGCAGTGTTTCTCTGCGGGTCAGGATCCCTCAGAGCAGACAGAGAAATACACCCTGCTCCCTGGATTCCCACCCATTTGACCTAAAACCTTTAACTTTAAAGATTTTAAGTTACCCAAAAATGTTCCAGGAAAGTAGGATTAGAAGGAGAAGAAATAGAGAACAATCGAAAGACAGAAGATCCATAGAAAGACACACACATAGGTAAAAACTGCTGGGGTTCTAGCATCGCCAAAAGAGGAACCCCAGGAGAAGGCAGAATGCAGACCATGGGCTAGCCTCGTGCTCCAGCTTTTAACCCCCCCGGACCTTCATGGACCCACCCCTGGGGTGGGACTGCCAGTTGCTTGTCCAATCAGAGCCAGGATAGCACCAGCTGCTGGTGTGTGATTGATTGACAGTTGAACCAATCAGAGCTGGGATAGCACCACCCCTGCTGTGTGATTGACAGCTCTGCCAGGCCAGGGCTGGGGGCGGGCCTCTGTCCCACCGCAAACCAAGGCCTGACCCGGCCCTGGCCCCACACGGGCATTCCAAGCATCCCAACGTGTCTCGGGACATCGATCTCATCCAGCCTCTAACAGCGACCATGATGACACTGCAAAACCTCATGGAACCATGGGTCAGTTGTGACAATGCAGGTTTAAGGACACTACGGAACCTCATGGAATCAAGGAGACCGTTGTGCACCTCAGGGGCCCTATGGATGCAAGTGTCAATAATCAAACATTTGGGCCCATAGAAACAAGGAGGCATTGTGACACAGCAGGGCCACATGAAGCCAAGGGACCCTTGTGACTGTGTTGGGGGTCATGAAACCAAGAAAACTTTGCTACATTGCAAGACTTCATGGAATTAAGGGGACCACTGTGACAGAATGGGGAACCATTAGAAAAAAGGGACTTTGGAACAGGTTTGCCTGGTTTGGCCTCCTGGGGGCTGTCTGACATGTCCCACTGAATTGGACATGCCAAGGCCCTCTCCCATCTGACTGTGGAGCGCTGGGGCTCCGTGCTTTTCTTCCTATGGAAAAGAACTATCATTCTTGTCTAAGCTCCCATGGCTGAAATTAGGATTCCACCTCTAAAATTAAATATATTCAAGAGTTACTCTCCAAAAAAATCTACCAATACAGCCAAGTCTGTCTAGCCTTGGCATCTGGTGACTGCCTCTCATCGGCCCCTGCACCACTGGGCCTCACTTGTTTCCTTCCTATGGAGACCATTGTGACACTGCAGGTTGTTGTCGAGCCAAATGGCATTGTTATACTGTAGAAACTTGTGGAACTAAGGGAATCATTGTGACACTGTGAGTAACATGAATACAAGGGGCCATTGTGACACTGTGGGGTCTTGAGGAACCATGGAGACCATTTGGACACTTTGGGGTCTTGTGAAATGCAGGGCATCATTGTGACACTGCAGTCTACCATGGATCCAAGGGAACATTGTGACACTGTGGGGCCTCATGGAACCAAGGACATCTTTGTGGCTCTGTTGGGCTGCATGGTCCCAGGGGGCCAGTGTGAAGCAGCAGGGCTTTGTGGAACCAAGAAGCCATTGCTGCATTTCAGGGCCTTGTGGAGCCAAAGGGCCATTGTGATCCTGCGAGGCACCGTGGATCCATGGAGACCATTGTGCCATTGCAAGGCCCTATGGAATCATGGAGACCATTGTCACACTGTGGGGCCTCATGGAAACAAAGGAGCATTGTGACCCTGCAGGGCCTCATGGAAGGAAGAGGTCATTGTGACACTATGGAAACTTGTGGAACCAAGGGGATCATTGTTGAACTACTGGGCCCCAATGGAACCAAGGGACTACGGTGATACAGAGGGGCTTCATGGAACCCAAAGACCATTATGACACCGTGGGGCCTCGTGGAACCATGGAGACCATTAAGCTCCTTAAGGACTTGTGTAACTAGGGGACCATTATGGCACCTTAGGGCATCATGGAAGCAAGGAGCCATTGTGACACTGCGGGGCCCTGTGGAAGCAAGGAAACACAAAATAGTTGTGGCTGCCTTGGTCTCCAAGAGATCATCTGACAGGTCTGGCTGACCTTGCAATGTGGAAGGCCACTCCCATCTACCCCTGAAGCACTGGGTCTCTGGGCTTTCCTTTGTATGGAAAAGAACTGTCCATCTTTTCAAGGTATCCATGGCCAAAATTTGGATTCCACATCCAAATTTTTGTGTATCCAAGGATTGCTGCCAGACAAAAGTTGTCAGGACAGACAGATCAGGCTGGTCTTTGACTTCTGAGGGGCAGCACTCACCTGTTTTCCAAACACTGGAAAGGGCTCTGTGCTTTTCTTTGTATGGAAAAAATCACCCTTCTCCAGGCACAAATGTCTGAAATTAGGATTCCACATTCATAATTTTGAATATCCAAGGGTTGGTCCAAGCAAACATGTCAGGACAGACAGGTCAAGCTTGCCTTGACCTCTGGTGGTTGTCATTCTCCAGCTCTTGAAACACAGGGGCTCCGTGGTTTCCTTCCTGTGGGGACCAAGGTGACATTGGGAGCCTTGGGAACTGAAGGGGCCATTGTGACACTGCAGAGCACCATGGATCCAAGGGACCATTGTGACACTGTAGAGCCTCATGGAACCAAGGACATCATTGTGGCTCTGTTGGGCCACATGGTCCCAAGGACCCAGTGCAAAGCATTGGTGCGGTGGTTAGCCCAGCTGTAACTCAGAGTCAACCAGATTTTACCCCAAAATATTTGGGCATGGGTTTCAAGCCCTGGGAACCATTTGTTTAATTTAGGGTGAGCTCGAGAGTTCCCCAATAAGGCTTTAGTGTTGCTATGCTAACTTGTCCAGGTTCTACTCCCTTATTTGTTACTTGTTTCCCCTATATGGTTATTGTTCTAGAGTGTTCTAACCCCAAGTGTACACGTTGTTGTTTCCCTTTTGTCTTGGGTCTTTGGATCCTGCCCCTTGTACTGTTCTCGACTTCTCAATGTTTTATTGTTTTTCATCCTGTTATTAAAGTTCCTTTTAAACAATTCCATTGATCCTGCTCCTTTTCATTTTTGCCACTCTCGCCCTTAAGTCAGGGAACCAGAGAGATTTGTTGCAGCCACCTTCATTGTGACTTTTGGCTCCTTAACAGGGGCCCTGACATTCAGGGCTCCCTGTGTCAGTCACATCAGCTGGGGTTAGCTGATGGATAGGCCAGTGCTCCCCAGGATTTTTGATTGTGACCGGCCCGACAGATTCATTGGTTCTTCAAGCGACCTTGCCCAGGATTGGCAGGGACAACGACGGTTTCACCTGCGTAGGATTGCAGGTGGGTTTGGGAAAACGCAAGACATTTATTGCCCATTTTGCCACTGTGTTTTTACAAAATGCACCCACGTTCCATTACTGATTTGGTGTGTTTTGGTGACTGTTCCCCCTAAGGCAGAGAAAGAGAAAAATGGGCAGCCAGATGTCCAAAGCAGAAAGGAGAATATATGGATATTTTAATCCTCACTGATCACGATGTAATATTTTCAAAGAACGAATTAAAATCAATCATGATGCGGATCACTGAAAATTCTCCAGATGCCTCTGCTGACAAAATCTATACCACTGAATTTTGGGACTCACTGGCAGATAAACTGTACAACCTTTCAATCAAAAGGGACCCCATTGCACCCTACATGCTCCCCATCTTCCACCCCATCCTTGACCAGCAAGCAGTGTGTTGAAAACTCAATCCATTGGTCACTTTTGAATTGGGACCTCCCCTCAAACCTGCCTTTCTCAGACCTTCCACGATGGTCCAAGATGGCAATGGCCACGTGGTCTTGGAGCATCATGCCCTGGAGACTCAAGACAGAAGGAGCCTGAATGTGGCTCAGGAGCCTGACCATTCTCCCTCCATCTTGGCTCCTCCACTTGCTGCTACCACAACCTTCTCTTCTGCCCTGAATGAACCTCCAGACTCCACCCCTACAACTGAGGGTTATGTCCCATTGTCAATCATTCCACCTTCACCCTGGGCCATGCCTCCAGAACTCCATCCCGGAAGTCTGCCATCCTAAATCAAGGCCCTTTCTCCGCAACACCTGACAAAATGGCAGTGCCCTTTGCCTCACCCTCCGGCAACAATATAACCTCATGATCAAAGATGCTAAGCCCAACCGTTGTTGAAGTGAAGGGAGAACGACCATCCTTTAATGCATCGAACTCAGGTTTATTCATCGATCAGCCCGGTTAAATAATAGTGTTAACGAACTTCATGCATATTCCAAAATCCAGATTCATGATAGGCTAACAGAGAAAACTCTAACCACTCCTTTTGTTTTACAATACCGTTAGTTGTTTATATAAAACAAAACCAGTGTTCCCACTGTGATATGAGAGGTTCTCAAAACTTGCACATCTGTTCTCAGAGTGCCATCTTTTCCCAGAGACAGTGTTCTGCTTGTTATGGGAAGACTGCCTGAGAACTGTATTGTTTAGAAAGTGATACTTGAGAGAGCTTAATTGTTTATAGGAATCAGGCTGGGAACTGCTTTTGGAACTGCTTTGCAACTACCTTTTACTTTTCTCTTAAATGTATGGCTTCATGGCCTTTTCCTTTAAGCCATGCTTGAACTAAACTCCCGACATTTCCCCTGTTTTTTTTTCTTTAAGAGCAAGGAGATTAGTTTGCCAGGTTTTCTTTATCATCCTATTAACCATATTTTGGATACAGCTACAGAAACAAGGTAATATAAGTAAAAGCAACAAGACTACACCTAATATCCCTATAGCATACATTATAAGATTTCTTACCCATGGTCCTAATCCGAAACTTTTAAGCCATTCATCAATCCCTAATAAGTTCATACAACACATCCATTCTAATTTTTCACACCCATGGCCTTGTGCTAACAGTAAAAAATCTATAGCAGCTCTATTCTGTAAAACAGCATGATTAACACTCCGAACATCTGCAGTTAACATATCTAATATCTGTGAAGTCTTATTCAATTCAGCTTTAGGCCAACACCTTATTTGTTTTGCTAAAGTCAGTGCTTTGCTTACAGCACCCCATGGTAGGAAAGCTGAAATCATTACTTGTTTAAATTTACTCCAGAACCATGGATCTTTTATTTGACTACAGTCCAAATCATGTAAGCTGCGCTTTTGCCTGCTTGCCTTTTGACTTAATTGCATTAACACAGATATATTAGGGTGGAATAGTGATAACTTGCCTAAATAACAAGGTCCACCCTGAGGTTGAGCAGGTATACCATTCCAGGCTCTATCACCACAGATTAAAAATATTCCTGTAGGTAATTTTTTAGGTGTTGTAATACTAGAGCCTTTACATTGATCATAAAGCTGTTTGGACACTATATCTGGGCTTAAAGATGAATCCAGAGTAGCCCATGTCTGTTTATGCTGATTCATCTTTTGAAAATTAGAGTAATCAAAGCTAAACCACCCACCATTGGAAGTGTTGGTCATACTAGCATTTGCACTTCCAAAAAGCTCTAACTCCTCAGGTGGTGAATGTAAAGGAGTATTAAGTGATTGAACTAATAAGCATTGGCGGTAGCCGTCACTCTGACTTGCAGTATACCCTTTTTGTGCAGGCAATTTAATATTTACCATATCACGCATATATAAGGCACGGTTATTAATAAAACTGCAGAATTCTTGAGGGGACCATACTGGAAGTCCTACCAAACAGGTTCTGAAAGGATTAGTAACTCCTCCAATGCTGAGACAAAGCGATGACTGATTAATCTGCCTAGCAAGTGTTATCCATACATTCTCTCTAGATTGACTAAAATGTGTTATGTTCAATTCTTTAGTAACTACTACTACACTAAGCAATATAATAAAAATAAACCTCATTTTTCTGTTTTTACTTTGACCTTCTTTTTCTTGTCAGTTTTTAACCTCGCTGTTCCCAACACCTGAAGACCACACCTTTGTAACCTTCTAATGCAATCGTCTAATGCCTGATTGGGATCACCTTGTATAGGCCCTACAACAGAATGTTGTGTTAAAGGCACCTGTTTTCTACACTTTACAGAGGTTATATATGATGTACTTTGAGCTTTGACCTTTTTTAAAATACACTGTACCTCCCACCGATAATAAGCCAAGATTTTTTGCTCATGCGATTTATAAAGGTCTAAAGCTGAGGCAGTGTTTAGCCCTGTGTCATTCCGTAGTGCACACTCCCAATTATGTTCCCAGGTATGTCTAATGTCTATAGTTACAGGTGTTACACCATAAATGAAAAAGTGACAACTGATTCACCCAGAAAGTCTGGTCACAACCCCCAAAACACAGTGCAACCCAAGCAGCACAATTTGGGCTGTGACATTCAAGGCAGTTCTCTTTTGCCGGTCCTCTTATATGGAAAGATGATAATAATTTAATAATGTCAATCAGTTCCCTGGTCGTCCGGCAACGACGTTTTATCCCAAAGGGTTAAAACCACCCTTAGCTGAGCCATAATGTCCGGCCTTATCAGGCATTGCGAGGTAATTGGACTAAGAAAAGAAAGCTGTTGGTTGTTTTCATTCATGTGAACTTTGAGAGAAGGTGAATGGCAAGTCTGAAAATTATCCTTTCTGTCCTTGAGATTTTCACATCCACCTTTTCCTTGGGTTTCTTAGAATAGTTCAAAATCAGTTTTACAGTCTGTAATCCTTTAGTCATTTGCCTCAAATGGCATCAGCTGGGCAATTCTCAATCCTTTGTTGATTTGGAGTGATGAGAAAATAGTATACACTTAAAGCACTTAAAATATTTAACTTAGCAGACTTATTTTCAAATCAACAGAACTTAACTGGCTTCAAAATTCTATGGGCTAACTGTGTTACACTCTTTGCAATATAAGAATAGGCAATTCTAATAACTAAATAGTATTTTCAGCTAGCAAGGTTTCTCTCTTATAAGGGATCTAAGCTAGAAAGACAAACCAAAAAGGCTATCACTATTTATAGGATATGTTATACGACAAATACAAAAAGAATTTTATGTGCTACAAGGCTCAAACCAAGCTCAGGTGTGCTAATGCAACTCACAAAAACAAGCTAAAGAAATTAACATGTGCGCAGGTTTACTTTGCACACAAGTCATAAAATAAACTCCTATTGTAAAAGCATAAATCTATCTAACATCACTTAAACTTAATAGCACTTATACTTAAAATACTTAAACTTAAAATATTTAAACTTAGTAGAACTTAACATTACTTAACATTACTTAAACCTATCTTTACTTAATAGATTTTTAAATCAACAGAACTTACATGTAAGATCTCTCAATTCTAATAAAACTTAACTGACTTTAAATTCCACACAACCCAAACCAAATATAATTCAAACTTAATAGAATCTAACTTAACTTAAACCTAATATGATTTAATCTTAACAGACCTCGAACTTAACAGAAAATAAACTTAACAAACTTAATAGTATTTAGCATTCAACGGCACTTAATAGATAACTCAACTTCAACCACTTAACAACAAATAAACTCACTATAGACATAAAATACAGCATTCACTATCACTCACCCACAGGCCTGACTCCAAAACACTAAACCAAAACAACCTTTCTCACGTTTTTGCTGCAGCATTTATACCAAAAAGCACACTCATACAATCTCACTCATACAATCAATCCAACACAACATTTTTAAACTTTTCAAAATATAATTTTAGAATCTGATGTTCCACCGACTGAGCCATCCGGGCTTCTGATGTAAAAGACTATGTTAATACAGGTGATTCTGACATTCTGACTCTATGCCGAGCCAAATCGGCCGAAATTTGACCCATGCATACAGTACGCTGATTCCTGTTTCACAGTTTGCTGGGAAGGACAAAAGTTCCTTTAACTTCGCTTGTTTACCATCACTTGTTTCTTAATTTCAGCAGGGATCTTTTCCTTTTGTTGACAAAAGTCACAATTATTACGGCTGTTAGGTCTTAAACTGAAGCTTTTGCCGGCTGCAGGGCGGAGGAAGAAACGCTCCCGCTTGAAAAAGCGCTCTGGTCCCGCGGCGCTTGTGTCGGAGCGGGCGAAAACCCCCCCCGCGCTGCGCTCTTTGTTTACTCACTGGTCCGCTGACTCTGCTGCAGGCACTGCTGCACCCGTGGCGGCTCCCCCCGCGGCGGCGCGGCTCCGGTCGCTCCCGGCGCGGCTCCCGGGGTGGCGCGGCTCGGCTCCCGCAGCGGCGGCTTCCTCGGTCGCTCCCCCCGCGGCGCTCGGCTCCCGCGGCGGCGGCTCCGCTCCCGCGCCCGGGCAGCGCGCCCGTGCCGAGTTCGGAGGAGCAAAGCCCCGCAAGCACCACGAGCTGCGGCCGCTGTCTTGCACTCAGAGAGATAGTAAAACAGTGCATCATATATCACTCGCCATGGCTTGCTTAGCTTCTTGGCAGTTTTACCACTCTTTAAAGCAGCCTCTGACAATAAATCACCGAATTCACGCAATTCCGTTAACTCGTAAAATGTGTGAGGATTCACAGAGATTCTCCGTTCCAGACCATAAGCCAAAAGACCTTGCAATTCCTTCCGTAAGTCTATTCCCTTAATTTGCCTTTTTTGCAAAAACGTAATAAAAAGTTCATATGCGGCTTGCCTCTCCATACCTATTTTAGTGGCCACTTTGCAGCTTTTCCGGGCGTCGGCCGCACGTATCAGCTGGACCCGTCTATACGGTCGTCCAGGGCACGGCGCGTATCGGCGGCTTTTTTTCTCCGCTTTGGTTTCGCGCTTATTGCCGTTCCGGCTGCTTCGGAACCTGAGCCAGTCCTCACTCCTCGTGGCGTTCGCAATCCCCGCTGTGTTCGGTATCACGTCGGGGTGTCGCCATTTGTTGAAGTGAAGGGAGAACGACCATCCTTTAATGCATCGAACTCAGGTTTATTCATCGATCAGCCCGGTTAAATAATAGTGTTAACGAACTTCATGCATATTCCAAAATCCAGATTCATGATAGGCTAACAGAGAAAACTCTAACCACTCCTTTTGTTTTACAATACCGTTAGTTGTTTATATAAAACAAAACCAGTGTTCCCACTGTGATATGAGAGGTTCTCAAAACTTGCACATCTGTTCTCAGAGTGCCATCTTTTCCCAGAGACAGTGTTCTGCTTGTTATGGGAAGACTGCCTGAGAACTGTATTGTTTAGAAAGTGATACTTGAGAGAGCTTAATTGTTTATAGGAATCAGGCTGGGAACTGCTTTTGGAACTGCTTTGCAACTACCTTTTACTTTTCTCTTAAATGTATGGCTTCATGGCCTTTTCCTTTAAGCCATGCTTGAACTAAACTCCCGACAAACCGTCACACTATTTCTAATCCAAATGTTTCTCGCCAAGTTATTCTTCCTCCCCAGAAGACAGTTTGGATTCCCCAGAGCCACCTCACGCCTCAACCCCAGATGATCCCTGTGAAAGGATCTGGAAAGAAGCAGTTAAGGAAAAAGACTGGCAAATAGTCTCGAAAATCCTCATTGCCTCGGGATGTTATGAAAGAAGGAGGCAGAATCCCAGGTATCAGCCATTGGTTTACGGGGAAATCAAGGATCTGTGTAGGGCAGCTAAAGAACATAAGAGGGACTTACTTTGTTTAAATGGCCTAATGAGGGCCATGTTTACAGCACATGTCTTAACCTTCTATGAGTTAAAATATATTATGACCATGTTGTTGTCACCTGCAGAATACACCCTGTGGGAATGGGGATGGAAGTGTTTACTGAATCAATTAATAGCAGACTATGCTAGTAATGAGGCAAGGGCGGAATTGAAACCCACTATCCAGCTGGAGAAGGACAACACAGCCTACCAGATGATCAAGCAGCAGGTATCCCCAGAGAAGGATTGGATGATATCAAAGAGATGGCTTTGAAAGCTTTAATCCAGGTATCAGATGGTTGCACCCCCAATTTGGACTACCTTCGTGGGCCACAGCTAAAGCTTTAGGATAATTAGACCATCTTGGGTGCCTGTTAAGTAAGCAAACCAATGCTACCTCCCTCACATTGAGTGGCCTGCTCTCAGACATAGAGACCATCAGACATGCCACCTTGAAGAACAGCAATGGAGTTTTTACTCTCGGCACATGGGCATGGCTGTGTAGACTCTGAGGGCATGTGTTGCATGAACCTCTCCAGCCACAGCGAGTCAATCCAAAAGAGCATTCAGGTACTGAAGGAAGGGTTCAAGAAGCTTCAAGTGGAAAACAAAGATTGGTTCAATAAACTCTTCCAATCCAAGGGACTAAAGGGTTGGATGATGTCAAGCTAAAACAGGATTATTAATTCTCTTAGTGGTTGTTGCTGTATTGTTAATTCTCCCATGTTTCTTTGGCTACTTTTAGAAAGTCTTACAAAATTCTTTCAGTTCCGTCTTTGTTGTAAAACAGAAAGGGGGAAGATACTCAATACAGGCTCCTCATGGACTCCTTGGAGGAGAGAACTGGAGGCGAGGATGGCACAAAAACCTCTCAGAGACTCAGTGTGGGAAGGAAAATTCATAAAAGTATTCTTAAACCCAAAAAGTACCTTAAAAACCTTGAATATTTCAAGGCATTAATGAGCCCCACTGAGTGTCAGTACAAAGCTATCCAGGGATTTATTAAAGCAGATAATTGGGGGCATGATTGAACAAACATCTCACAGAGTCTGTATTGTCGCCTTCTGATGCGAGGCGAGGGACCTGGTTCTGAGGAAACGGCACGGCGACCCACTGCCCAGGGTCACTCGGGCCAAGAACACACGCAGACACCAGTATGGTGGACGGTTCAAGACCTCTATTGTCCCGTCTCGTCGGGTTTTATACTGGGAAAGTTTCTTCTCTACGTCAGGGGGTCTTACCTTACTGTAATTGGTTAGTAAGGAGTCGAAAGTTGCTAATGTTAGGGGGGACTACATTCTTGGGTGATCACTTATCACTAAAAGTTAGGGGGAGAGGAGTTCTACTGCTTTCCATAACATTGCGAGATTTTCCGAGCGGCTGACCCTATCTACTACATCTCCCCCCCCTTTTTTACAAATGAACGAAGTAGTCATATACATAGCTACTGAGATGAGGCATGGGGTTGTTGACAGAGAAAGAGGTTTGGTAAACCTGGGTAGAAAATCTTGTGACTGGCAGTGCTCCCTGGTAGAATTCACAGCAGCGAATTGCCAGCCTATGAACAGGATGTTGGCCCGTTCTAGGTGGGTCTGAATGAATGAGACTAGCTTGTTCAGCAGGCATGGTCCGAAGGTGACAGCTAAAAGTAGCAATGCCAATGTACCTATTAGGGTAGAAATCAGGGTGGTCAGCCATGGTGATCGACTGAACCAGGACACGAACCAACCTCGTTGGGCTTCCCTGTCTTTCTGTCTCTGAGCCAGTCTGTTTCGGAGTTCAGTCATGGAGTCCTTCACGACTCCCGTGTGGTCTGCATAGAAGCAGCACTCCTCCTTCAAGGCGGCACACAGGCCTCCTTGCTGCATGAACAGGAGGTCCAGTCCTCGCCTGTTCTGCAAAACCACTTCTGAGAGTGAGGAGACTGACTTCTCTAGAAAGGAGATGGATTTCTCGATCCTCTGCAGGTCCTCGTCAATTGTTGCCTGCAGCTGGGACAGTCCTTGGTGCTGGGTCGCTAGGGCTGAGACACCCGTGGCCGTTCCGGCTGCTCCCAGGCCCGGCAGCATTGCGACAGTTACACCTGTCACTTTCTCTCTCTTGTGGAGCCGGCTGGGTTCCCCAAAAAGGCGGTACACTTCTTCATCTGCGTGGTACAGAACCCTAGGAACAATCAGAACTTGGACACAAAAGTTGTTAGAGTCATCGGATTTGGCAAGGAACACACAGGGACTCACTCCAGATCGCTGGCAAACCCACATCCCAGATGTGGATGGGACTACCCACTTATTGTTTTTCTCGTTGGGTTTGACGACGTCGGTGCAGACGTTGCCTTTCTGCCTAGCTAGGATTGCATTGCCAAAGCATCTGCCCTGGCCTGTGACTTGACTCAGGGTGATTCCTTTGCGGGAGGTGTCCCATCTACATTGGTTGGGTGCGTCTGCTGTGGAGTAACTGAAGGGAGTGTTTAGAGCGACTCCTTCGTAAAAGGGGGGTTTGACATCGTAACAAAGCCAACAGGATTCGGTTAGGTTAGGGTTGGATTCGTTCAGGGATAGGAAGGTAGCTTCTAACATGTGGAGGATTGGGTCTAAGTCTGACTCAGCTAAACGGTCTGTCTGAAAAGTTTCTACATGGCTGGTCGGGATATCAGTGACCCTCGTGGGCAAGGCTTTGGGGTGAGTTGCGTTTCTCCCTTTCGGCATGCTTTTAATCATTTTGTTGGGTTCGACCGCTCGGGGTGCTGACGGTTGGAGCCTAATAATTCGCACATTCGCTCTCCCTTTCGACCCTTGAAGGACTACTGTCCACGTTCTGCCTGTTGCCCAGCTAGGGTGATGTGGCACAAAGGATGGGGTATTTGGTGTGGTGATTTCTCTGAGCACCTTGTCACTACTAAGGTGTTGCATGACCCACCTGAATGGCCGATGGGGGTAGTGATCTGGGCTGGCTTGCCCTCTGGCGACAAGCCCCAACAGCAAAATCACACAGAAACACTGTTGATGCTTGGGTCTCACCCGTGTGGGTCTCTCGGGCGCTGCCTGACGGCTTGGTGGTCTGTCGCTTTCCTCTGGAAGGGGGATGTACACATCACGAGGCAGTCCCATGAGCATGTCCTGTAAACAGAAGCTCATAACTCTCATCAGTCTCATTCTGCTCGTTATGGAGGTCTGGTTTAATTGACTTAAGTGGACACCACCTAATTCGCTGTCCCTTTTGACAGCTGCGTACCCTCTCCCCGTGAGCACCAACTTCCAGCCCCATTCCCATTTGCCTAGCTCATTTCTAATTACCACCTGTGGGCCCTCCGCTCCTGTTTCTGCTCCCACGCCTTCTGATCCTCCCTTTTTCATCTGCTTCAGTCGCTCCAGCTGCCTCTGGCCCTCGTGGTACAGCTCCTCAGCCCTCAATGCCCGCTCCTCTACATTCTGCTCCATCTGTTTCACAATGCCCTGCCGGGCTCTCATCAGCTCCTGCTTCCTCTGGGGCTCCAGCTCCTCCTGGACCTCCATGCCCTTCTCCCGCTCCATTTCCATCATCTTGTTCAGGCGCTTCTCTTCCTCCGCCAGTTCCTCGAGGATCATCTGCTTCTCCAGGACTTGCTTGTCCCAGATCATGTTGCACTTGGCACTGAGGAACAGCGCGTTCAGTTCCCGCACATCTTCCTCCTCCTCCGGCTTCATCCTTGTCGCTCGCTGCGGCAGCTTCTGCCTCCCCTGCTGCAGATCCTCATCCACGTCTCTCCCGTGGCCCCTCTCGTCCTCCAGCTCTGCCTTTCTCTGCTTCTCGATCTGGGCCTTTTTCCGGGCTTCCTGCAACGTCCGGATGCCTTTTGCTGCAGCGTCCGCTTTGTCGTTGCCGATCTGGAAGTAGCCTTTGACTGGGTCGTGGCTGTCGATGTGAATGACTGACACGGTGTCCCGTCGCAAAGACAGTGCTTCTTCCGGCATTAGGGCTGCTGCTGATGTTGACACTCCTGGTCCCTTTTTTGTGTGAAGTGTTAAAGCCACCAGCTGGGTGCTTTTCCACGCTCGGGACTGTCCTCCCACTCCGTTCACTAGAGGGACTTCTGTGAATTGCCAATGTCCGGGCCAATGTGCTTGGGGAAAAATCGTGTAGTCTGATCCCGTGTCTGCCCAGAACTGAAACCCTATGACGTGGGGATCCTGGCTGCCGTAAAGGTGGCGTGTCCCCCACACCATCAGGGGCTCCTTCCCTATTCTCATGGCCAAGGCCACCCAGGGATCCCGCTCTGGGGCGTCCCCTGCTGGTCCTGTGACACCGGCGCGGCTTGTGGCGGTGGGGGGTGCGAAAGCATTACTGGTGGTGTTGTGCAATTCTGCCATTGCATTGTAGGTGGGGATGCAAAATTGACTGCCTCCTGTGGGGGCATGGGGTATGAGGGTCCCCTGCCCCACTGGGGGTTGCTGTAGTTGGGCCGCTGCACATTCCAGATGGGAGGGGGCTGAACACGGCCCGGCCACCCCCTCCCTCCCCCGTTTCCCTGAAGCCAGGATCTGCATTCCTCAGCCAAATGTCCCTCAAATTCTTCTTGGTGTGGTGGAGCAGCTGCTGATCGGTGCCTTGGCTGGGGGCAGTTTACTGCCAAGTGGCCTGCCTGGCCACACTCAAGGCACACCATCATGCTGGTTATTGCAGCGTGGACTGCTGCTTGGATGGGAGCTAGGTGTTCCTCTTTTGCCACGTGTTTGATCATGTCGGCTATGTTAGCCCCAGGTGGCAGTGATCTTAGAATGTCTTTGGTGGCTGAGTTGCATTGCTGGCGTAGGCAGTCTGCCAGCACAGGACCCTTTGCCTCTGAGGGTAAAGCAGAGGAATCTAATGCTGCTTGAAGCCTGTCCACAAACTGAGTGAAGCTCTCACTTTCACTCTGTCTTATGGTGGACCACGGGGCAGGTTTAGCCACTACTTTGGAAGCAGAACGAATGGCGTCTCGGGCAGCCCGGGTCGTTGTCATAACTTCATGGGCCCTTAATCCCTCAGCCTGGGCCTGGGGGGCGATCATAGTGGGGTCTCTGCCCATCAATCTCTGTATACTAGAGCCGTGTAGTGGATGGTCAGGTCCCGTTATCTGGGCTAGCTCCTTTGTGCATTGATCCTCCCACTCTTGTTCGAAAACAATCATCCCTGCACCATCAAAAATCATCCTACACGTCTGTTTGATGTCAAAGGGAAGCATGTCATCCCCCCCAAAAACCCCGTCTATGAGTGTGTTAACCATGGCAGAATTAATTCCCTTGTCTGCAATCGCTTTAATAATCGCCTGTACCTCTTTCGGATTCACTGGAGAATAGGTCCTCCTTTGGTTCTCGCCTGCCCCCCCACCACGGACAGGGAACACTAGCTTGGCTGAAGGGGTGTACTCGGCACAGGCTATCTTTATTTTTCGCCAGTCTGTAAGCGGGGTCCGGTCTTTCTCTGATTACCCCTTCACCCACGCGGGAGCGCTGCGACTAGAGACCTTATATGCTGCTGCTCTCCCTCTGTTAACGCTACTATCCGAGCCGGAGCTCCCCGACTTTCTCTCAGACTCGTCCCGGCTCCAGTCCGAGTCGGAGTCGGATGTGGAATGGCCGAGCACTTCCGGGCTGCTCTGCCTTTTTCTCGGGCTCCGACCCCGCCCCCTCCTGTGGGGGGCGGATCGTTCCCTCCCCCTGGGGTCTCCCCGCCTCCTGCTGGGGGAGGTCCTTGCCTTATACGGGCTTAATTTGAATAGAGCGCTCTGATCGGTCTCACCCTCCACCGCGGGGACTGCCCCCCCTCCCCGCTCGCCCGCGCATGCGATGTTAAGCGGGCTGACTCCATTTCCGCCCTTTTCCCCCTCTTCTCTTCCGCCCTGACCATGCGGTCGGTCGCCATTTTCGAGCCCATACGGCGGCGGAGAGACTTTATCGGTCCGGGCGGTTTCTGACCGTCTCGCCGCTTCCCGCGCCTCCTCCGCCAGCCCCCCCCAAAAACACTGCGCCCGTTGCTCTGCCTCCTGCGCTGGGTTGGCGATCGGCGGGGGGAGGACGGGTAGAGGAGCCGTGGTTTTGTCGGGAGGCTCCGAGGGGGGGCTGGGATCTGGCGGGCTCCGCGGGGGGGTTGGGGGGTCTCCCGGGGGTTTTGGGCTCGGGCTCGAGGGAAGGTTGGACGCGCCTAGCCCCCGCACATCCCCATCTGCAATTTGATCACTTTCCGGGGTGGTCTGTGTCGCTGCACCCACCCCTAGCTGCGGAATGGCTATTAAGCAGCTTCTGGCAGCTTTCCAGGTTTCTTGCTCTTCTCGAGCTTTTCGCAGAGCCCGGATGACTCTGCCCCACGATTTTAGGGCTTTCCCCGAGCCTGAGGACATGGTATCCTCGGCCAGGGTTTTCGCACAATTATCCCACACCTCCGGGTGTAAAATCTCCACGGGGCTCTCTATAGCCCCCAGCTTAATCAATCTCGACAATGCGAGAGTCGTATCTTTAAGCTTACAATCAATTCCCCATCGTGTGCACACTTCACTTACGACCTTTGCGATTAGATCCATTATTCGAGGGCGTCCCCTCCGCTGTAGTCGGACCCGCCGCTACAGCCGCCGTCCTCTGTCCAGGCGGACCCCGTTCCCCGGGCACTGGTTCAATCCCGGGTTTTCGGCACCACTTGTCGCCTTCTGATGCGAGGCGAGGGACCTGGTTCTGAGGAAACGGCACGGCGACCCACTGCCCAGGGTCACTCGGGCCAAGAACACACGCAGACACCAGTATGGTGGACGGTTCAAGACCTCTATTGTCCCGTCTCGTCGGGTTTTATACTGGGAAAGTTTCTTCTCTACGTCAGGGGGTCTTACCTTACTGTAATTGGTTAGTAAGGAGTCGAAAGTTGCTAATGTTAGGGGGGACTACATTCTTGGGTGATCACTTATCACTAAAAGTTAGGGGGAGAGGAGTTCTACTGCTTTCCGTAACATCGCGAGATTTTCCGAGCGGCTGACCCTATCTACTACACTGTATCAAAAGGGAAACACCAAGTACCTTAAAATAACTGAAGTACTTAAAGTATTAATGAGCCCCATTGAGTGTTGTTACTGAAAAAGCCTCTCCAGGTACTAATTACAGCAGATAATTGGAGGCCATGATTGCACAGCCCCCTCACAGACTTTAAGGCAAAAGCCAAACCAAAGTCCTTTGAAAAACCTGCAGTCCCTGCAGGCAGCATTAGGGAGCCCCCCCCCCCTTCCCCCCAGGGCCATTCCTGAGCAAGGCTCCCCAGGGACTCCTTCCAGCAGAACCTTGAGGCCACTGGGATGTGGGCTAGGGGGAGATGCTGAGGGCAGGACAAGGGGCTGACAGCACCCAGCCTGGCTGGAGCTGTGCCAGGAGGCCCCAGTGCCTCAGGACAAGGTGTCTCCTGACAGCCCTTCGTGGCACAGGCCCCGCTGTGCCCCAGGGCACCAAGACTTGGCTTCTCCTTGTCCCCACCTGTCATCAGTGCCTCCAGTTCTCTGCTCTGCCTGGGGCCTGGGGACACTTTCTCAGTCATGTCCCTCAGGGGGACCCATTAAAAGTGAAAGAAACTTTGGAGTTGGATTCTGGCTTGGAGTTCTGGAGAAGCTTCTTCAGCTCCCTCTCAGGGACTGATGTTCAGGGCCTGAGCACAAAGCCCCAGAGGCTCATTAAAGTTCTTGTGATGTGTCTGTGCTCCTGAGCTGGGCTGGGCTCCTGGCACAGAGGCAGCTCCTGGTAACCAGAAGAGCATCAAAAGCACATTTCTGTTGATGAGCAGCTCTTCTGCCAGCCCAGCAGGGCTGGGGCACTGCCTGCAGCCACCCTGGGCACAGCACAGACGCACAGAGAGCTTCAATCCATCAGGGCTGGGAAGGTGCTGAGAAGTGCCTGAGGCAGAATCACTGCCAGCCCTTGGCACAAGAATCTCTGGCTGCAGGACAATGCAGCTGCAGCTCCTGGAGCCATCTCCTAAAGCTGGAACATCCCAATGCCTACAGACCCTGTGAGTACATTCTCTGATTGTCTCTTGTGCAGAGCAGCCAGGGGTGCCCAGGGCTGTCCTGCAGAGCAGGGTCCTGCAGCCCAGGGCGCTGTGCTGGGGCAGGGACTCTGCCGCTTGCCAGGGACAGCTCTCAGCCAGCCCTGGCAGCTGCTGCCAGCACTGGGGGACAAGATCTGGGTGGGAGGAGACAGCTTGTAGGGCTTGGAAGTGTTCTCCTTGTGTGGTGAGGATGCTGCATTGTTCAGGACTGCTCCCAGCATGGCATTTAATTGCATAACATTTCCAAGTAGATTATACAGAAAGCAGAACAAGGCAGCGGCTGCATAAAAGGAAATTTTATCAATCTGTTGCTCTGGGTTTCCTGGATGGGAAATTGCATATAGATATTAATCTCCTGGTTCACATTTAGAAAAATAAAAAAATGTTATCTCAGAAGTGAATAAACCCAGAAGTGACAGAAATCAGCACAGGGCCCCTCACAGGCAGCATCACTGTCACTTTTCCATCCTCCTCAGTATTGCTCTGAAGTTGCCATCAGAGCCTGCAGAGCCAGAGCTGGTCCTGGGCAGTTCCTGAGCTGGGAGGGGTTTGCAGGGCAGAGCTGAGCCCCCACGGCTGGGCTGGGCTGGGCTCTGGGAGCACTGGCAGGGCCCAGGCCTGGGCACAGAGAAGCAGCTGCTTGCAGGGACAGCTCCAGGCAGCAGAGCCCTGGGCAGGCAGTGGGGGGAAAGTGCCCCTAAATTGTGCTGGAATATTTAAAGTCCTCTCCAAACCCAACTATTCCATGATTACTTTTTTTACAGATCCTCAAGCCAAGGCACTGCAAATGTCCAACAGCAGCTCCATCAGGCACTTCCTCCTGCTGGCATCCGCAGACACACGGCAGATGCAGCTCCTGCACTTCTGCTTCTTGCTGGGCATCTCTCTGGCTGCCCTACTGGGCAATGGCCTCATCACCACCGCTGTAGCCTGCAGCCACCCCCTGCACACGCCTGTTGGAGAATTTTGCTCAGACATGGCTTGAAGGAAAAAAGGCCATGAAAATATACAGCTGATGGAAAAGTAAAAGGCAGCTGTAAGCAGCTAATTCTCAAGCCTGTTTCTGTAAATAATAAGGTTCTCAGGCACATTTCTATAAACAGCAGAGTTCTCAGGCAGTCTTCTCATAAAAAGTAAATATTCTGTCCTTGGCTGGTATGGGAAAGCAAAAATAACAAACCACAGGTATTGAAAACAAAAGGAGGGGTTGGTGTTTAATCTGTAACCAATGATGAGCTCGGGTTTTGCAATATGCATGAACTTAATTAACACGGTTATAAAAATGTGCATGGTTGATCAATAAATTGGAGTTCGATGCTCATCAATCGGATGGTCGTCTCCCTTCACTTCGTCACACGCCCATGTTCTTCTTCCTGCTCAACCTGGCTCTCAGCGACCTGGGCTCCATCTGCGCCACTCTCCTCAAAGTCATGCACAATTCCCTCTGGGACACCAGGAACATCTCCTACTCAGGATGTGCTGTTCAGATCTCTTTTTTTGATCTTCTTTATTGCAGCACAACTTTTCCTCCTGACTATCATGTGCTACGACTGCTACGTGTCCATCTGCAAACCCCTGCACTACGAGACCCTCCTGGGCAGCAGAGCTTGTGCCCACATAGCAGCAGCTGCCTGGGCCAGTGCCTTTCTCACTGCTCTGCTGCACACTGCCAACACATTTTCCCTGCCCCTGTGCCATGGCAATGTCCTGGGCCAGTTCTTCTCTGAAAACCCACACATCCTCAAGATCTCCGGCTCCAAATCCTACTTCAGAGAATGTGGACTTCTTGCTGTTAGTCTGTGTTTGGTATTTGGTTGTTTTGTGTTCATTGTTTTCTCCTATGTGCAGATCTTCAGGGCTGTGCTGAGGATCCCCTCTGAGCAGGGATGGCAAAAAGCCTTTTCCACCTGCCTCCCTCTCCTGGCCATGCTCTCCCTGTTCATCAGCACCTCATTCTTTACCTATCTGAAGCCCCTCTCCATCTCCACTCCATCCCTGAATGTGGTTGTGTCATTTCTGTACTTGGTGGTGCCTCCAACCCTGAACCCCCTCATCTACAGCCTGAGGAACCAGGAGCTCAAGGCTGCAGTGTGGAGACTGATGACTGGATGCTTTCAGGAACATTGAACTTTTGGCCAATTTCTGCAAATCACTTGTAATAAAAGTCATCTTTGATACTTCTTGTTGGCTTCATTTTGGAGGTTCTTTTTCTTTGTTTTACCTTACTAATCTTTTCCACAAAGAAATGTCATGGTTTGTGCTATTTCTCATTTTGTTTCCCTCCACCTTCCCTGTGGCCACAGACTGTGTCAATGAGGGGCTGCACTCTTGGTGGCTTTAAAGGAACTAAAGGATCCCCCAGCAATTTTTTTTTTTCAGAGATCCCCTAGTGTTCCCTTCTCTGGAGCTACAGCAGCAATGCCTGTTGTGCATAGCTGGGGGCAGATCAGTGCTGACACAGCAACTCTGGTCCTGCTGGCCACACCATTCCTGATAGAGGCCAGGAGCCATTGGCCTTCTTGCCTACCTGGGCACACTGCTGGCTCATGTCCAGCCTGCTGTCCCTCAGTCTCTGAAGGTCCCTTTCTGCCTCGCTGTCCTCCAGCCACTCTGTCCCCAGCCTGTAGTGCTGCAGGGGTTGTTGTGGCCAAAGCGAAGGACTCGGCACATGGATTTGTTAAACCTCACCTTGTTGGATCTGGGCCCTGGATCCAGCCTGTCCAGGTTCCTCGGCAGAATCCCCCTACCCTATCACAGAACCATGTTTGTCTAAACAATTTTAGTATGAAAATAACCTGTGTATGATGGACTCATCAGATGCTGCTGGGACGTTGCACATGGCTCAGGTAAGAGTGAGATTGTTATTACATTGTTTCCTATTCAACTATGGTATGTTGGCCATGAAGAGAAACTTTCTGTGTCTCTGAGTCTCACCAGTTCCTGACCCCCAAAGGACGCAAACTTGATGAGTTCTGGTTCCCACTCCAGTGGCTGCATTTGCACCTCCCTCCATAATCAGAGCAGAGCTCCCTTGTCCCAGAAAGTCCCTGGCAATGCAGGGATGAAGGAAACAGGACAGGCTGTGGGGATCAGGGACAGGGACAGGGATTTGGGGTGGTTGTGAGCCCAGGGTAGGACCCGGCCTTTGGCTTTGGTGAACCTCATCCCATTGTCCTGGGCCCATGGCTCCAGCCTGTCCAGATCCCTCTGCAGAGCTTCCTGCCCTCCAGCACAGCCACACTCCCACCCAGCTTGGGCTCACCTGGGAACTGAATGAGGGTGCCCTTGATGGCCTCATCCACATCAGCAATAAAGAGATTGAACAGACCTGGCCCCAGTCCTGAGCCCTGGAGACACCCCTGGATGTGACTCCATTCCTCAGCTGCTCTGAGGGCCAGGGGGTGGATGATGTAAATGGTGGGAGGGTGTGGGGACAAAGTGATTGATTGTCAGCCATGAAGGGTGTTGATTTTCATATCTGTTCAGACTGCATGAGGAGGTGCTGGGGTGCAGCGAGGACCGCGGCCGGAGACCCTTGTGACCCGGCTAGCTGCGAGGGTGGCCAACAGTCCCACTGCAGCGGGGGGTGTCAGCTCCGGTGGCAGGGCCCCAGGGATGGCAGCTTCAGGCACCCCTCAGCGGTAGAAGCCTCAGGCTGTGCCTGCAGGACGAGGTCTCGGTGGTGAGCTGCTAAAAGGGCGGAGCAGAATGAGAGCCGGACACTTCCTGGGGTCAAACGGGTTTAATGTCCCTGGGGACGATCAGCAGGGAGCGACGAACTGGGAAGGACCAGCAGGAAGTGACCAGAAGACAGGGTAGAGCACGAGACTCTAAAGGGAGGTGGTGACTAGGGGAGGGATTTACAAAGAACCAATCCGGGAGAAACAGGGGATGAGCTTAACATAATAGACTTACAGGAAGAACCAATTGATACAATGTAGAGGAGGGGCCCCGGGACCTCAGCCAATCACTACTCTCACTGAGGGGAACTTTCTGGAAACCTGGGAGGAGTGGGGAGTGATTGACTGGGCCCAGGGAGGAGAGAGGGGTATACATATTTGGGAATGGAGGGAGGGGAAATTACATAACATGAAGGTTACCGTAACAACTGAATGAGAGACACAAACCAGGGCGGGGAAAACTGGGAGGACAGAACCATCATAACTCAGGGGGGAGGAACAGAACATACCAACAAAATACACTACAACATCTCCCCGTTTTTTGTTAAATAAAATTGAAATGAATGGAAAACTTGTGTTTAAAAAGTTCAAAATGCGGAATTCCGGGGCTGATCAGTCCATGAAACTTCTTCTTCATAGGACAGCTCCTGGTGGTACAGGGGAGGTGTAGCGAGATCTTCTTCATCTGCAGAACCGTCTGCCTCTGAAGGGTAGCTGTTCACTTCTGCAGATTCTCCTGCTACCACCTGGTTGACGCTCGGAGCTGTGATTTTGTTAAGGAGTCTTTGGATCAGCCCACGGATCAGCGAAAAGCAAATTAGGAGTAAAAACAAAACCAAAACAACTTTCAAAACAGATTCCAGAACAGAACTGGCCCAACTGCCCAAGCCCCAACCCTTAAAAATGTCCCTCAGCCAATCTGATGTTTCTTGCTCCAAGCGGTGAACCTGGTCTTTCATGCGCATGATTGCGTGTCTGACGTCCTTGGCTCGTGAGGATAAATTCATGCAGCAGAGGCCCTCGAACTCCTCACATTGATGGTGATGGAGCAGCAATAGGAAATCTATTGCTACCCTGTTTTGGAGTGTCGCCTTCCTTGTTATTTCCTCGTCTGTGAGGAGGTCGTATAACGCAGCTGAAGTCAAATTTGCTTGCTTAACCACCCAACACTCTAGGCAGCCCAATTCACCTAGAGACTTCGCCACTGATACCCACGGCAACAAAATGGTAAAAGCGACGGTTTTGGAATGGGACCAATGTGTAATTTGATCATCACAGTCTTCTGGGAGATCTTTAAGATCTCTTTTAGACCTAGCCAATTCTGCTGTGATGTTTGTCCTTTTCCAATTAACAATTTGTGTTATGTTGGGGGTAAACAGCATCAGCTTGCCAAAAGTGCACGGCCCTCCGATCAGACCAGAGGGGATGCCTGCCCACCCTTGGTCGCCACAAATCAAAAACACGCCTCTTGGAAGGGAGTAAGGGGTCTGTCCAGTCGTGGTGGGGCCGAGGATTTTCAAAACGGCCTGACACCACTGCTCAGCTTGATATTCAACCTTGGACTGCAGGACCACCTCACTGCCCTTCTCTATGGGAGCAAAGGTATAATCAAATTGAAAACAAATGGAAGAATTGGCAGAACCGAGAAGGTGTAACTCTGTGGGCTCAGAGGGTGCAGGATCCAGCCTGTCCACTCCGTCTCTCCAGGCATTCGAGGAATCAAAACTGGGGAGGATGGTAAGGCTCCGGGCCAAAATAGGGGAAAGGGCAGACTGAAAGGCGGAGGGGAACTCGCCTGGAGAGAAAGGGATCCCCACAAGGCACGACGATATCGGGTCCTCTGCTGATCCTGCGTCGAGGCAGATATGGTCCTGCCCCAACGCCTGAGCCAAGGTACGCCAGACATTCGCCTTTGGCTGAGGGACGATCCACGCCGCTTGAGGTGGCAGGAGGAGGCAGAAGATCATAAGAGGTAGAAGAATACTTGGGCGCTGCCAACATCGAGGACTGAGCTGGGCCATTCTGGTGTCGCAAGGGAGATGAACTGAAAGAACAAATAAACATGGTTACCACTTAAATTCTTACTTAAAGAGATGGTTCTGTCCCAAAAAGCAGATTAAGTTCGGAGGAGGAATCTGAGACAGGGGAGGAAGGTCGGGAATCAAAAACAACTCGGAAAGGGGCGCGGATCAACGGTGGTGAGGAAGGGGACCCTGCTGGAGGGAACCTGTCGAGAAAATAAAAGTGGGAGAAAGTGTGAGGTTTCCTCCTCCGCCGCCAGCATGCCTCCTGCACTTGTGGTACAGCCTCCTATGTCTTTGCCTGCTTAGGTAGGAAAGGCTTGACCCACTTGGACGGTACCCATTTTGGCCCTGAGGGAGTGGACATGCAAGCGTATCCCCTCCCCCAGGTAACCAGGTCAAATGGCCCTTCCATTCGCCAGGTCTCCGGATCCCTTATCAGGACCGGAGGCCTGACCTTCGGCTGCAGCTGTTGGTGACTGCCGAAGTGTCGGACAACTGGAGGATTCAGGTTGTCGAAAGAGCAGTTTAGGAAGTTCAAGGTGTACAAAGCTCTCGACAACCGGACGTGGGGGGTCTCCACCTTCACAGCCGCGCGTTGTTTTTCCAGGGTCTTTTTCAGGTTCTGGTGGGCCCTTTCCACCACTGCTTGGCCTGTCGGGGAATAGGGGATGCTGGTCTTATGCTCTATTCCCTATTGCTGCAGGAAGCTCCGCAGCTCCTTGGAGGTATATCCTGGGCCATTATCTGTTTTTAGCGCCCTAGGGATGCCCAGGACAGCGAACGCCAGAAGCAGATGCTTCTGGATATCCGCCGCCCTTTCACCTGTGTGGGCAGAGGCAAAGATAGCTCCCGAGAAGGTATCGATGGAGACATGGACGTAACACAACTTCCCAAAAGATGGGATGTGTGTCACGTCCGTCTGCCACACTTCACAGCTCGCCAAGCCCTGAGGATTTACCCCTGACGCGATGGTAGGCATCTGATGGGCTTGGCATTGGGGACATGTGGCCACGATCGCCTTGGCCTGGTCCTGCGTAAGATGGAATTGCCTGACCAAGCCCGGCGCATTTTGGTGGAAACGCTGATGGCTGATCTTGGCCTGGCCGAACACGTCGGGGAGCGGGCCCACCGTGACAGCAGCCGCAGCCAAAGAATCGGCTCGTCAGTTGCCCTCCGCAATGAACCCTGGCAGATCGGTGTGCGATCTCACATGCATCACGAAAAATTGGTGCTCTTGGTGGGAGACTAATTCTACAAGTTTAGAGAGCAAGTTAAACAATTTTTGGTTGGAGACCTCCTGCAGAACTGCTGATTCTGCTCTAGATACTACACCAGCTACATATGCAGAATCTGTGACCAAATTAAAGGGACCAGGAAACTTCTCAAATGCCCGGACGACTGCGTCTAACTCAGCTACTTGTGGAGAAGCCTCCACAATGGTGACATCAGCCTCCCACCACTGAGTTTGAGGATCCTTCCAAGTCATTACAGACTTGTGGGATGCTCCAGATGCGTCAGTAAACACTGTCAGGGCATCTAGAGGCTTCCTACTCTGCATCCCTTTGATAGATAATTTAAATTCCGAATTAAAAAGTTTATGGGCCGGCCGATCGACTGCAACGCGGCCAGTGTAGCTATCTAATGTGAATTGGAGCATTTCGTTGGTTTCCAGCAGCTCATTGAAGGTCTTTAATTTACGTTGGCCCAAAACCAATTGAATTGGAAGATGGATGCATGTAAAATCACAGCCTGCCAGCTCCCTGATCCGAGATCTTGCTTTTCGGATCAGTTCGGCTATCAGCTCTTGTGGCCTCGTCATTCTTTTGGACCTATGGTGGCTGAGGAACACCCACTCTATGATTAAGAGGGGGTCGCCCAGACCCTGGTCCTTCAAGCTCTTGTCCCATTGATGGATCAAACCGTGAAGATGTGGCAGTTTCCCCAGAATGATAAATTTGAATGGCAGGCCCGCATGGTAGCGGTGGGCCTGCCTGGCCGAAATGGTCTTTTGAACCTTCTCTAGGGCTACCTGAGCCTCTGGGGTGAGTTCCCTAGGAGAACTCAGCTCCTCTCCCCCTTTCAATAAATTGAAAAGGGGGGCTAGGTCTTCTGTTGGTATACCTAGCCAGGGTCTCACCACACAGTTGGTGGACATCTGCTAGGGTCTGGACTGAAGTCCTTATAGCCAATTTTTGCGGCACAATGGTCCGCTTTGTGATTTCCAAGCCCAGGTATTTCCAAGGTGGCATCCTTTGAATTTTTTCTGCTTGGAGCTCGAACCCTGCAGCAACCAACGCACTGGTTGTCAGGTCAAGCGCATGGGCAAGTAGATCATCTGTTGGGGCGCAAACGAGGATGTCATCCATGTAGTGATGTAACAGGACGACATCCCCGAGGGCTGTACGAACGGGAGACAGCAGCGAAGCGACGTACCACTGGCAAATCACAGGGCAGGAGCAGTGCCGTGTCACAGCTGGCACTTGAAACACTGCATGTCATCCGGGCATTACAGCATGGGTGATATTCCACCATCCAGAGGCTGCAAGATCAGCTGCGCAGGGCATGGAGGACTCGGCCTCGCCTGTCGGGGCTCGGCTGCTGCACTGCCAGATGACTTAGGAGGAGAGCTGATCTGGGAGGCTGTCTTTGCTGGGGCAACCTGAGCCAGGGGTAATTTTCCTTTTCTTCAAGATTTTTCTTTTCTTCCTTTCCATTTTTTATCTATATTGTAAATACACAAATTCTAGAGTATATTATAATTATATATATTGCTATATATTATAGATTACTATAAATAATTCTAGAATGTGCTATGATACACAGACTGCCAGGAGCTTTTCTTTGCTGTTCAGGGTCTGCAGGGCAAGAGGCAGGAAAGGGTGAAAAGGGAGCTTGTGCTCAGCAGCACAGCTGGCTGAGGGGTCCTGAGGCCCTGCAGGGGGAAAAGGGTGCTTGTGCTCAGCCAGCTGCCCAGGCGTGCAGTGCTGCAGGCGAAATGGCCAGAAGCCCCCTGGCATTTGGTGGTTCTGCTGAAGCGTTTGTGCTGCCCACAGAGTGGCTGGGCAGGGGCCGGAGCTGCGGGGATCCCTGCCAGAGCGGTGCCTGGCAATGGCCACAAGCCCTCTGCCAGGCAGGAAGCGCCATCCGTGTCCTCCTGCCCGTGTGCTGCTGGCTGCCTTGCTGAGGGCTCCCAAGTGCCCCTGGATGGGGCTGCTCTGGAGCTGCTGTGGGGCTGCGGCGCTGCTGCTGGGCAAGCTTGGCCGGGCTGGGGCAGCCCCTGAGGGGCTGGGGCGCTGGCAAGCCCTGAGCAATGGGCTGTCAGAGGCCACAAGCAGCCCCCCGGCAGCTGCCCGCCTTGTTCCTGCCAGAGTTGACTTGCAAGAGGGATCCTGGGCACTCTGGAACTAACAGCATCAGTGTTGTTGGAAACCCAAATGCAGGGAAATCTCAGACCTTTGGTCTTGTCAGCAAAGCTTAGAATTAAACACAGGATTTGATCGGAAACCTTGGAAAGGGCTACCAAACTTAGGTGCTAGAAGCGAGAATGAGGATTTCTAGTTTTTTATAGCAGAGACACGGGGAGGAAAGTTTAGAGTTTTAGAGTCCAAGATCTAGAAAAAATAAAAGTAGTTACCATGGTAAACAAGAAGTTTAGGATGCAGTGCTGTGAGTTTGTGTGTCATAACATGATTGGCTAAGGAAGCTTACACTGTAGCATGAGTCCATAAGATGAAATATTGAAGGGTAGGCTCCAAAACACAAGTATCCTTGTTGGCCGTGTCTTCTTGGCCTAGAAATCCTTCAAAGCTCTTGTAACTACAAGTCTTGTGGCCTTGTGAGCCATGCGGTGGAGATGTGGGCCAAACTCACCCTTCCTGTCTTTGTAGAAGAGAAGAAAAAGCAATGGCATCATCTAAAAAACTCAGAGGTCTGCTTTCTAGCTCATTCCAAAGTCCTTCGACTCCCCCAAAGTAGGATTTAGCTCCAAATAGATGACAAGGACTCTTAGTGCTGGCTCTTTGACTCCAGAGCAGCTGCTTTAGAATCTTTCCCATAACCCTGTGCAGTTATGTGCCAGAAATGGATAATTTGAAGAAACTTTCCCAACTGACTTGCATGGAGGTTTGTCTGAAGGGTATTTGAGGAGAAAGCCTCCCAGCAGAGGTCTGGGCTTTGGCCTAGCTGTGTCCCCTGCTGATTGTGAAGTGTGCCATCAGCAGCAGGGCTTTCTGGGCTAAAAATATCATCAAGACACTTGGACTTGCTCTTTTTGGCCTCTAAAAGCTGGACCCAATTTTGGGGCAAATTTGGAGACCTCATCTATGGGTGGATGGAGCACCTAGGATTTTCCCAATTGCTGGGAATGGTTCTGCAGGTCCCTGGAGTATCCAGGGCCCTGGTAAGTTCCTGCTCCGCACATGCCTTGGCAATGAGAAGCAAAGGAACCCAGCCCTTTTTGTGCTGCCTGTGTCACTGCGCCGGGGTCATGGGATGGGAACACGCAGCCCTTGTGCTGGAGCTAAGCTGCTCTGCCCAGCGCTGGTGGGTTCCATCCAAGCTGGTTTTGCTTGTCCTGGTTCCCTGACAGCTGGGACCCTGGGCAGAGCCCTGAGAGCCTGGTCTGCCCCCAGGGAAGGAGAAGGAGCCCCTGGAGAAGCTGTACTGGGTGGGGATGCTGCTGCTGCTGCTGGGGACTGCAAGGGTGACATCAAGGATGACAAGCTCTTCCTCAGCCTGGCCACTGGAGGCTGAAGGTGATGGACTTTTGATTCTGGCACTTTTTTCAAAGCTAAACTCCACAGGGAATTTGCAGATGAGTCCCCATCTGGGGAAATTCTGCCAGATTTGGGCATGACCCAGCGTGGCTGGGAACCAAAGGCTCCCCCTTTGCTGGGGCAGATGCAGCTCATTCTTCAGTCGGCTGCCCAGCTGCTTTTGGCAGGGCTGGGGCATGGGCTGGGGTGGGTATGAAATGGGAGTGGGCTCCTAGCCCTGCCAACAGCCCCCAGCACCCACCGTGCCCCGAGCTGGGGCTGGGGCAGCCAGCCTGACACAAACAAAGCCCCATGGTGGGAGCAGAGGTGGGACTACACAACCTGAGCACAGCTGCTTTGCTGTGCAGGCAAGGAAAGGCTTGGGCTGCTCCACTGCCCTTGTTTGCTTTGGGATCACCGTGATTTTGGGGGGCAGTGCAGGGAGGAAGAGAGAAAGTGTGGGCTTCCCTCACCCAAGAGGGAGCCTTCCTCAAGGCTCTGACAGAGATAAGACTTTTTACCATTTTTCTTGTTTTCCCTTTTTGTCTCTAACCTCTTTTCAATAATGTGTTGTTTGTTTTTCCAGAGGAAATGTTCCAGGTGGTCCAGTGTGAATGGGGAAGGGCTGGGGAGCAGCTGTGGCATGGATGGGCTGTGCCCTTGGAGAAGGCTGAGGCCATGGTTTGGGAGCAGCTTTTCTTCCAGCCATGGATGGTGTGAGGTGGGTCCCTGTGTGCTTGGCAGGGTGGGATCAGAGCTTTTGGGAGCTGGCAGCGAGCATAGGAGCATCCTGCTCTGGGCAGCTGCTGAGGGCTGGATGTGCCCTGGCTGGCTGCAGGCTGGGCACATGTGCTGCCCTCCTGCTCTGCTGCCAAAGGCATCAGGGATGGGCAGCTCTGGGCACAGCTCTGGGCACAGCCAGCATGGTCTGGGCACCGCAGGCCTTGGCACAAGGGCACAGGAGCCCTCAGCTGATGGGCACTTTCTGCTTTCTCTCCTTGCAGCCGGGCTCTGCGAGTGCTGAGGCTGCTCTGGGCTCTACCAGGGCTCTGCTGGGCTCAGCCCTGGGCCCAGCTGGGCTGGCTCTGCCCTCACATTGCTCTGACAGCTCTGCATCAGACGAGCCCCTTGCGAGCACAGCGCCTGAGCTTTCTGCTTTGGCAGGTGAGTGAGACTCTGCTGCAGGCCCAGAGATTGCAGCTGGGGACACACCTCCAACTGGCAAGGACCCAAACTCTCCACAGTCCCAGCTGAATTCCTGGATCTGTACAGGGTGTTTTGTGTGTCCCATTCTTCCTTCTTGATTGGCTGGAATTGTGCAATTGCACTTTCTTCCTCCTCTAGAAGTGCCACGAGTGGGCCAAAGCTGGCAACTGGGCCGTGCTCCTGAGGCAGTGCATTCTGGAGCTGGTGGATGGAGGATTGCCCTTCTGCACTGCCAAACCAGAGCAAAAAGCTGTTAAGTGGGACTTTGTGTCTCTAAGAAATCCCTGACAGTTTCAAAAGGAATGTGTAGCTCATTCAAAGGCTGAGAAAGAAGATCATCTTGGAAAGGATTTTGGCTTTGACACAGTTTCCATTCCCAGTCCTGCTTGGAGCTGGAATGGCACAAAGCAATTTCCTCTTTCTTCGACCACAATTTAAAATAACAATATTGGAAACAATCCCCAAAAACTTTTTATAAAGATTGCTGAGGTTAGTAAGATGGATCCATGCCATCAGCACATTTACAAAATAAATAACTGAGTACTGTTTCAAAAGATCAGTTACCTCTTAAATCAAAGTTAGAGAAGATTTTCCACTGCAGACTTGGGTTTTGTTTTTATCTTTCACATTTTAAAAAGTTTTTATTACTTTTTCTTTTTTTTCCTTTCAATAGAAAACATGTCCTATAAAAGGAATGTTCTTTGCTCCTGGTTCCCGTGTGGAGCAGCTCCCTTCCTGCTGGCTGAGCTGCTCAGGCAGAGCCCGGCAGCTCCTGGGCCTTCAGGGCTGAGGCTTTTCCCCATTGCTGGGCACAGACTGATGGAACAGCACTGCTGAACTCGGGCACACAGAGGCACCAGCAGCAGCTGCCTTTGGCCACCTGAGGCTCCAAGGCCCAAACTCTGAGCAGCCAGGGCTGGAAGAGACTGGCAGGATCTGATCCCTGACTCTGGGCAGACAGGACTGCAGAAATGACCCCACAGCAGCAGCAGCAGCAGCAGCAGCAGCAGCAGCACAGGGAGCTGACTTTGAGCACAGCCCCTGCCCCTCTTCCCTCCCGTGTGCAGCGGTGTCACAGCAGCCTGATGCACCTGGGAGCCCCCAGTGCCAGCAGGGACTGGAGATGGCAGCCCTGGGCTCCTGGAGGCTGTGCAGGGAACGGAGCTGGGCACTCCCTGTCCATGGGGAGCTTCCAGATGGAAAAGGCTGCTGTGCCAAGGCAGCCCCAAGGGCACAGAAAGGAGGCTCTGGAGCACTGGATCTGTGCCAGTGCCACAGTCCTGGGCAGCAGGCAGCGAGCCCTGGGGGAACAGAGGGCACAGCAAGAGGGACAGGACCAGGCAAGGTCAGAGACTGGAGAGAGCCAGGCCTGGGAGCAGGAACAGCTGCTCCTTTGCACTCTTGGAGAAAGCTCTTGGCTGGTTCAAAGCACTGAAAGGCGTGAAGGGCACAGAGGAGGCCACAGCAAACAGTGCTCCTGTTTGCACAGCCTCCCCTCTCCGTGTCCCAGAAGGAATTGCATGGACTATGTTCTTCTCTCCGAGTCATCTCGTTCAGCATGAGCAGCTCAGCACCAGGAGCTGAAGGAGCTGAAGCCTCAGGCCACAGGAGCTGGGCAAGAGGGAACTTTTGGAGCAAAGTAATGCTGCTAAAATAGCCCCAGCTAAATGCAGTGGATAGAATCATGGAATCACAGAACACAGAATCCTTTCCGTTGGAAAAGCCCTCTGAGCTCACTCAGTGCAGCCGGTCACCCAGCAGTGCCAGCCCAGCACTAAACCACGTCCCTGAAGTGCCAAGGCCTGGACACCAGCCCTGAGTGAGGCCTGGACAGCAGGCCCTGAGCCAAAGCTGGTCTCTGAATGAACCTTCCAAGCAAAGGTTATCTTTGTATCTGCTCCCTGATGAAATATGCATGGTCATTAGCACTCTGATAGATGTAGCCACTCTCTAGTGAAACATGTCTTGACCTTTGTGTATTTAGAAGCCAGACAAGGCCATGAAATCTGACATCTGGCCTTGTTTGGGGCTGTATGGTCAAAGTCACCTACCTTGGTTCCTCCTTGAGCCCTGGCCAGGCTTTGGGAGGGACCCAAGAGGAGGATGAAACCAGATGTTGCAACACTGGAAGTGCTGTCAGTTTGTTCATTCAGCACTGTCAGAGCTGGGCCCTCTCCCAGCGGGGTTGGAGCCTCACCTGGGGCTGGAGGCACCTGCAGGAATTCCCAGTGCCCAGGAGTGGCTCTGCAGCCCTTGGCTGTGACAGCTTCCCCAGCTGCTGTGTGGGTCTGGGGGATGGTAAAGGCTGAGGGTAAATGCTGCTGCATCTTTCTTAATCACTGCAGGCAATCTTTGGTGGGGATGGTTGGGTGCATTGCTGAGCTGCTCCTTTTGTGATTCTTTGCTGCTCTGAACTGCAGTGAATGACACTGCTTCCTGCAGCTGGAGTCTGTGGCTTTGGTGCTGACCCTGCCCACTGGTAAAACAAAAGTGGCACAGTCTGGCCAGATGCCAACAAACTGTCACTTGTTCAGTGTAAATGTGAGGAATCAGTCCCATCAGAAATTCCCAGCTGGGAAGCCCTTCCCTGGAGTTCCCTGGCTGTAGAGTGGGCTGAGGTCGGAGCCCCGTGGGGGCAGTAGGGCAGTCGGGTAAAAGAAACTGCACCCCTGGATGGCTTCAAATGCATCCAAAAATTGCATATGGAAAAGGAAAAGACCTTGTGGGTTTGGGCAGACAAAGATGAATTTGTTGAGAGGAAACAGAACCTTCAGAAGGAACAATGATTGTTGGAATGCTCCCACATGGAGCAACAGAAGAAGGTTTTAATCTTGAGCTCAGATGCACTTGTGCAAGTGAAATATCGATATAATAAAAACTATATACAGATTTATAGTATAATAAGACCTTAATATATGTTTATATATTCATATATATGGCTATATCTACATATCTATATCTATATTTCTATATCAATATGTACATATAAAATAATAATAATGTGAAATAGTGCTGACAATGCTAATTTGCTATCTTTGGCTGCTCAGGGATGTAACACTAAATACCCTACAGAACAGGACTGGCCAGGACCCTAATGTCAGTGGTCAACTTTGTGAGATTGTATACAATGAAAAAGGGAGGAAGGGAGGAAATTGGCTATTTTTACAGGGTGTGCTGATATTGTGATGCAGAGTGCTTTGTCTGTTCCTGTGAAAAATACAGTGATTAAGCCTGCAGGGTTTTTCATGTACCAGACTATGCACAAGCTGCAGGATTGGTTGAAAGGGTGAAGGGGTTGTTAAAAGAGCAGTTGGAAAAATGAGGAGATGGGAACCTTTGCCCTTGGAGAACCCATCTCCCAGATGTGCTCCATGCCCTTAACAATGGCCCACTGGGGAAATGGAAATCCTCTGGCTGTGCACGGCTGCCCCAATTTGCAAATCCAGCCATGGGCAGTGAGACTTGGGCTGCCTGGGAAATTGTTCTGGCTGTGATGGCCCCTGGCAGGGCCAGCCCAGAGGCTGCAGGGCTGGGCCTTCATGCATTGGAATTCATTAGGATAAATTCAAAGAAATGAGAGCTGTCAGTACTGAAACAGGAATTCAGATTCCTCCAGGACACTTTGCTTTGGTAACTGCTCCCTTGGAGCTTGGCCTTGCAAAGTGTTCCTGTCATGGCAGGAGGAGTTGATGCAGAATATCCAGGAGAAATTACAGTAATTCTATAAACAATAATGAACAAGATTGGATTATTCAACCCCATGACAGGGTAGCACAATTATTGATCTTGCAACTTTAAGAACGATTGTGAAAAAAGGAGATCCAGCTCAAATCACCACCGTTTGTGGAGATAAAGGGTTTGGATCCAGCAGCCCTAATAATGGAGCCAGAGTGTGGGTCCAGAGTCCAAAAGGCCCTCCCAAGGTAGCTGAAGGAGCAGCTCCTAGGAAAAACAACTCGAGTCCTGAAACCTGGGCAGGAACAATGGGAACGTGTCCTTGCAGCCAAGGATTCTGTGTTTGAGCATGTAGATCTGACAGGATATTGTTTTACACATCCTGCCAGACCAGATCTCCCTGTTTCCCCCAAGCGCCCCTTTGAAACATGCTGTGATCCACGGGGCTCCATGTGAAGGCTGCTGTGACACTGAGGGACTTGCACAGGAATTCCATCCAGGAGCCTGGGTGCCCCTCAGGAACTGGGACCCGGCCCCTTCCAGCCAGAGGGGAAAGGGCCCTCCCCAAGCCTTGTTAGCCACACACACAGCATGGTAAAGCTGAACAGCAAAGGGCCTTGGGGCATTATTCTGGAACTAAAAAGGTGCCAGCTCCATGCACAACAGAATTCTTGCTCCTAATTGGAATGAGATTGAGAAAAAAGGATGAAGAACGGTGTCACTAACGTACTACTGATGTCTGTAAGGTGTACCTTGATAGTCAGCCAGAATCTTTGTCTGCCACAAACACCTCTGGTGTTTCACCAAGGGATTGGTCATCAAAATGTAATGATGGGTTATGATGGATTGCTGAGCTTCTTTTGTAATTCTTTGCTAATGATGATGTGCTTTGCTGAGCTTATCCTTTTGTAAATCTTTTCAGCTGTGCATGATATAAATGACACAATTCCTTAAGGTGGTGTCCGTGTCTTTGGTAGTGACCCTGCCCACTGGTGAAACAGGGCCCCCTCTTGCCCAAGTGTTCCCTGGGAAGGCAAAAGCCCTCACTCCAAAATTCCCCCCTTCATACCCTGAGCATGATGTGCTCTGGTCTGGGCTGTGCCCAGGGTCAGTTGGGGTCCTCTGTCCTGGCTGTGTCCCCTGCCCAGCTCCCCCGCAGCCCCAGCCCCTCCCCAGCGTGGCTGGACGAGGGGCAGGACAGGCCTTGGCTGTGCTGCAGCTCAGCAAGAACAAAACCATCTCTGCGTGCTCAGCCCTGTGCTCAGCACCCAGCCCAGCAGTGTCTCAGTGCCAGGGGCTGTGCCATCAGTCCCTGCCAGGGGTTTCCATGGCAACTGCCAGGCCAGGTGACCCAGGTGTCCCCCCAGTGCCGGTAGCCATGGAAACAGTGCCCAGCCCTGCCCCTTTCTGTCTGGCTGACCTGGCCTTTGGCCCTGGCAGTGCCGGTGGCTGCTGGTTCCTGGTGCCTGAGCGGCCAGCGCGGCACAGGGCAGGTGGCCATGGCACAGCCCCCAGCAAGGGATCCCCTCTGGCTCTGGGCACTGACACCAGCCCTGAGCAAGGGGCCAGGGCAGCTTTCCATGGCCACCAACCATCACAACGGCTCCAGGCATTGGTTGCCATGGCACCAAACCAAGGAACGGGTCCCCGTGGCCATTGCCATGGCACCTGGTGGCACCAACGAGTGTCACTGCAATTGTACCTGGAACAGCCCTGGCACCTCTTTGTCCTGAGGGTTGCCATGGCAGCTGAGGACAGCAACAGCTGGTGCTCTGCAGGGACCATGGGGCAGACGGGGAGGAGCAGCAGAGCAGGGGCTGATCCATCCCCAGTGCGCTGCACAGCCCAGGGCAGCGTCCCAGAGCATCCTCATGGAGCTGCCAACAACATCCCCCCTCTGCAGCCCTGGCCTCTCCCCCAGCTCACACAGGTGCCCCATCCTTGCAGGCACAGACACAGCAGCACTGGCTCAGCAGCCCCTGTTTGCATTGCACAGAGCAGGGGGAGCACCCCCATGCTGTTGGTGTGGGGACATGAACCTGAGGGAGCACAAATGCCATCACCCCCTGGGGCCAGCAAGGGCTGGAGGACACCAGGGAAACCACTCAGCTTTGTCCTGGCCTCTATAGTCAGCCAGAAAGCTTGTTCCCATCAGCTGGGAGTTTCCCGTCCCACTGCAGACGCTGTTGCTCAGAGCCAGGGCTGCCTGGCAGCCACCCCCAAACTGTCCTGAGCATTTTCTGGGCTCCACCTTTGCTTTCTTTCCTCTTCCTGATACAAATTTCTTCCTATTGCCCATTGCTGTTCCCTCCCCTGCAAACAGCCCATCTCTGCTTGCCCTTTCCTCTCTGGCCCCACTCCCCATTGCAGTTCCTGACTTGGCCCCGTGGGTGTTGTTATTATATTTCTAGAGTCCCATACTGTTTCTAAAGTCCCATACTTCCTCTCCTCGGTGTTTTCCTATAGCTAAAGACCTACAGAGCACAGACTCCTCCTTCTGCATGTTTTTTCTTTCTTAGTCAGGGCATCCACAAGGCTCTCCCTGACTGGCCAACCCACCCCCTTTTATCACAGTTATCTTCACTAGCCACAGCTGCAGCCCGATGAAGGACATCACAGCTGCAGCCCATCAAGAACAACTGGGACTTACCTGGGCAAGGCCTATATACAGATATTCAAATACAATACAGATATTTTACTAGGACTCAAAAGCCACCTATACTATACATGGGAATGTCCCTTGGGCAGCAGGATCATCCTACAAGTGCTGCAGGAATTGTCTGCAGGCTCCTGCAGTGCCTGCTGCTGCTCCCTTGCCAGAGGCACCCCAGGCCAGGGGGGCACATCTGGGCTGCTGTGTCTGCCTCTGGGGCTCCCTGTTCTGGGCAGTGAGGAGGAGCTGCAGAGGCTCTGCAGGACTGACAGGATGGGCTTTGGGGCTGGCAGGAAAAGCTGAGGGACCTGGGCTGCTGGAGCTCCTGGAGAGGAGGCCCAGGGCTCCTCCTGCAACTGCTCCAAGGGTTCTTTCAGAAAATCCCAGAATCAGCAAGGGTGGAACAGGCCATGGAGATCATCAAGTCCACCCTGTGCCCTGACACTGCCTTGTCTCCCCTGAGCCTCCTCCAGGATAAACAACCTCAGCTCCCTCAGGCACTCCTCACAGCTCTTGTGTTCCAGACCCCTCCCAAGCCTTGTTGCCCTTCTCTGGACGCGCTCCAGCCCCTCCATGTCCTTCCTAAATTGGGGGCCCCAGAACTGCAAACAGCACTTGAGGTGCTGCCCAAGCAGTGCTGAGCACAGGGGAACAATCCCTGCCCTTCTCCTGCTGGCCACACCATTCCTGATAGAGGCCAGGAGCCATTGGCCTTCTTGCCCACCTGGGCACACTGCTGGCTCATGTCCAGCCTGCTGTCCACCAGTCCCTGCAGGTCCCTTTCTGCCTGGCTGCTCTCCAGCCACTCTGTCCCCAGCCTGTAGTGCTGCAGGGGTTGTTGTGGCCAAAGTGCAGGGCCCAGAACTTGGACTTGTTAAACCTCAGCTTGTTGGATTTGGGCCCTAGATCCAGCCTGTCCAGGGCCCTGTGCAGAGCCCTGCTACCCTCCAGCAGATCCCCACTCACACCCACCTTGGTGTCATCTGCAAATTTGCTGATGCTGGACTCAGTCCCCTCATGCAGATCATCAGTGCTGACGTTGAAATCCACGCTGGCTGGCTCTGACCCCTTGGCCATCCTGTGGGTGCCCTGTGATGGCACTCAGGGTGATTTGTTCCATGACCTTGCCGGGCACCCAGGTCAGGCTGACAGGCCTGGATTTCCTCAGATGCTCCTTCCAGCCCTTCTTGGCGAAGGGCTCACACTGACACCTCCAGTCCTCTGGGACCCCCCTGCTGAGCCAGGGCTGATGGTAAATGATGGAGAGCAGCTTGGGAAGCGCATCCACAGCTCCCTCATCCCCCTGGGATGGATCCCATCCAATGCCATACACCTGTGAGAATCTGAGAGGCTCAGCAGGTGTGACCTGCTTCCTCCTGGATTACAGGGGGCTGCTCTGCTCCCTGTGCCCATTTACCAGCTCAGGAGAACACTTGTCCTGAGGACAGCCTCTCCTAATATTGAAAATTGTGAGAAACAAGATGTTAAGTAGCTCTGCCTTCTCCTTATCTTTAGTTACTGTATTCCCCACTGCATCCAATAAAGAGTAGAGGTTCTCCTTATCCCATGTTTTGCTATTAATTTAATTGTGGAAGCATTGTCTATTTTTTTTCACAGAAGTGGTCAGGTTAAACTCTAATTGAACTTTCACCTCTTAACTTTTTTTCTGCACGACTTTACAACATCCTTAAACATTTCCTAAGCTGGTTGATCTTCTGTCCAAAGTTGATGCACCTCTTGTTACCCTTGAGTTCCCACAAAATCTCCACACCCAGCCAGGCCAGTCATTTTCCTCACTAGCTCATCTTTTGCCACACTGGGACAGGCTGCTCCTTCCCCCTTACGATTCCTTTCTTGAAATGTGTCCATCTTTCCTGGACCCCTTTGTTTTTAAGGGATGTTTTCCTTAAAAAAAAATATCAGTGCCTGATTCATTACTCCCCAAATCTGCATCCTCAATAGGCCAAAGTCTGCCCTTCCTAATTCCAGTGTAGAAGTTTTGTTGCTGCCCCTCCTTCTTTCACAAAACATTGAAAACTTGATTATTTCATGGTCACTGTGCCCCAGGCAGCCTCTGACCCCCACATCTGCCACCAGCCCTTCTCTGTTTGTGAACAGCAGCAGACAGAGCTTTCCTTGGCAGTGGGAGTGTTACCAAAAATTCAGTAAAATAGAAAACTCCTTAACACCAATGCAGCATTAAAAAGCAGCATTGTTTATTCAGGGGTATGCTTGGGGGACAGCTCCTCCCAAAGCCCTGCAGGCTGAGTAAAGGAAAGTTTCTGTTTATATTCTGTATTTTGCATACATATTCATTTATTGTTCCAGACTAAATATACATCTGATAATCATTTTCCCCAAATCATTAATGTATTGCCCCTCCTCTGTTCTCCTGGGGGTCTCTCTGGTGGTGCTTGGTGGTCGTGGAGCCCAATGTTCCAGTGGGCCTGGCTGAGCTGGCAGGACACTGAGGCTGCTGAACTTCCAGTTCCCCTTCTCACGCAATGGGAATTGTGTGGTTTCCACAGGCCTGGGGTTGTGGAGAACAAGCTCCAGGTGTCAGCTCAGCTGGTGGAGACAATTGATCATCTGGTAATATGAGGTCACAGAGTGGGCTGTGACATCACAGAGCAGACTGTGACATCCCAGAGGGGCTGTGTGACATTAGAGAATGGTCTGTGACATCACAGAGAAGATTGCAACATCACAGGGCAGAGGTCTGACATCACAGTGCAGACAATGACAGCACAGACTCTGGTATGACATCAGAGAGCAGCTCTGTGACATCAGAGAGGGGTCTGTGACAACACAGAGAAGGCTGTGACATCACAGAGCAGGTTGTAACATCACAGAGGAGCTGTGTGACATCCCAGCAGGGCTGTGTCAGGTCACTGGGTTGGTCACTCTGCCCCAGCTTCCCCTCACAGTTTCTCCCAACAAGTCCAATGCTGTTCATGCCCAGCAGGGTCCCTGTCCCCCGGGATCCTCCCGGCCCACCTGGAGCCACAGCCTCCACCAAAGGATGTTCCACAGGATCCACCCCAGAGCCTGACAGGGGACAATGGGCCAGGGCTGTGTGACCAGGACATCAAGGACGTGGATTATCCAGGTCACTGTGGCCTGGTTTGGGTTCTCCAGGGCAAGAAAGATGTCTGGCAGCTGGAGCAGGGTGTGGGAAGGGCCTCCAAGGTGGGGCTGCAGCCCTTGGGCTGTGAGCAGAGGCTGAGGGAGCTGGGCTTGTCCAGCCCGGAGCAAGGAAGGCTGAGGGCTCCTCATCCCAGCCTGGCAGTGCCAGCGAGGAGGGGATGGAGAACACAGAGCCAGGCTCTTCACAGGGGGCTGGGGGGAGACAAAAGCCACTGGGTGGAAGGGGAAATAGGGGAGATCAGCCAGGGCATGAGGAGATGAAATGAGTCAGGCTGCTTTCAGAATTTCCTCAACACCAAGAGCGGCCTGACTCCCTTCTCCATCCACCACTGACAGCTTTGCAAATCAGGAATTGTTGGAGCCATTTTCCCCACACTCCAGAAGGAGCATCCTGATACAAGAACTTAATTGTGTTTATACCTATCACAAAGTGCCATTTGTCTGAAGTTAATTTTAGTATGGAAATCACTTGTGGATATTGAACATCAGATGCTGCTGGGACATTGCACATAGCTCAGGGAAGAGCGTGATTGTTATTAAATTGTTTCCTGCTCAACTGTGGTCTGTTGACCATGAAGAGAAACTTTGTGTGCCTCTGAGTCTCACCAGTTCCTGACCCCCAAAGGACACAAACTTGATGAGTTGTGGTTCCCACTCCAATGGTGGCACTTGCACCTCCCTCCATAATCAGAGCAGAGCTCCCTTGTCCCAGAAAGTCCCTGGCAATGCAGGGATGAAGGAAACAGGACAGGCTGTGGGGATCGGGGCAGGGCACAGTCAGGGATTTGGAGCCTGGTTGTGAGTCCAGGGCAGGGCTTGTCCGCTGGCCTTGGTGAACCTCATCCAATTGTCCTGGGCCCATGGATGGCTCCAGCCTGTCCAGATTCCTCTGCAGAGCTTCCTGCCCTCCAGCACAGCCACACTCCCACCCAGCTTGGGCTCACCTGGGAACTGACTGAGGGTGCCCTCAATGGCCTCATCCAGATCAGCAATAAAGAGATTTCACTGACCGGGCCCCAATCCTGAGCCCTGGGACACCCCTGGATGTGACTCCACTCCTTAGCTGCTCTGACTGCCAGGGGTTGGATGAGGGAAATGGTGGGGAGGAGGTAGAGACAAAGTGTGATTGATAGTCAGCCATGAAGGGTCTTGATTTTCATATCTATTCAGACTGCATTTGAAGGGGTTAGGGGTCAATATCAACTGGACATTGCTGATACCAATCTATAAACAAGAAAAGAAAACTGGAAAAAAAAAGTTCTCTCTGCTTAGTTTTCAATATACCATATTCACTTTAAATACACCTCTGAAATCTGACTAATTAACCACAGAACAATTGAAAACTTCAAATTTTCCCATGGGGTTTTCTTGTTTAAATGTTTTAAACAAATGTTTAATAGCCCTTTTCACTGAATTCCTCAAATGAGTAGCTCAAGAAAGATAAGGCCTCTGGAGGAGTAAAATTCATCAGCAACCTCCAAGTGGCTGAGGATCCATCCCCATCAGAGTAGCAATGAACAGAAATGGGCACAGCTTTGTGCCTGCCCCAGCTCTGGCATAGGCCCTGGGCCTGGAGCAGGAGCAGCTCTTGAGGGCCCCAAGGCCGGGGCTCTTGTGCTGCCCTGGGCAGATGGGATGGCAGCAGGGGCTGCAGAGCTCTCAGCACCTCAGCCCGAGGGGAGCAGGGCAGCCAGGGAGCCTCCTTTGGCCTTGGCCAAGCACCTTCCCCCATGGCTAGGGCTGAGTCCTGTGGCAGCTGCAGCTGCTGCTGTGCCCTTGCCAGGGGCTGAGGCCATGGGGCCAGTGGCCAGAGCAGCCTGGCCTGAGCAGAGCTGTGGGGCCAGAGCTGGCTGGGCTGGGGAGAGGCTCTTGGTGCTGCCCAGAGCTCAGGGCAGCTGGCAGAGCTTGCAGGGAGCTGGGCCGGGCTCAGAGAGCCTGGCCCAGAAACCATCAGTGTCCATCTCAGCCTGGCTGAGCGTGCAGGGGCAGGACTCAGGCCAGGCCTCATGGGACAGGGCCAGCGCCTGTGCAAACAGGCATTGCAAACAGGCAAGTGGCCCAGAGAGGAGGCTGCTCTGTGCCCTTGGTGGCATGGACAGAGCAGGGAGGGGGCCCAGGACATTTGTCAGCACCAGCCTCTGTGCCCAGCCCTTGGCAGCCCGGGCTGCTGAGCCCAGCTTTGGCCTGGGCTGAGTCTGGCGGTGGCCCAGCTCCATCCTCCTGCAGGGCTCAGGGCCTGTTCCCAGCCATGGCCAGCCCTGGCTGCCTCTCTGCTGTCCCAGAGCCCGGGGCAGGGCTGTCTGTGCAGCCCCACAGGTGCCAGGGGCTCTGCAGGAGCTGGCAGAGGCTGCCCAGCAGGGAGGCCATGGGGCACAGAGCCTCAAGGCTGCTGTGGGCACCACGGTACAGGGGCTGTTCCCAGCCGCAATGCTCCTGGCCTGGGCTGGGCCTGCACAGGGACTGGGCCACCATGGCTGGGCCAGCACAGGGCCACAAAGGGGCCACGCAGCCGCTGCCGGGGCTGACAGCAAGGCCAGGCACACACAGAGAATTGCTGAGCATGGCCTGCGCTGGCCAGGCCTGACTGTGCCAAAGGCAGAGCTCAGCTGCCCTTGGGGGCTGCAGCAACAGTCCAGAGCCCAAAGAGCCTCCATGGCTGCGCTGGAGACCAAGGCTGCAGGAGGGAAATGCAGGGCTGCTGCAGAATGGGGAGGGCATTGAATTCCAGCACACACCTCAGCTCTCTGATGATCCCTGCACCATGCTGGGCCCTGTTTCAGACTGGAACAGAGAAGATGTTGATGGTACAGGAGCCCTGCAGGGGCCTGCAGCTTGCAAGGTGCTCTGCTCTCCCTCAGCTGCTCTCGGAGAGATCCAATCCCAGCTGGGCACCTCAAGGCACAAGTGGCACTGGCCGTTCATGGGCACATAACTGATGTCAGCCTGGATAGGGGCACAGCTTTTATTACCTGTTAGTTTCATAATATACAAGCAAATCTTATTATCTGGGTCATTTGAGTACTGTTAAGAAATGGCACAGTTTTCCCATCAGGAACAGGAATTTCCTGGAGGTGTACAGATGGCAGGAGGAAAAATACTGATCTTGCCTTCTACTGGTGTGATCAATATTTTGTTTATTACTTCCTCTCCATTTTCCTTCAGTTGTTTTCAGCTCTTCTTTTAAAATGGCCATGTCTACGGACATCTCTTCCTTTACAGCAGGTGGATCTATGTACTTCTACTGCTCTCTGATTTCCTCCTCTAGATGCTCTCTGGTCATTCAAGTGCCTCTCAACTGACTGCCTTCATGCTTTGAGCTGCAAGAAATTGCCCAATATTTCTGAAGTTCAAATAAATATATAATAAATATCATCTTAATTGTGTTTTTATCTATCACAGAATTACCTTATGTCTTTGTCTAAAACTGTTCCTGTAAAGAAATCCCTTGGGGATGGTGGACATGTCAGATGCTGCTGGGACATCCCAGAGAGCTGAGGAAAGAGCTGTGATGGTTATTAAACTGCTCAAATGTTCAACTTGTGTTTGTTGGCAAGAAACCTTTCTGTGCCTCTGAGTGTCACCAGTCCCTAAGCCCAAAGGACACAAATCTGATGAGTTGTGGTCCCCACTGCAGGGGCACTTGGACCTTGGCTCTGCACAGGAGAGCTCTTCATCCCCTTTCTCTCTTTTCCTCCCTCTGGGCATAGAGGGAGCTCTTGACTTCAGCCTGTGACTCGTGTGCAAATAGCAAATCTGGGCAGAATTGGGGCAGGGAGGGTTTGGGGGGACACTGGGATCTGTGCTGGGCACAGAAGGTGTTTTCCATTGCTCTCAGGCTGTCTGCTGTAGAATGTGGATTTAATACCCAGCAAAGGAATGACTTTGTATTTGATGGAGCTGTGCCTTCCCTTGGCTTTGCTGGCTGACAAGAAATGAACATCCCTCTGTGTCTCAGGCAGCTCCTTCTCCAAGGAAAGCAGGTGGGAGTTGGAGCCAAGGAGCTGAAAGCTGCAGGTGCAGCCTGGGCTGGAGGGAGCTCAGATTTGCACAAGGCTGCTCTGAGTGCCAGGGCTTGGATGGGGGAAAGGGTAGGGTGGGGATAGGGACAGAGCCTGGTTGATTGTCAGCCATGAAGGGTCTTGATTTTAACATCTTTTCAGACTGCATGAGAAGGTACTTGGATTCAATGTCAGTTTGAGATTGCTACTAACTGGGGGAAAAAAATGAAACAGTTTTCTCACTGTTTTTTTTTTAATAGAAAATATTCCATTTGAATACATTTCTGAAATCTGTCTAATTAACCACACAAGATTTGAACAGTTAAATCAAATTATACACAGAGGTTTCGCTTCTTAAGGTGTTCTCAATATTAATGAGCCCTGAGACACTGAATTCCTGCACTGAAGAGCTGAAGGCTGAACAAGCCTCTGCAGCAGGAAAATTCAGCAGCAGCCTCCAAGGTGCTGAGGATGTCAGCAGCCCCCACTGAGGCCATCCCTGCCCAGAGACCGTGGGGAAATGGGCAGACAAGGAGAGCGTCCCTGGGGCTGGGGCAGCACAACTCAGAGGCACCAGGGGTTCCAGCTGGGAAATGGAGTGTGGAATGTGGCTGGGAAAGCCCTGCCTGGGGTGTGCCAAGCAGGACAGACAAGCCCTGACTGCCATCCCCCAAACAACTCTCTCAAGGAGACATTTAGAAGGAATTTCAATTGTCTGGGTACTCTGCGTTGGACTCACTGGAGAAATACTAACAAGAGATTCTCAGGAGCTGAAAACAATCAAACAGGCTTTACTGGCAACTTCAGAAAATCAGAGAAACTTTGGCAAATGGTTTATTATGACATTGTAGTGGTTTTGGTTTGTTAATTTAAGATTTTTCTAAACTTGAGACTTCTTAATTAGTGGATTGATGAGTGTGGTGGGTTTTAGGGTCAGTTAATTATTTATGTATTTTTTTGTTGTGAGTAAGGATTACAGGAAAGGTAAAGTAGGCCTAAAATTTTCAAAGGGCAGAAAGGAAATTTTGTTAAAAAGAAATTAAAAAAAAAAAAAGATAGCAAGAATTAAAATAAACTCTTTAGAGCACTTTTTTTCCTTTACATCTTTTTCTTTTTCTGACAATGTAAAGAAATAAACTGAAAATGTCTCGTTTGTTCACTTTTTCTAGAATAGTCCTTTTTAGATTACTTAGGAAGAGGCGTTGTTCTTGTTAATGTTATGGAGATTTTTTTACAAGAGAAAAAAATAGGTGTTTTGTGGTTCATAATTTTGTCATGGATAACAGTTGTCTGAGGAACTTTGTTATTGTGAAGTTGTTTTTATTGCTACAAACTTTTTTACAGCTTGTTGATGGGCCATGTCGACTTATGGCGTATTGTTTTAAAGATGAGTGATTTAAAGGTTAAACTTTTTATTATTTATTTTTAGAATTATTTTTATCTCTGGGAATAGGGATCTCTTAAGGGTACTGGTATACTTTTTTGTTTCTGTTTAAAATTTTGATGAAATTACAGTTATTTTAACATTTGTTTATTTTAGTACGGAGGTTTTTGTTTGATATTAATTTGAATTGTTAAAATTTTTTTTTAGTTTTATGTATTATAAAGGAAAAGAGTTTTTTCTTTATCGTTTATAAGAGAATATTAGTTTTAAGATTAAGGTATTTCTTCTTTTTTATTTGGGATTTAATTTCTTCTTTACTGATTTTGATGGTTTTATATTTTTTTTTATATGCTTGCATTTTTGTTTCTTTTACTTGAGGAAGGATTGAAGTATTGAAAGTATTAACATCTGACCTGCTGGTAACTCTCTGGAAGTTGTGGTTGGGTTGTATTAGGACTGGTTTTATGATTAGTTTTTGGCTTTTCTTGTGTTTAAATTTTTAGTTGTAGGGTTATTTTGTATGGGTTGTAGGTTTTTGGTTTGAGTTGTGTTGGGGAGAGGGGACTTGATGGTAAGATTTTAATAGGTGTGGCTGGCTTTGTTCTGGTTGGAGTTTTGTAGCCTCTTTTGTTTTCCTGTTTGGTAGTTGTTGGGGTTTGGTTTATTTAGAATGAGGCCAAGGGGGCGAGGGGCGATCTGGGGAGAGGGGAAGGGGCTCAGCCCACGGCAAGGTTGCTTGGTTTGATTTGGTTTAGTTTGGTTTGGTTTGGTTTGGTTGAGATGAGGGCTGAGGCCAGGGCCCGCTGCTCTTTGTTGACTGGAAAAGAAAGAGGAGGTTCCTGGGGTTTTTTGTCTTTAACATATGTGTTTCACAGAGGCGTGTTCAGTATCTCAGTGGTTTAACAGATTGTCATTACACAAAGATATTTTTATTACTTTTAAAAATTCTTCTCATGTCAAACTACAACAGACATTCAGTCAACAAAAAACACATCTCAAAGCATTGACTTGGCCCATTCAACTTCACAAACTCTAAGCCTGTTCAATTTAATGTTAATCAAAATTTACGGGAGCACAGAAAAAGAAGAAGAAGACACAGTAGAGAGAAAGACAAAAAAGATACAGAGAAGCACACACAGACCTACCAAATCCTGGATTCCAGCAGTGTTCAGATGGAAATTCCAAGAGGAGATAGAGGCAAAGATGTGTGCTTGCCTTGTGGTCAGCCTTCAATACCCCTTGGTCTCCTTGGGACCTTTCCCCAGGTGGGATTTGGGCTCATTTGGTCCCTCAGGAGCTGGGCTGGGGGCTGCAGAGGTGGTTTTGGAGCATTGCCCGTGCTGTGCCAGGGACTGGCAGCCACTGCTGGGCTGGGATAGAGGCTCTGGGGGGGATTGGGGTCCCAGGGCAGGGCAGTGCTGGGGTTCCAGGGCAGGACAAGGCTGGACCTGCCCCTTCCTCCCCCACAGACAAAATGTTTCCAGTCAAGAATCTCCTCCAGTCTGTCACAAAAGGCAATGTTGGAGGTGAAATCCCAATTCTGGCCATGGGCACCTGGAGAAGGACAGTTCTTTCCATAGGAAGGAAAGCATGGAGCACCAGTGTTTCAGTAGCAGATCAGAAGAAACCCTCAACATGCCAAGGTTAGTTGGACCAGTCAGGCAGTCAACAGGAGGCAAAACCAGCCAGACCTGTTCCATGTTCCCTTGCTTTTATGGGGCCTAACAGTGTCACAAAAATGCCTTGAATCCATAGGGTCCAGCAGTGTCACAATGGCCCCTTGATTACAAGAAGACCTGCGGTGTCACAATGGACCCTTGGTTGTATGGGGTCCAGCAGTGTCACAGTGGCCCCTAATTTCATAAGGCCCTGAAGTGTCACAATGGTCTCTGTGGCTCCTCAGGCCCCACAGTGTCATGTGACTCCTCTGTTCCATGAGCCCTGCAATGTCACAATGGACCTTTGGTTCCATGCAGCCCTGCTATGTCACAAAGGCCTCTTAGTTTCATGAGGCCCTACAGTATCACAATGGTCCGCTTGGTTCTGTAGGTATCCCCATGGTCACAATGGTCTCTCTGGTTCAATGACGCCTCACAGTGTCTCAATGCTTTGCTTATTCCATGGTACCTCATATCGTCACAATGGTCTCCATGATCCCTTGAGTCCCATCAGCATCACAATGGACTCATTGGTGCCATGGTGCCCCACAGTGTCTCAGTGGCCCCCACGGTTCCATGAGGCTCGCAGTGTCACAATGGACCTTTGGTTTGATGGGGCCTCTCAGTGTCACAATGATCCCTACATTACATGGAGCCACACAGTGTCACTACAGTTCCCTTGGTTCCATGAGTCCCAGCAATGTCACAGTGATCTCCATGCTTCCATGAGGCCCCACAGTGTCACAATGGCCCCTTGGTCTCACAGGGTGCACAGTGTCACAATGGTCCCTTGGTCTCACAGGGCCCCACAGTGTCACAATGGCCCCTTGGTCTCACAGGGTGCACAGTGTCACAATGGTCCCTTGGTCTCACAGGGCCCCACAGTGTCACAATGGTCCCTTGGTTCCATGGCCCTGTGCTGCTGCATTCCCCCCTCCCCTTCTCAGGCCACCCTGCCAGCTGAGAAATGCTCCTTGGGCCTCGGCCTTGGCCAACAGCCCCTGGGCTCAGCTTCTCTGCAGCTCATCACAAACACTGTCTGCTCCAGGCACTGCTGCTGCCCAACCAGCTCCTGGTTTCTCTAGGAGCAGCCCTGGGATATGGTTTTGTTCCCTCAGTGGCACAACATCCCTGTTCTCACACTGCCAAAGAAAGCTGTTGATGCCAAGTGTGGCCAGGATGAACCATTGCTGGGACTGAAGCCCCTCTCTTGGGGCCCTGCAAACAGCGCTCCAAAAGGAGCCCTTGGAGCTCTCCTGGGCCAGCGACTCCCTCTGAGTGGGGCCTCTCCCAGCCGGGAACTCTCCTGTTTGCTGCACTCGGGGATCCTGAACAACCACAGAGCCTGGGCCGATCCCCCCCACTCCTCCAGGCTCAACCCTTGACCCACTGGGAAGATGCCAAAGGATCCACAGTGAGCATTCCATGCCCTCAGGGGAATTGCTCACAGGTGCCTTGCACTGACTCTTGGTGTCTGTGTGCACACAGGAGTGCCTGTGCTGGGGAAATGTGGCAGAAATGCTGCTCTCTGAGGGGTTTGAGTGCCTTCGATAGCTGAGTCAGTCAGATATCCAGATAGTATAAGTAAGTTAAGTCATGAGGTCTAAGCTAAGTTCAATTCTCCTAAGAGTTGTTCTTTTGCAAAATTGTTACATTTAATTTAAGTTATTAGCTAAGGTAAATATTGTTAAGTGGTTTTTCTCTGTTAAATTGCTAAGTCATAGGTTATAAGTAAAGTTAAATACTGTTAAGTGCTGTTGTTTTGCTAAACTTTGATGTTTAAGGTATCGGTTAAATTTAAGGTATAAGTTAAGTCCCGTTAGTTTGAGCTCTCTTAAGCTTTAGGCTATATTCCTTTTCTCCTTGCCCTCACTGTGCTTGTGTCATAGACACACATAGGGACAGTTCTCAGTTCATTTCTGGTTTGATTGCCTGGATTCTGTTTGGTTTTGTTGTTGCTTTATATCCTTGGTGAGCCTGAAGTGTCCAGTCAGGAGCAGAGTGACTCTTGCCAAGGAACTTTGTGCTGCTGTCCCTTAATATTAAATCTGGTTTTTGCTGATCCCTTGCTGGGGATTTTTTCAGTGCTCTCAAGCCCATCCTTGTGTCAGGCTCTGGGGTCGATCTCGTGGAACATCCTCTGGGCAAGGCTGCAGCGCTGGGGCCGGGGGGACCTGGGGGAACAGGGGACCCCGCTGTGCATGAGCAGGGTTGGACTGCTCTGGGGGGAACTGTGAGGGGGGCCGGGGCAGAGTGACCTCCCCAGGGACCTCACACAGCCCCCGTGATGTCACACAGCATCCTGTGATGTCACACAACCTCTGTGATATCACACAGCCACCTGGATGTCACACAGCTCCTGTGATGTCACAGAGCCCCCAGTGATGTCACACAGCTTTTTTGCAATGTCACACAGCCACCTGTAATGTCACAGCCCACTCTGGCATGTCACACAGCACATTTATGATGTCACAGAGCAAACTCTGGGATGTCAGCCTGGAATGTCATGCAGTTGCACTGTGATGTCACAAAAGATTCTGTGATGTCAGAAAGCCACAATGTGATGTCAGAATCTGTTCTGTGATGTCACAACCTTCTCTATGATGTTACACAGCCACCTAGTGATGTCACAATCCATTCTCTCATTTCACAGAGCCACCTTCTATGATGGCAGGATCTCCTCTATGGCCACACATCCTACTCTATGATGTCACAGAAGCTGTATGATGTCACAACTCCCTCAGTGATGTCACAAAACCCTCTCTGTGATGTCATACTGTTATGAGTAGAGAAGTTTCCCATTTTATTAAAAGGTTGCAGAGTTCACAGGTTGGACCAGTTGCTGCCAGGGTGGAGTTCTAACTGTTGTTGTAATCACCTGTTGTTAATAGTTTTTCGTTAACTCCCTGTTGTTGATGGTTGGGAATTCCCCTTTTTGTCGAGGGGCACCCTGCTGCTTCCTGGAGGATGGCACCCAGGATGGTGAAGAGGAGGGGACAACCAAGTTGGCATGCAAATGACATTGGGGTTGGCATGCAAATGAGGAACCCCTCACCAAACCTAGCCAAAAACTCCTAAAAACAACAAACCAACATGGAATTGAGGGATCAAAGTGATGTCTAAACGTGAAGAACAGAATCCAGTGTCTGCTAAGACCCTTTTTACCCCTCGCCATGTGAGATGCAAAGCTGTGTTTCGTGTCAGGTACAAACAGGCGACGTGTGTATTTGAGAATGTGAAATGTGTGGACCCTGACAATGGGAGAGCTGTGAATTCTAATAATACCTGAGAAAAATAAAGCATGGAAAAAGGCCTTTGAACCTATCTTTTGTTTGCAATTAACCCTGGTTGATTTAGGAGCATTGGAATTAAGCTGTTAAAGATGTTGCTTTTTGCTTGCATTTAATCCATAAAAAGCTCTGTAATAATAACCTTTTGAAGTATAATTTTAGAATATTACTTGTATCCTTGAAACTATAGATTTGGAATATATATAAAGGAAAGAAATATGCTTATCTCACGCCTCATTGAAGCAGAGAAAAACAGCTTGAGAAATAAAGATGAACATCACCTCAAGGGTTTATGGTTTCGACCAAAGGGAAGCTGGACATCACTGTTATGAGATTTACAGTCTCTGCAATTAAAAGGTGGACACACATCTGGGGAGCTGGACTCCACCAGATGGGATTTGTCTTTCTTCTTTTGGAAACTGGACCGTCACCACCTGGGGATCCTCCTTTGAGAATACATCCTAAGAAATTTAAATCACAATAGTGTATAGGATTGTGATGTAATATTTTGGAATAAGAATTGCTGATGAGTAAAAAATTGGAAATAGAAACTGCTGAAAAAAACTGATGAGTACCCCTATAAATACCTGTAACCATCAATTATCGGTGTGCAGTTGGAGGGAAAACTTCCCCCACTGTACCCAGCCCTGTATTGCTCATACTTTACCGTATTAAATAATAAATTGCTGCTTGAATATTGGCCTAGTCAAGCTTCTTATTCTTAACAACCCTAACCTAAAAATATGTTGCCTGGAAAGAGGACCTCGAATGTCAAACCAAAATACTGGGAATCACCTGGTGCTCTCGTGAGGAAGGACCCCCCAGCTCTGCCTGCAGACCAGTGGACAAACTGCACTGTTCCTCCTTCTTTGTGCCACTCCTGGGGGCAGCGGTGGCATGAGACCTGTCGGATCACCCCACCTGAGCTGATTTTTAATGAAGACATTAAAAAGGAGAAAGATCTTCTGCCCTATTTATTTCGTTTATATTAAACTACCAATAATATTTAGGAACCCAAAAAATTATTGGTTCTTGGTTCTAAGTAATACAATTCCCTTCATTCATTTGTTAATATCCATTGGCTATTTATTTATTCCTCTTTATAGTAACTAGTAATATTTGAGTCTTTTTGTCATATTTTTTATCATTTTCACACACAGGATAACAAGGGCCACTTTGGGGTCCATAGAGACATTTCTGGGGCACATATGGGGCAGTTTTGGGTCTGGAGAGGGAATTCAGAGAGAACTTGAGAGCATGGAGGACACTTGGGGGAGCCGGGTGGGCACTTGGAGGGGCACTCAGGGATTCCGAGGGACAATTCGGGGTCCGGGGAAGCATTTGGGGGTCCAGGGGGGCCCTTGGAGGTCAGGGAGGGGAATTTGGGGCCCTTCGGGGTCCAGGCGGGCCCTTGGGGGGCTCTGACGGGGCTCTCTGCGGTGCGGGGGGTGATGGGAGTTGTAGGCGGGGGTCTAATACGGTTTCACAGGGCCGCGGAGCATCACGGGAGTTCTAGGCACAGCTGCAATAGCTCTCCGTTGAGCCGCGGGGAATAACAAGAGATCAAGTCCCGGCTGGAACAGCACTGGACATGCGCCGCAGAGCATGATGGGAGCTGTAGTCCCAGAAGTGGCTCGACGCAGCATTTGAGGGTCCAGGAAGGCTCTTGGGGGACACTTCTGCGTCCGAGCCACGACTTGAGATCCTCGGGGGAACAAAAACGGTTCGAGAGCCCTTGTGGGGAGCTCGGGGAGCTCTAACCGGGCTTTTCAGGGAGGGGGCATGGCAGGAGTTTCAGGCACAGGACCGTGTTCTGAGGGGCTCTGGGGCCGCGAGGGAGGAGAGGAGATGAATTCCCAGAAGTGGCTGTACCGGGCATCTGTGGGGTCGGGAGCACTCAGGGGGTCTGGGGACGCTTTTGGGGGTCCCGAATGGGTGCTGAGGGGGCATTGGGAGATCATGGAGCATCTGGGGGACACTTAAGGGACAAAAGGGGTGGTGGATCTGTCATTAAAGGGTCATTAAAGTTTTCCTAGTCCAGTTAAGGAGAAAGATTTCCAAGAGCAGTAATAAAATATACATTCCTATTTTAAAGGGTGTCTTTTATTAAATTTCTCTTTAGAGCAGAGGTGGTTGCAGCATTCTGTGATTGATATTGACCCAGGGTCTCTCCTCAGCAGCTCTGGCCTGCTCACAGAAGCTGCACCTTGAGCTCTGACCCAGTGTGGACAACCTTGCTCCACATTGCCCAGCCCCATCCTGTCTGTCCTCATTGCCCTTGGCCCTGCTGTGCTTGCAGAGCTGGCTGCACCCAGCCTGAGAGGGGTTTTCACTTTTTGTACTTTTTGCAGCAATCTGAAACTGCTGAGTTTCCCCACTGCAAACAGACACACTGCTCAGGTGTGTGCCAGCCCAGGTGCCACCAAAGGCACTGCAGAGCTGTCCTGGGCCAGCTGTGAGGGTGGATCATCAGCCCAAGCTGCACTGGGCCCCTGCAAGGGGCTGTGGCTGTGGGCACTGCACTGACCCCACTGCTGGGTTTGGCTGCGATGGCCACCGCGAGAAATGAAACTGTCCTTGGAAACACTGGGGAGGACTGGGACATACTGGGGAACACTGGGAATGCTGTGGGAGACACTGGGGCATACTGGGAGTAAAACTGGGGAAGACTGGCACATACTGGGGAACACCGGGGCCGTTGCGGAGAAGACTAGGGACACTGGGGCATCCTGTGGATGACATTGGGGATGAACTGGGAGGGATTGGGAATAAGCTCAGGTGTATTGGGAGGGACTGGGCTCTACCGGGAGGGATTGAAGGGGCACTGGGGTTGTCCTGGGTTCTACTTGGATCAGTTGGTCTGTACTGGTCTGTACTGAGGTTATACTGGTGTGTACTGGGAGGGACTGGAGGGGCACTGGGTGTACTGAGTTCTACTTGGGATGAACAGGGCTCTACTGGGGTTATACTGGTGTGTACTGGGGATGTACTGGAAGGGACTGGAGAAGTTGAATGGGCTGTTCCCGCCTTTGCTGCATCCCATTTGCCGAGACTCCCACCCATCACCGCCCAAAGGCAATCAGCGCCTGGTTTAGGACCTTGAAAGCGCTGCCTGATGTTGGCACCACCATTTTTTTTGCCTACAATTCCCTGTTGTAGTGTGTTTTTAAGTTTCTCAGTTTGCTCCCCCATTTTATGTATGTTCTCCCTTTGTTCTCCATAAATGGTTCTTCTCTTCCCAGTTTTCCCGCCACTATTACCCTGACGGTTGAGTTACTATGGTTACCCCTACACCTGTTAATTGTCAATCTCCCAAGTTACATAACTGCTCCTCCCTTATCCCGCCATATAAGTAAAGTTTTCCTCCCCCCTGGGCCCAGTCAATCACCCCCCACTCCTCCCTGCTTTCTAGAACATTCTTCTCTCTGGGGGTTGTGGTTGGCTGGCGTCCCGGGGCCCCTCCTTTGTTCTATGATTATTGGATAAGTTTTTGTGTCAGTTCTCTTATGTACCACCCCACATGTTCCCCTATTGGTTAGCTGGGCTTCCCCTCCCTTCTCCACCCGCTCCCTGTAAAACTCTGTCTCCCCCCCCCCCCGTGTTCGGGGCCATTTGCTGTGGGTTTTTCCACCTGTTGGTTGCCCTTTTTGCTGCATGTGGGCTCTTCAATAAACCGACGTTTTACCCCCAGCAAGTGGTCGCCTCCTCACTTGTCTCGTCCCGCGTGAACCCAAGTCCGCATTCCAGCCCAGCCCGAGGCCAGGACGCCAAGGGGGGCTGGCTTCTGATGCGCAGGGGCGTCGGCCGCTTCTCCCCTTTTGCTAGCCAGACTTAGGGCCACGTATGCCCTCACGCAAGTTCTTTGCTAGACTATCTCAGGAGAGCACAGACAAGAAGGCAAGAACAGACATTTCCCAGATGCCAAGTCCTGTTTTTCCACTTTGGTGGAGGTCTGGTGACAGCAGGAGGAGCTGTGGGCTCTGGCAGGGCAGGGATCCCCCCCAGCCGGTGCGGAAAGGGAAGGGGAGGAGGAAATGCTCCTTTTGCAAAGCCCCAGAGGGCAGGGGAATGTGGGCAGTGCCCAGCAGCAGCCGCAGCAGCGGGGCAGGCAGGCAGGGTCGGTGCCAGCGCTGAGCTGCAGCCAGGGCAGCCCCGGGCCAAGCACAAACCTGTGTGTG
>JAKDEW010000123.1:744048-807586 GCA_021963965.1 Artemisiospiza belli
ATTACTGCACCTGAGTGGGTCGCAGCTGGTGAGAGAGAGACGGTGAATCTTGTTTCTTGAATCAGAAGGCTTATTTATTAAGATATTATATATAATACATAACTATACTAAATAGAATATAGAGAGAGGTTTGCAGAGCAGCTAGGCTAGGCTAAGAATGGATCGAAAGAATCCACAACAAATCTATGTCCAAGGACTCAGTCCCCTGGCTTGCACTGGTGATTGGCCCTTAATTATAAACATAGAACATGAACCAATCACCAATCAAACTAGGTGCCCCTGTTGCATTCCCCAGCAGCTGATAATAATTGTTTACCTTGTCTTCGGAGGCCTCTGGCCTCAAGAAGACACAGAAATCCGAAAGAAAGGATTTCTGTGAAGAAATGTCTGCGACATCTCACCCTTTTAAATTGTATAAAATAAAAGAAAAATGCTGATGTGGAATGAACAGGAAATTTCTTCACCTATAAAATATAGAATACTCACAAATCACTAAAACAATCCTACAATATAAGAAAAATGCAAAATACAATGTAAAGAGAATTTGAGTCCATGCAGCTGAGTTTCAGGAACAGTCCAAGAGCTGAAGTTGTTTCCCTTGGAATATCTGAGAGTCCTTTTTGGTCCTGAAAACAACTTGCTGCAAAAGGAATCCCATCAATAGTTATCAGAAACCATTGACAGTCATAACACAATTTTTAAACAGTTTGTGGAATGTCCTTTCTGGCCCTTCAATGCTTCAGAGCTGCTGCCCGCTATTTTCAATCTTTTTTATTTAATTTTTAAATTTTTTTTTTTTTTTTTTTTGATCGAAAAGCAAGAGTAGCAGCCCAGCAGAGCAGTGCCAGAGAAGGAAAGGCCCTGGGGGCCCTGGCCCTTGCTGGACCAGGAACCCCAAAACTGGCTCACAAAGGGGGACCAGGACCGGTAGGAGAAACCAGAGTCCCCAAAAACATAAGGAGGCCACGCAGTGGGCCCAGCTCAGGAGCTTCCTGAGCCCAACAGCCCAGGCCAAACCCATGACACAGGCTCTGCATTCCCACAGGCCTGCACCCAGCTGCCATCACAATGGCAGCACGGGTAGTGAGACACTTCCTTTCCCCAAAACCACTGAGGCATGCCAGCAGCAGGGAAATAGAAGCCTTCCCCAGAAATCCCATCTGAGGTCTGGAAATGTTTGTTTCCCCCAGCAAACCAGCTGTCTCCTCCAGCTTTGCCATCTCCCTCTGCAATGCATCGGGTTTATTTTCCATCCGCCCCATGGCTTCATCATCCACACCCCCTCCGGGCTGGGGATCAGAGGCAGGGCTCTCGGCAGAACCCACCTGCCCCTCGCTACTAGGGTACAAGAGCGGCAGCAGAGATGGCAGCCTCCATGGGACAGCAACCGAAACACCACCCCCGAAACCGCCGAGCTTGAAAGCCGGCAGCCGGGCTGCGCCCGCACCCAGCTGCCGAGCCACGCCTCCTCCAGGGAAGGAGAGGCCGGCTGCTGGAGCCGCTGCCGCAAGGGCAAACGGCCCGGGACGGTCCGAGCTCGGACAAGCCGCCGGTGCCACGGCAGTCTCTGACAACTGCAAAGCCGCTGGGACGTCCGGTGGAAGCAGCGGGGGGGAAGCCGGAACTGGGGAGGGAACCACGCTGATTGTAAGATCAGACGCGGGCTGCTCCGAGGGTCCCGCTGGTTCAGCGGCGTTTCCAACACCGTCCTGAACAGGGACTGTCTCGGCTTGAGGCGGCGGGGATGCGCGGGAACACGCCGCCGCCGCGTCCCCCGGCCCTGAAAGCGGCGGCAGGCACGGCACGGGGCCGGCGCCGTCCCCCGCCGCTGACTCCGGGGTCCGCTGCGGAGGCGCAGTCGCAGTCTCCGTCGCAGCGCAAACAGGCAGCAGCGGAGCCGGGAGAAGGGGCGGAGCATCGCTGTTGCTTAGCAACAGGTCAATCGCCGGAAGTGCTGTCTCTTCTGCCTTCTCCGACGCTGAGCCGGAAGCTGGAGACGCATCCTCCTCGTTGCCTAGCAACAGCTCGGGGGGCGGGGAGGCCGGTGAAACCGCGGGCGGGACCGCCTGGAGAGGCGGAGACGGGATCTCCTGGAGCGACGGCTCTGTCAGGGGCGTGGAGGAAACCCGGTGCCGCCCCCATGTCTGAAGGCGGAGTCTGAGAGGCCGGCTGTGGCTTGAGCGGCCACTCCCATCCCCCCGGAGAGAGAGAAGGGGGGGAAGGAGAACACTCTATCTGAGCATGCTCTGGAGCAAGCGTAAAAAAAACTTCTTCACCCGGCGAAATTTCAACCCCCCCCGCCGGGAAGCAGTGGGGGCTGGGAGGTAGAATGTCCGCCCCCACTGCTTCTTATGCCAGGGCCGGTGGAAACGGGGCCTGGCCATAACAATTAGAAATCCATGGAAAAAGAGCTGCTCATCGCTTCAGAAGTGGGAAAAGTTTTATAAATGCTGGGTAGATAGAAGGCAGAACACGTCCCTGGCTCCAGACGAACTGGAAAATGGAGTCCATGCACTCCCAGACAAAAGCATCTAAAGCGTACAGGATATCGGTAAAGAACCCAAAAAGCTTTGCCCATCTAAAGAATTTATAGAGATCTGTTTCTGACAAAAAGCAACCATCTTCTCTGTGAAATAAACAAGGCCAGGAAACTTCTTCTCCTTTTTAATGCCTTTATTAAAAGTGATCAGCTCAGGATTGGGTAGCTCGGCAAGGCTGTAGTCTCCCGCCGTCTCTCAGGGCGACTCAGAGGAGGAGAATATGCGCAGCTCTGTCTACATGGGGCAGAGCTGGGGGAATTCAGTCCTCCTGGAAGCCTTTTGGGCGTGATGTCCCTGTCAGATCTTGCCACTCCCACTCCGTCAGCTTGGTCTCACTGCCGGGGTCGACTACCGTGGTCAGGGCGAGAGGGTCCGAAGGTGTTCTGCATCTCTGCAGGCTCAGCACTCAGCTCCTCACGTCCAGACATCACTCCAGTCTCTCAACTCTTAGGTGGCTCGTTGTTTTTGGGGTTTCTCCATGAGTTTGGAGATGGGGGTCCCACAAAGCATGCTAGTCTTGGGAGTCACTTTGCATAACCCCCCCCCACCTTCTCAGGTGTCTTCCCTATTCTGAGAAAGGTAAAACTTAGCCTCGGGCAAGGTCCCCACCCAGGAAAAGGGCCATAACCTCGCCCCAGCCAGGGCTTTTACTAATAAAAAACAACCATTAACGACAACGACCCGTGATTACAATAACAAAGGCAGCAGCCCAGCAGTAGTGGTAACTTTTTCTCACAGAAAAAAATATTAACCGATTTTTTGTTCATAACACTCTGCACCAATGTTTCCAGAGGGCAATGAGGTTTTCCTCTGAAGGGGAGAACTGAATCTCTTCTGGCAAGGCATGTCTCTGCTGAAATAAACAGGGCCAGGAGACTTCTTCTCCTTTTCAAGGCCTTTATTAAAAGTGATCAGCTCAGGATTGGGTAGCTCGGCAGGACTGCAGTCTCCCGTCGTCTCCCAGGGCGACTCAGAGGAGGAGGATATGCGCAGCTCTGTCCACAAGGGGCAGAGCTGGGGGAAGTCAGTCCTCGTGGGAGCCTTTTGGGCGTGATATCCCCATCAGATGTTCCCACTTTCGCCGGCTGTCTAGCAGGCCCTCATCTCCGGGGGCTACTCCCGTGGTCAGGGTGAGAGGCTCCGAGGGTGTTCCGCATCTCTGCAGGCTCAGCACTCGGCTCCTCACGTCCAGACATCACTCCAGTCTCTCAACTCTTAGGTGGCTCGTTGTTTTTGGGGTTTCTCCATGAGTTTGGAGTCGGGGGTCTCCTAAAGCATGCTGGTCCTTGGAGTCACTTTGCATAGCCCCCCCCACTCTCTCAGGTGTCTTCACTATTCTGGGAAAGGTACAACTTAGCCTCGGGAAGGTCTCCACCCATTACTGTCTCAGGAGAAGGGCCATTACCTCGCTCCAGCCAGGGCTTTTACTAATACAAAAACAACCATTAACGACAACGACCCGTGATTACAATAACAAAGGCAGCAGCCCAGCAGTAGTGGTAACTTTTTCTCACAAAAAAAATATTAACCGAATTTTTGTTCATAACATCTGCCATACGAACAGCCACAGACTACGAAGGGCTGGTTCATCAGGGATAGAAAAGCCCACAGTACCTTTTGAAAGAGTCCAGCTTGCTCTGGCCAGCTCCACAGGTCTGCTGCTCTTTTCCATCATCTTTCCTGAAGGTTTTCCAGAAGAAGGTTCTGTTGTGGTCAGCCTTGGCTGTGAACTCTGTCCAAATCAGGATCTTCAGTTCTTCAGCTCCTGGCTTGAATCCACTTTCTGTGGTCGCTTCAAAGCAACCATCAAATGCTACACATACAGGATTTTTACCCAGTGCAGCAATTTTGCTCCTCTGGTCTTATTAAATTAATTTCTGCTCTGACACGTCGGGTCACCAGATATTACTGCGCCTGAGTGGGTCGCAGCTGGTGAGAGAGAGACGGTGAATCTTGTTTTTCGAATCAGAAGGCTGAATTTATTAAGATATCATATATAATACATTATAGCTATACTAAAAGGAATATAGAGAGAGGTTTGTAGAGCAGCTAGGCTAGCTAGGAATAGATAGAAAGAATCTCTAACAAAGTTATGTCCAAGGACTGAGTCCCTGGCTTACACTTTGTGATTGGCCCTTAATTATAAACAAAGAAAATGAGCCAATCAAGAAAGCCCCTGTTACATTCCACTGCAGCTGATAATAATTGTTTACCTTGTCTTCTGGGGCCTCTGGCCTCCAGAAGACTCAGAAATCCGAAAGAAAGGATTTCTGTGAAGAAATGTCTGCGACACAGGGCTGTGTTTCCATGAGCCAAGCCATGCCTCCTGCTGGTGGTTTGTGGAATTCTGAGCCCTGCAGGGTATTCCAGGTGGTCAGGAGTGGCCATAAACCAGGGGGCGAGGTGCTGAGAGTCAAGCAGTGATTTTAGTGCAACAGGAGGAGGTTAAGCTGCAGCTTTCAGAATAATTTCAAACTTCACTTTAATGATGCTCAGGCTGCTGGTGGTGTAATAGCAGCAGACATCAGCAGTGGAACCATTCCCGTGGTTAAATGTACATTGTTTGGTGGGGGAAAAGTGCTTTGAAGGAAGAGAGACTGTTTCCCAGGGAAGACATCTCTCATTCCTTACTTTCATCTCCTCCCTGCCAAGCTGGGGATGCTGTGAGCCTGTGAGCTGCTGAGAGGTGCTCAAATGTGTGCTGGGTGATGAGGAATATCTTGCTCTGGTTTTTATGTGCAAGTAGGCTGGATTTGCTGCAATAGCTCCAATAACCTTCGGGTGGCTGTTTAGAAGGATGAACCTTATTAAAGAAGAGGTATTTAATAACAGGCCTATTTTTATCTCTGTCTTTATCTAACAGTCTGCACATTTATTTCAAGCTTGTAACAGTGCTTTGGAAAAAAAACATTTTCCCTCCTCTGAAATGTTTTGACAGTGCCTCCAGCCTTGGTTATCTTGAATTTCCAGTCTGGCTAGCATCTCTCCTCTTTCCAAAGCCAGCAAGCCACAGCAGGCCCAAAGCTCCAACATTTTCCTTGGGAAATGGGAAATTCCTGGGGGAATATGCTTTCAAAACATGGGACTTGGGTCCCAGGGTTACTGAAACAGTTATGAAGGTTTGATCAAACATAATCACAGCGACTCCCTCAGGCTTCAAATGTGTGATCTTGTGTGGTACAGGCACTGCAAGCACTTCAGTGTTTGGTGTTTGCTGCAGGATGTGACTGACCACACACTCTGGGAGACGCTGGCAGCTCTGGTGTCAGGCATTCCTGCAGAGATTTTTTTTTCCTAAATTTGTCAACTTTATTCTGTAATGTCATAAATTCGGCCTTGACCTATAGATATCTTGCAGACATTGTGTGTTCAGCCCACTCTCCTGTGTTTGCTGTCATTTGCTGGTGGTGAAGGAGGCAGCCCCAGCCCTGTGGGGATGCACCATCTTTCCACCTCCTTCCACATCTGTCCCTTTGGCATTGCTGTCTCTGTACTCAGACCCTGCCCGGACTGAAGGTTTGCTGGAGCACAGGTGTCTGAGCCTGTGGCCAGGATGACCATTTCTGAGCCCTTTTCCTCCCAGGATACATGTGGCCATATGCTCCAGGAGCTGCTGGATTTGGGCCTTGGGATGTGTGTGGCAGTTGTTACAAAAGAACTTGGCTCTAGGGGCTAATCCCTGGTTTTTCCTTGCTGTTCAGTCTGCATCATATACATCCCTTACCCACAGTTTTGCAGCATAATCTTTTTCCATAATTAGGGAGTGTTTTCCATGGTCTTGCTCAGGCCCTTCCTCCCTGCAGTTTCCCCCGTGTGTTAAGGCCTGACTTACTGAAACTTCCACAGAGCTGATTCTGGGCGGGCAGGGACAAGGCCAGAGGGTTTTCAGCAGTCAGCACAGTCAGATGGCTCCTGTGAGGAATAGTTCACTTGCTCCTTCACAGCTCTTGCCTGCAAATTGTCCTCTTGCTCAGATGGGGCTCCAGTTTCTTTTTTTTTCTCCTTTTTCTTTCCTAAGTTATTCAGTTTTCCATACATTTATTTATAGGGTCACACAAGCAACAGGTCTGCTTTTTCCACAGATCCTTCCAGAGCCACGTGCTGTGCCTGCTCCATTCTGGTGCAAAAGCACCTTCTCCTCTGAGGAAAACTCAGAATATCCATCCAGCTGTCTTGACTGAGTGAGGCATTTTCTCTGAACCCTGCCCTCTGTTCATTTCAGAATCTGCCGGGAATTTGGGACATAAATTAAAAAGCTATTTGATGCTCCTTGAGGTCTAGAAGCTGGTTTTGCATTTGTTCTTACTTGAACGCACACTGAGACAAATGGCTCTGCTTTACTGAAGCTGCTTCCTTTGGCATCCTGAGGAAGCTTCCCAGTTAAAAAATAAATATGGCTCTGATTTTCCAGCCCTGCTTTACCAGCAAAAGCTGGGGAAGGAAATGTAATCTCCTTGGGTCTGTTCTGATGTTTTGTACAGCTAATTCCCATTTATTGAAAGAAGTCTTCCACGCCAGATTAACGTTTAATTTTTTATTATGTGTTTACATTTTGGAGGGAGTAAGGGTGGTGGTGTTGGAAATTCTAATGAGGGACAACATTTCTGATTCAAAAGACTCAGGCTCCTCTCTTCTGATTTTTCTGCCTGATCCTTCAGACTGCAGGAAGTTTTGCTTGGGTCATTCACTCGCAACAGGATGTTATGTGAATACAGAATTAATGTGTGCAGCCTGTCACTTGGAATTGCTGCTGTTGTGCTGCTGGAGAGCTCCCAGGGTTGCAGAGTCCTTGCAAGCAGCAATAGCAGAAATGTGCCTGTGATCCTGCAAAGCCAGAGGAGGAGCAGGGAGCTGCAAGTCTCCCCCATCACTGCGGGGTGTGAATAAATAGATCTAATCAACAATTTACATGTTAGCCCCGGACCAGGGTTTATTTTTAGGATGTGTCATTCAGCCCAAGCAAAACCTCTGCATCTCAGGCTGGTGGTGTTTCTAAAAGCACCTCTAAGTGATCACTGAGGCTGGATTTTGAGCCGCATTTACATTTTGATAGAATCTGCTGCTTTCCTTATCTGAAACAAAGCCCACCTGATCTTCATTAATTACACTATCATTTCACCTAACCAGGGTGCTACTAATTACAGTTATCTGTCTGTTCTTCACCAGATAATACACAAAAAAATTGTTATCCCTGGCTGTATCTGGATTAGCTGGAGCTGTAAAGGAGGTGCACATGGTGATGGGTTTTACAGGTGGAGTGCAGGTATTTATAGACTGTCTGAGGAAATGCTGGATGAGTGGCTGCTGCCCCACTGGCTGTGCTGCCATCCCAGCAGCAAAACATACAGAAAACACTGCTTAAACACAGAAAAATGGTTACTGCAGGGTGGCTGGAGCAGGCCATCTCCACCAGAGAGGTGATGGAGTCCTGGGACACCCCAGACCCTCCTGAGCACAGCCCTAGGGCTGGAGGGGACACTGCTGAGCAGGGGTTGATCCCAGAGGTGTTTCCAGGCTCAGCTATCAGGGACTGTCTGGCAGTGCCTTTTTTGAGACAGAAAATCTCACAGTGGCTTCACAGAGGGCTGCAAGCCCTAGTGGTGGTGCTGACTGCTGCCCCACTAACATCAGCTGCAGTCTGAGCAGGGCAAGCACAGAAAGGGCTCCTCTGAAAAGAGGCAGCAGGAAATGTCTGAGCTGCTGGGGAGCTGTGGGTCCAGAGGACTGGAGCCAGGAGCCAGAGGCTGCAGGGAAGGGGGTCCATGAGGGCAGAGCCTTTGCTGGAAGAGAAGCCAAGGGGCTTTCACTTGACTCCTGTTTCATCATCCTTCCACACACTGATCTCTTCAGATGCTCTCCAAACCTTTGGTTTGCTTTCTGAAGGGAAAGGACTTGTCCTGGAGGAGGAGCAGAGCCAGGCTGCTGAGGAGAGCTGGTGGCTGTCAGCTGGCAAGAGAGGAGGGACATGGAGGGCTGCTGAGGAGAGCTGGTGGCTGTCAGCTGGCAAGAGAGGAGGGACACGGAGGCCAGAGGGGGGGACACTGGGTGAGGAGATGTTCACACTCAGCTCCATCCACTGTGAGTGCCAAACACACCTGCACTCCTGTTTGTACGGCTTGCTGTACTTGATAAACTGATATTTGTGAGTTTGGGCGTTTTTGTTACCTTTTTGTATTCTGAAGAGAACTAAAGATGGTTCGCATGATTTTTTTTGTGCCTTCTGCAGTGCAGGTGATACAGGCATGGATGGAACAGCAGCATCTTTATACTTGTCAAGTCTCCATCCACACCCAAGGCACTGCCTGAAGCTCAAAGTGATTTTCTTGCAGGCTTAGAACACTACACCAGCAGGAAGAACAAGAAACTCAGTGGAGATTATGCTCCAGAAAAACTGTATGCGTGGCCCAAAAGCTAAATATGGAACCATGGAAGTGCACACTGCAGTGGTAGGGGAGGTGGGAATGCTGAATGGGGAGGTTTCCTGCCCTTCTGGCACCAGGAACCAGGGGTCCTCTGGTTCTCCATGGTTCTCCTTGAGGATCTCTGGTTCTCCATGGTTCTCCTTGAGGATCTCTGGTTCTCCATGGTCTTCCATGAGGATCTCTGGTTCTCCATGGTTCTCCCTGAGGATCTCTGGTTCTCCATGAGGATCCGTGGTTCCCCATGGTTCCCCCCAGGGCTGTGCTGGTGCCTTGCCCGGAGCTTGCTGTGTCAGCAGGCAGCAGTTTCAGGTGGGGATGCTCTGCTGGCAGGGCCTTGGTGTTCCCAGCAGGGCAGGGCAGGGATGCTCCTGTCCCAGCAGGACACTGGGCATGCAGGTACCACCCCACAGCAGCTGCTCCTCCTCTGCATCACTTCCAGGGACAGAACTCCTGTCCTTCTGCGTGGCAGGGAGCCCTGCAGAGCCAGCACAGAGGGGACAGGCTGGGCAGCAGCTGGGCAGCACTGATTTAATCCTTTTTGCCTGTTCCTGCCATGGAAGCTGTGTACTGGGTGAGATGTGTGTGTTTGGGGAGGGCTGGCCCGACCATTAGCCTGTCAGGGTTTGCAACACTGGCAGCTGAGGAGAAAACTGTTATTAAGTGTAACGTGGCACCTTGGAGACGGAAGCATGGGGAGACAATAAATACAGACTTCCAAAATGCCATTTTATGGTGTCACTCTTCAGAATTTATTAAGACTTAGTTGCAGCCATGCCTGCAGCCTCCTGTGCTGGAATCCATAAATTGTGTTCATTATCTCCAGCACTTGCTCTGACCTGCTGTATTTTACACGGGGGGAGACACTGGAGGCGTGGGGACACCCCAGCTGCTTTCTGCAGCCATTCCCCTGGTGCCAATCCAGCTTTTCTGGGATTGCTGGAACACCCCAGGCAGTGCTTGGCTGCGTGGATGGACCCCAGGTGTGATGTGGTGGTTGAAGAGAACACTGAGGGACCGAGGAGCTGCCAAAGTCACCACAGCTCCACAGGGAGCAGGGAAGCAGCTGGGCGAGGGGGGAGCCATGGGCACGTTGGAGCACACTGGCACATTGTCACTCCACTGTGGGACCACTCCAGCAGTCTTGGATGTGCTGAGGATGCTGGAGGTGGAAAAGGGTTCACAGGAGCTCCCTGAACTGCGCACAGGGAGATGCTGCACCCCTGCTTGGTGTCCTCTTGCACCAGTGTTCTCAAATGAAAACGCAAATGAAATTGTGCTCCTTTCGCCCACTTTTTGTCATGACATATCCCAGCAGCAGCATGTTTGTGTACCTTCATCCTTATCCTCAGCATTTAGGTCCAGGATGGAGGAAAACAAGTTCAAGCCCAACCTCCTGTTAATTTATTATGTTCCTTGGGCTTAAGGGCAAAATTTAAGTTGCCAAAAGCAGATGTTTGCATGCTCTTTTTTTGGCTCTCAAAGTACTTTCTGTGTGCTTGATTGATGGACGTCCCTGTTACATTAATAGCTGGGCTTTGCAGAAAGCTGTTATTACCAGAAGAATCTGGTGTGGGTTTCAGTTTTTCTTCTTGCATTGAAAATCCATTATTAATGTCTTTCTGAGGGAAAAGAAAAAAAGGTTTCAATTCAGGCATTTTGCTTTGCTTTCTCAGGCTTCTTCTCAACTGTCTTGACAGTGGTGCTTTTAAAATCAATATAACAATTGTTCTTTATATTTTACTGAGTGGTTGAGGATTTCTGCATCTTGCTATTGATTTCTGATTGTACTGCAGGACATGTAGGTGCACACAGGTTGCTCTGTGAGGGATAACTTTATATGTGTCTTCCTAATCATCACTGAGTTGCCTTCTGCATGTTCCCTCTTGCTGGATGCTGCTGCTGAGCATGGAAGGCACCAGGAGAGCTCTGAGTGCAATCCTGAGACACCAAACTTGTGACTGCTCATTTAATTTGGGTTTGGTTTTCAATCAGACACAGGGGTCACATGAGGCTTGTGGGGTCTCCTCTTTTGTGTTGTCTTTGCAGAGTTCTTCTGCCCATGCTTTTCAGGCAGCTTCATGTTCTGTGTTGTAGGAGCAAAACAAGTCATTGTCCTGGCTTTGTGTGGGGTGGTCATAATGCACCTTTAGCTTCCAGCACTGACCTTGGCCCTTGGGGCAGCTCTGCAGGCAGATCTCAGCATTTCAGAGGTGCTGAGTCATCGGGTCCCAGAATGGTTTGGGTTGGAAGAGAACCTTGAAGCTCATCCAATTCCAATCCCCTGCCATGGCAAAGACACCTTCCACCATCCCAGGCTGCTCCAGCCCCAGTGTCCAGCCTGGCCTTGGGCACTGCCAGGGATCCAGGGGCAGCCACAGCTGCTCTGGGCACCCTGTGCCAGGGCCTGCCCACCCTCACAGGGAACAATTCCTGATTCCCAGTATCCCATCCATCCCTGCCCTCTGGCAGTGGAAGCCATTCCCTGCGTCCTGGCACTCCAGGCCCCTGTAAAAGTCCAAGTCTCAATGAAGCAATGCAGAAGCCCAGTGTGCATTGGTAACTGCTGTAAAGCTGGATTTGCAGACTGAGGCTCTTGGAGCACATCAGCACTGATGGCACAATCTGTGTGAGAGCTTGTTGGCACCAGAGGAACCTGTGAGGAGTGACAGGACTGTGGCCAGCACGGGTGCTCCAAAATGCTTCCGTGGCTCCAGGTGGGTGTACAGGGGAAGAGCTCTGTGTGTGGGCACAGTCCTTCCCAGCTCTGCATGCTCTGGCACAGGCTCCACATCTGCCAGGGGCTGTGGCTGTGCCAACAGGCACTCTGGAGAGGGCTGGCTGTGCACAAACCTCTGCTGGCTGGACTGGGCTGTTTGCTCCTCAGGCTTATCCTGGACAGGCTCCTGCACCTTCAGACATGGAGGCTACACCTGGCTTCTGAGGAATTGGTTGTTGCAGTTTGTCTGTCCGTGCTGGGGACCAGGGCAAGCACTGGCACAGGAGCTGGTCCTGTGTCCCTGGGGTGGCAGGGCTCGGTGGTGGCAGCACTGGCAGGAGACGCGGCAGAGCTTGGGAGGGGACGGGGCTGGCATGCATAACAATGGGCAGGCTCTGACCTTGCCACTGGAAGTCACTTAGCAATTCTGTTGATGCTCTGGAAACGAAAATATAATTCAGGCCACCTTCTCCTCCAAGCTGACCCTGAGAATCTGGGAGAAGAGCTACTGAATAATTAGGGGCTTTTTTTTCTCCCCCCTTTTTGCTGGAGTTACTGCTCAGTGTTGAACTGTCCTCTACATTGTCATCACTTCCCTTGAACTTACTGCTCTGAGTGTACTTAGCATTAATATAATTACGTAAATTGCAGTCTCATTAATCACCGGGGGCTGCGGCACATCCTTGTTGTGCTGTTTTGTGGGTGGCTTGGCTGGTGGGAGCCCCCTGGCCAGAGATGGGGACTGTGGCTGGAGCACTCCCCCTCTGCTCCTGAGCCTGGTTTAGCTGAGCTTTGTGTGTCTCACCCTGGAGTGGAGGATCTGGAGTGTTTGCCAGCACTGCCATGATTGCAGCCTTGCTGCTGCAGAGGAGAAAAGGGAAAGGTGGGTTTGTCCCAAGGGAGTTTGGCTGGACCACATCCCTGCTGCTGTCCCTGTGATTTGGGTCTGTGGGGTCCCAAAATGCAGAGCCCAGCCTCGTGGCTTGGCAGTGAACACCCAGAGCCGAAGCTCTGTGCAGGGTCTGCTGCAGGGCTGTTTGATGATGCTGTGCCTCTGTCTCTGTGGCAGAGCTCTCAGCCTTCGTGGCAATGTAAATTCTCCTGGCTGCATGCTAAAATTACACTGAGTTATTGATTTATCTTTGAGAGGATTTCCTTCCCGAGGGACATTTCTGACTGTTGTAGTGATTTAGTTCTTCTGCAAGTGCAGAATCCGTGGCAGAGCAGAGCCACCCTCCTGCCCTCGAGCCTGCAGCTCATTGTCGCGCTCCCTCAGGATTCCTCTGCAAGCTGATTTCTTTTCCAAGGCTGGGACAAGGTTACATGGCTGTTATTTCTGTGTAACAACTGCAAATAAAAGGGCATTTTCAACTTTCCACTGCAGAAGCTGCAAGTCTGGGACAAGCCTTTGTGCCATGGCACCAGCATTATCTTGGGCATGTCTCAAACCCAGCTCCAAGGCTGGCACGTGGGACACGTGGAGCCATGCCAGCCTTAATACACTTGGACTCCTGGGAATGTTTTAGTTCCTCAGAGTGGGGTATGATGGGAGCAGGAGCTTGCAACACTTTTCTCCTAAAGCTTCAGGGTACAGCCTCTCTTTTCTTTGCTTTCTATTGACTCACAATGGAGCATCTCTAAAAACCAGGCCAGGTGAGTTCCTGCTGCTGGTCCTGAGGAAGCCAAGACAGTTCTTTTCTTCTATCCCCAGTTTTCTCCCCTTGGCCCTGAAAGCCCCCCCACCAACTATGGCTCAGCTGGTGAGCACCATCAGTAGAAGGACCTGACCCTTCAGGACATTGCCCAATATTTCAGATACTCTGTGGCTGGAAAATGCCCAGCTCTGTGTCCTTGGGTGCCCATTTGAAGCATGTCCCTGTGGGTTCCTGTATCTAACCCCACTTTCTAGTGGATTTGGCACCAATCTCAGCTGCACACTGATAAAATGGGAGGCTGCTCGTGCATGTGGTGTTATAAAACAGCATCCACCAATTAGGCCCAGGGAGAACGTCAATTTTTTTTCCTGTGAACCAAGTGTGGCACAGCTCCTTCCTTTCCCAGTGATCTATCTGTGAGATAAAACACATCTTTAGTGTCTATCTTAAATACTGCAGTGTTGGCAAGTTCTCTTGACAGAAATTAGGCTAATGTCCCTTATGGCTGCGTTAGCTGTAGAAATAAGGCTTTAAATTGAAGCTTCGCAAAGCGCTATTCCAGCGCCCTCTCCAAGGCATCTCCTTATTCCAGCTTTTATTATCCAAATTTGTTCTCACTCTGCCTTGGCAGCAGGGCTGGCAGGCAGCTCTGCCCATCCATCCTGCTGGTCTGGCAGCCAGGGGGTGGGAGCAGCACCTCCAGGCTGGCCCGGGCAGTGCTGGCCAAGCCCCGCAGAGCCCTCGGCCCCGGGATGCTCCGGCTTGGGGGGCACCACTGCTGGGACGGGGCTGGGGCCTGGGTGAGGGGAGGCAGCTGACACCCATCGAGCAGAGAGGGGATCCAAGGCAGTCAGCTGCACGCCCTGACAGCGGCACAGCGTGTCCTGAAACGCTCCCACTGTGAGCTGGAGCTGGGAGAAGGGAGTTTGTGTTGTGCGTGTCTCATCCTTGCAATTTCAGCGCTGAGTTACAGACTCAGAAGCTGAGGACAGGAACAGAGAGTGCTGAGGCCTGGTCATGAATCCCCTTCTTGAGCTTCCCAGCCCTCCCCTGGAAAATAGTTTCCTTTTTAGCTCCTTTACCCTCCTCAAGTTGAGCCCTTTTAGCCTTTAACTCCTTGTTTCCAACAACAGATTAACCAGGGCTGTTTTAAACCTCCTGATTCTCTCACTGGTGTTGGTCCTGATGGATTATCCCTCTCTATTGTGTCCTTTCTGTGCCTCCACATTGCCAGTTCTTTGGTGGCCCTCTCCTGAGTTGCTGAGAGAGGAGGAGAGGCTCTCTGAGAGTGACACATGTGGGAGACATGATGGTTGATGATGTTCTGGAGGTGCTAACCTCCATCATAGTAAAGAAGCGTCTCTAAAAAGGTATTAAATGCCTAAAATGCCACAAAATTAATATCATCCTCAGTTCCTTTTGTCAGGTTCTCAATTCTCCTGGTCAGCTGCCTTGTTCTTCTCTGCCTACATCCTGTATTGATCTTCTCTGAATGTAGCCAAGCCTTCAGCATCCCAGATGGGCTTTCTGGAGTAACAAATAGACCTGAGGAATGACAATTATTGAATGGATTGTAGCATTGGCTTGGGGATAAATATTGTAGGGAGTTGGAAAGGGATTAAAACTGTCATTTGTAAGTAAGCTTCTCATGGATGTTGACTTGGGGACATGGTGAGACAAAGGTCACTGCATTGTCTCTGCAGCCTGGTGTGCCATTTGAGAGATGAAATATCAGTGTGGCTGGATTCGTTTGGTCTCTCTGTTTCTTCTGCTCGGACCTTTGTGGGATTAAACTCTCTAAACTGCTGCAGTTCACAGACTTCAAGCCCAGTATCAGAAGAAAAAATAAATCAAGTGCCTTGTATTAAATCCTGAGCACATGGCTCCTGCTGCACCCAGGGCTGTGGTAACTCACTGCAGTGTCTGCCTTGAAGCTGGGGAGAAGGCTTTGCTGGCAAAGTGAAAACAGGTTGTGCCCACTCTACAAAAGCACACCCCTTCTTCTTCCTGCCCTGTGGTTATTTTTTCCTGGTGTGTTTGCTGCTGTTGCACTGAAGGCAGAGCAGCCCTCCCAGCAGGGAGGTGGAGAATGGAGCACTTGTTGTATGAGCTCTTTGCCACAGGAAGCATTTCCCTCCTGCAGCAGCAGCAGCAGCAGCAGGTACATCAGCAGATGCTGCAGCAGTGCCTCCATCAGAGGCCCTGTATTTCCCCTTGGAGCCCTCCTGTCACCCCTCCTTCCCTGAGATCCCTCCTCCCCAGGCTCCTCACTGGCCTCCACCTTCAATTCCATCACTTCCAGACTTCCCAGGGGGCCCAGGCACCTCATGGGAGGGCCACGCTGTGCCCTGTGTGTGACAGACACCCCTCCTGTCCTTGTGGCTGCCCTGCACGGGAGGGATGAGGTTTGGTGTGTGTTCAGCAGGCTCAGCTCTGGGCATGAGGCTGGGCCCCCTGGTGTGCCACCACCATCATCATCGTCACCTTGGCTGCCATGGAGGGTGGGTGGCAGTCACAGGGACCTGCTCTGGCACTGCCAACCATGGCCTGCCTGTCCCCATGGCCCTGCTTGTCCCAGGGGCTCACCTGCCCCTCCTTCCCCCTTGCTGCAGGAGCTGCAGGAGAAGCCAAGTGGATTGGGCAGGTGGTGTGAGGAGAGAGCCCAGCCCAGCCTCCTCCACAGGGTGCCTCTGTTTAAATAGCAGCGTTCAGAGCACTCAGCACCCACTGATCAGCTGGGAGAACATAAATGCCAGTGCCACAGGAGAGCCCTGGCTCAGGGAAAAGGGCCTGTTGTGAGCGCCGTCCAGCCCAGTGTCCAAATGGAATGGTGCTTTCACATCTCTAATCAAGGGTTACTTAGTGGAGAGCCCCTTCCTTGTGAAGCTTTGTTCTCTGCTGGCTGTGGATTGAATCACAGGAGGAGGGATTGGATTCTGGCATCATTTTAAAAACGTTTTCATTCTATTTGCTGAGGGGAACAAATTACAGAGAAGACCTCTCAGCAGTGTGACAAAAGTGTGGCTCTAAAACCCTTTTCAGCCAAACAAGTGTTTGAGCTGAAGGCCTGATGGATGGTGCTTAAAGATGTGGTTACTGCAGCAAGGTTGGCATTAAAAATCCCTGGGTGCAAGAAAGTTCTCCCAAGGTTACTGTGGGGGTGTGTCTCCCTGTAATCCTGGTGTGAGCAGCCCTTAACACCCTGAGTCCACCAGTGAGCTCTGTGGCATCAGCCTTGGGAGAGCAGCAGCACAGCAAGCACCAGTGGGTCACTTGTCTCTTGCTAAATGAGAAACTGCAACGGGGTCAGCCCTTTTGGGGTGGCATCACTGTGGCAGGAGGGCTGGAACTGGATGATCTTTAAGGTCCCTTCCAACCAAACCGTTCCACAATTCTTTCCCTGTCCCTGTCCAAGTGGGGTTCAAGCAGAAAGCAGAGCTGCTGCTTTGGAACCTGTGAGGAGCCTGGGCAGGAGCACACCTGCTGTTGGGATGTACCAGAACAGGGTGGCTTTGGGGCTTTCCCAGGAATGCCTTTGCTGCCAGCAGCTGTGCTGGATGTTGGACAGGGGACAGATTCACCCTTGGCAAGCTTGAAAGCATTTCAGATGGCTTCTGTCCCTGCTCCAGTGCAGCACAGAACAAAATCAGATGCTGGAGAAGATGTCATACTTAGACATCACCATTCTGACAGGTCAATTTCCAGGATGTTTATTAACATAGCTTGGAATGTCACAGAAAGGTTTGTCAGATAAACTAGCCAACTGAAGTTCTTAAATGAGACTTCCTTGGTTTTGTTGAGGTGCTTTGAACTCTTCATTCAATCTCTCAACAATTCATTCCCTTCAGGTCTTTCTGGAAGAGCCTCAGCAAGGTCTGTGGCTGGGGGATCAGGCCCTGCCTGCTCCCTGTGTGTCTGGGTGTGGAATCCTTTGAATCCCTCAGGGCAATCCCCAGGGCTGTGCCCTGGAAGAATATGCTATAGAGTCTCCACCTAGGCTGAAAGGGAAAATTTCCCCATGGAGCCTTGCACAACACTATGAACCACCCCAGTTCCTTTCCCCATATGTCCCAAACCCTGGTAGTTTCTCCTTTCCCTGTTCCCTCATTGATTATGGTATCCCTGGTGGCTGGCTCTGCGTCTCCCCTGTAGGGCAGTGCCCTTTGCCCTGCCCTTTGTGCCACCCCAGTGCCTTTGGACCATTGGCCACTGACCCCTAATTAAAACCCTGTGCACACCACATGGCCAGCTCTTTTGTCTCTGATTCCCCTTTGGCGTGCTGGAATAAGCCTTTGCAGGAATTTATCATACAAAAGGCCCTTCTGCCTCTCGTGGCTGAACTGGCCATGGTGAGTGTGGTGTGTGGACTTGGCTGCTCTCCCTCAATGTTTACCCAAGCAGCTTTTCCAAGGAGATGCTTATTGGGAAATAGGCAGTAGCACCCACCATCTAAACCCCTGTGTTGCTCCATCTGGGTGCCCTGGGAGGCAGAAGGAAGCAGCAGTGCCAATTGTTTGCTCATGCTGTAAGGACAGAACTCCTCTCTGAGGGTTTCCTCTGCAACCCCAGGAAGAGAAGGACATCTCTGTCCTTGTCAGCCCTCTGGGCAATGATCAGACAGAACAGTGATGAAACCAGGCTGGCAGCACCAGGGCTGGTCACTCGCAGGCAGAGGCAGCCCAGCTCCTCCAGCCCGAGCTGGGCAGCGCCTGGGAGAGGTGGCACCATGGCACTGGGCATGGTGCATCACCCCAGGGGTTCCTCCTGCATCCCATCCCCTGCAGAGCCCCTGCTGTCCCTGGTTACCTGAGCAGTGGAGAGGCAGCGCCCAGGCTGGTGCTGCTCTGAGGAGATGCTGCACTCAGCAGGCAGCTCTGGCTCCCCGGCAGTACCGTGGGAGGAGGAGCTGCCCAGGGAGTGCATTTGTAAAGCATTTCTTCCCCAGGAAGAGGAGTTTGTCACAGGAGTTTGTACTTGGGATGTGCACACAGGTGTCTGAGCTTCCTCCCTGCCTGAGGTGGGGAATGCTGGTGGTGCTGGGGCAGCTGCTGGGGGAGCTTCCAGGCCTGGTGCTGTGAAACCTCCCCACCAGCTATGAGGACGAGGCGACATAGAGCATATTAATGACATTTTCCAGTGGCACTTAATTGGGAGGAGCAGTGAGTGTCAGACAGTGAACTAATGCAAAAGGCTATAGCTGAGTGAAGAAGGGAAAGAAAAAGAAAGGAAAGAAAGAAAAGATAGGAAAGAAAGAAAAGATAGGAAAGAAAGGGAAGAAAGGAAGAAAGGAAAAAAGAGAAAGAAAGAGAGAAAGAAAGAGAGAAAGAGAGAGAGAGAAAGAAAGAAAGAAAGAAAGAAAGAAAGAAAGAAAGAAAGAAAGAAAGAAAGAAAGAAAGAAAGAAAGAAAGAAAGAAAGAAAGAAAGAAAGAAAGAAAGAAAGAAAGAAAGAAAGAAAGAAAGAAAGAAAGAAAGAAAGAAAGAAAGAAAGAAAGAAAGAAAGAAAGAAGAGAGAGAAGAAAGAAAGAAAGAAAGAAAGAAAGAAAGAAAGAAAGAAAGAAAGAAAGAAAGAAAGAAAGAAAGAAAGAAAGAAAGAAAGAAAGAAAGAAAGAAAGAAAGAAAGAAAGAAAGAAAGAAAGAAAGAAAGAAAGAAAGAAAGAAAGAAAGAAAGAAAGAAAGAAAAAAAAAGAGATTCAGGCTGGCTTCTTCTTCCCATCAGTAATCCATCTCATCCTTACCTATGTCTGTTACATGTCTTCCTTTTGTGTATAAAAATGTTCTATTTTGAAGTAACAAACAATCTGGAGAGTGGTAGATTTGCCTTTGTAGGAAAGAAGGGAAAGAAAAACGGAGGCAGGCTTTGCTGCTTCCTTGCTCAGCAGCTCTAACCAGAGTCTGGGGTCAGGGTGTGAGCTGAGCCCCAGACTGGGTCTGGCTCCTCTGCTTTCCCCTGAGCACGCTGGTGTGGGGCATCCCATCCACCCAGGCACAGCTGGAGTCAGGCACAGTGTGCCCTGTGTGCCACCAGCACGGGATGCCCCAGCCTCAGCCGGGTCCCCAGCCCTGGCACTGGTGGCTCCTGGAGCTGGGGACGCAGCTGTGGGGAGCTCTGCTGTTCGCTGGGATTTGTCTCCTGGTGGTTTTTAATCATTATTTTATTAAGGGAGAAGGTGTGGTGCCATCAGATAACTTATTATGGATGCTCTGGCAGTGTGATTATTTCAGTACTGCAGCACTGCCGGTGTGGTTTGCTGGAACATTCACATATTGATTCCAGATTCCTTTGTTGCCTGTACTAGAAAGAAAGTCCCTTTTCCCTCACTCCCTGCGTGGAGAGAAACAAAGAGTAAAGGAAGGTAGATGTTATCTGAGGCTTGCTCACACAGCGAAGTAATTTTTGAGAGCTGCAGAGCCACTTACTGACTCATAACTGGGGCTTGTTTTCAAACCCTTGATAGATTTTGAATTCTCTTACAATGGCAAACAAGGATGCTCACTTGGGGACGAGCCAGGGATCTGCCTTAGTGAGCTGGATCACCTTTGTTCTGCTTGCTCCAGCCTTCCCAGGGGACATTCCTGTGCCAAGGGGGCAGGGTGGTGCTACAGGGGGAGAGTCTCCTGTCCCTCTTGGGCTCCTCTTGATGGGCAGTCAGTGGCTGTCAGCTTTGTCCAAGGGGTGGGGATGGGATGGGATGGGATGAGATGGGATGGGATGGGATGGGATGGGGAAGCCATTGCCAGGAGTGCAGTGAGTTACTGCACAACCTTGGTGGGAGGTTTGCAGGTCAGTGTGTGATGTACAACTTGCCAGCCTGTAGCTGTGCAGTGAGCTGGGGGGAACACAAACCCACCTGTGGAATGTGGAATGATGTGCTGGAAAGGAGCCCAGGATGAGACCTTTCTCCTTTAGTGAGGGAACACAACTGGTCATTTGGTTGCTCTAGAAGAAGAGAGATGGGGTTCTTTGGTTATCACTGCGTGCTGCATATTCCACACAGCAGCCCTCTGCTTTTACTAATGCGGTGCACAACGTGCCTGATCCTCCCTCAGTTGTGAGCCTGGTGGAAGCATGTCCTGTTTTCCATTTGTTTATTAATTTATCATCTTTTTTTTAGCCTCTGCAAAGCTTGATATTGGTATAGAGCGTGGGAAACGTGCACAGAGCAGAGTAATAGATAGTTGTGATTTGGTTACAAGGCAATAATTTAAGTGGACAGGTTTAGCTGATAACATAAAGCACACGAGAGAAATCGCTTTGGTTTATAAATGTCATTAGAGCCCCTGTGAGGGAGCTGCTGCAGTGTGCTGCTGCTCCAGCCAATATATTATAAGGAGATATAAAGAGATGTCTGAAAAAATCTGGCTGACCGAGATGAAAAGAATGGGGCTATAAATTAAAGTCTTCATTGGCGTCTCTTTAAGCATCTTTATGGACAGAGTGCATCCAAATGAAGGAGTGCCAGTGCTCAGAGGGACCTCCAGGTGCTTTGGGCTGCAGAGGCAGCACCCAGGGGTGGGGACAGCTTGTGGGGACAGCAGTGTCCATCAGAGCTGGCATGGGAGACCAAAGCCTGTCCTGGTGCTTCTGCAGCTGATAAAGAGATTAAATCAGGAGCAGGAATAACACCATCCCTGCAGTGTGGCCACAGGATCAGTGTCTCCTGCCTGGAAAATAAACGCTGTCGCCCTGCTTTGACATTTATTCCCAATAAAGACCTTGTCATTTGTGCAGTGACAAGGGTTTTATCCTCTGGGAGTACTTTACCTGTTGGACACTGTCTTTTTGGCTGTGAGGCAGCTGAGTGACCGAGGAGCAGGTGGGTGGCACATCCCCAGCAGCGGCATTGGGAGCTCTGCTCACACCCTGGGGCTTTCTCCTGATCCATCATCCCAAGGCAATGCAATAACACCTATTCCAACTGAGAGCAGGTTCAGATTGGATATTAGGGAGGAATTCTTCCCTGTGAGGGTGGGCAGGCCCTGGCACAGGGTGCCCAGAGCAGCTGTGGCTGCCCCTGGATCCCTGGCAGTGCCCAAGGCCAGGCTGGACATCGGGACAGTGGGAGGTGTCCCTGCCATGGCAGGGGGTGGCACTGGATGAGCTTTAAGGTTCCTTTCCACCCAAGCCATTCTGTGAGTCTGTGATCTTATTTTTAATTGATTTTAATTTATTTTAGTTGTGGTTAAAAAAAGAGTGGGATATTTTTTAATTGGTAAGGGTTCCAAACGAATTGTGGAAGCAGGAATTTGCTGCTTCCCTCTCCACAGCTGGAACCCTTCTGGCAGGTTTGTGGAGGGGATTTCACAGCTATTTCTGCTCACTGGGTAGTTGATTTAGAGCAAGGAAATTAACGAGAATGAAAATTCTTCTTTCCTTTTATGAGGAGCAAGGGATGAGGTCTGGCAGCTGTAGGATTTGCAGCTCTCAGGGAAGAGGGACGATTCAGTAACACATCTATGCAGTGCCTACCTGTGGATACACATATTTTATTTGCCTGAGGTGTCAAGGAGAAAAAATGTTACCAAATGGCTTAAATGAAAATGAGGTTTTGTATTTTTTTAATTGAGTTTCATTTCCCAAATGCAACTTAATGCAAACAATAAGTAAAAAAATTATTTTCTCTCGGGAAAGAGCTATTAACAGAATGGTTCTATTTAACAGCATGTGAAGTTGTGTAATTGCTTACACACGTATTGCTCCAGTGTGTGCCCCCAGTTGTTGAATAGTATCAAATTATAGGAATCAAAGAGAATCAACTATTTTTAAGGGAAATGTCTAGAAGCTACATACTGAAACATGAATAAAATTCAAGATTTCCAGCTTACTCGTCTAAATCAGCAATTTTAATCACATTATGGAAGGCAACCCACCCTCAAACATACTTTTCACTTCAAAATACCCCAAACTAAATAAGACAGAAGACCTTCCTTGAACAGCTGTAACATTTTTAAGCGTCAGTGTCAATCTTTTTGTTGAAAACAGAGATGTTTTTCATGGTTTATTTGTTAAAGCAGCGCATTTGTCCTGCTGTGCCATGAACCTGGGCTGCTGTGCTGGGTGGGGAGGGGAAATCCCTGGAGCACTAAGAGCCATGTAAACATATCAGGGCGTTGAGTTTTGCTCTGGGGTTTGGATGCTCCTGGTTAAATCCCATTTAGTGTGCAAAGGAGGAGCAGAAAGGGTTTGTGCCTTGGCTGATGCAGCCTCAGGGATTTGGCTGTGCTGGGGGTGCAGCTCATGAGCACCAGGCCTGGGTTTGGTTTTGTTTTCTGCTTGCTGATTAGACAGATGAGCAATGCCATGGTTGACTCTCACAATTAAAAGGAAAATGTTCAGAGAAGTTTTATAGTTAGGTTTTACCCCCTTGTGTTGTTATCAGGGATGCCCTGGGTTTGGGACATTTGGGAGGGTCACTCGTTCCTGTGGCAGCACCTGAGCCCCACTCACAGTGTCAGGAAGGGATTTCCACCCCTGGGCAGGGAAGGAGGAGTCGATGGACAGAACTTTGGGGGGCCTAAAGGGTTAAAAGATGAAACCTCCCTGGTGTGGGTGAGCACATGGTGGGGAAATCCTCTGCTCCCAGCGCTGTAATCTTTTCTCTATTCCGTCTGCTGTTGTATTTCTGATAAGGTTTTAATAAACCTTTTAAATTTTTTGGAAGTGAGTAGCATTTCTCACACTGAGAACAGAAAGAGGAGGGCTGGGCCCCCCAGCCCCCCACCCTTCTGGAGCCTGCTCCTGTGCTTTCCCTTTGGGTGATTCCCTCAATGGGATTCCATCCACCTCCTTCCCCTCCCTGGCAGGCTGCTGTGGCTGGATGCAGCTGGAGCTGTGCTGTGCTCCCTGTCAGGGGCCATTCCCGGCTGTGTGACAGCCCAGAGCTGCCACAGCCACTGCTGGGGCTGTGACCTGGCCTGCCCAGCGCTGGTGGCACGGTCAGGAACGCTTTGGGCTTTGGGGGGAGGCAGCCGGGCCCTGGCTGTGTCTGCGGAGGAGGGGATCGTCCTCCCGCCCCCCGTTCAGCCCGCGATGGCATTTCATCCTTCAGAGCCTGGCCTGGAAGGGACCTCACAGCTCGCCTTGTTCCACCTCCCTGCCGTGGGCAGGGACGTCTCCCACTAGAGCAGGTTAGCATTGGCTGTGTTTTCCTTGTTGGCAGAGCCCTGTCCTGGTGTTGCCCGAGCCAGGGACAGGAGATGGGATGTTGCCCTTTTCATGGAGATCCTACAAACTCCTTTCTGACCAGCACTCCACCGCCAGCAAGGGGCACACATTGGTGAGGGCACCAAATTCCTGCAGAGCCTGATTTCTCAGTGTGGGAGGATGCTCCCATAGATAGACAGAGATTAAAGGTCCTGTGTATCACAAATTTAAGGAGCAGGAGAAGGTTGGGATCTGTCCATGGAAAGCATTCCAGGTGTGGAGGAGGAACATGTAGCCTATCCTCCCCTAAAAGGGGGAGATAATCACACCTGTCCTCTCACATATGCAACCAATGCAGCTTCCAGTGGACAGGACTGATGGAGAGAAAGAGAGTCTACCAGAAATACAAACCTTGTTTTAATAGGAAATCCTCCAAGATGGATTTTCCTGCATTTTCTAAAAGCATTTATACCTATTGGATGACTACAGGCTTTGAAATGTTTCTGTCTGAATTGTCTTACACAGGAGGGACCAGGTCCTTTGATCAGGGAAATGTCTCTTTGGTCTTGAACAGGGAGGGATCAATCCAGTTGTTCCCAAGACCAGAGCTTTTTGTCTGTGAGTACATGCATTTATTCTACAAAATAATTACCCTTGCCTTCACTTCCCTTTGGTAGGAGATGCTCCCTGTCTCTGTTAGAGTTCAAAAACACATAATCACGGAGTGATTATATGCGATGCTTTTTATTAAGAGCTCTGGGAATCGGGGTATATTCAACCCAAATCTGACTCCAACCATACATCCCAAATGATCATGTTTTATACTCTATCGTTACATAACTTTCATGTTAATTATTAAACTTATATTGTCCTATTGTATACATAAATTTAGCCCCTCTCTGAATTTCCAACATAGTTTCTCACTATTCTTCTTATGGTTATATAATAATTACATTTAATTACTAAACAATCATCACATCTAACAATTATATAATTTATCATACTGCTTACGCAGGTGCAGTTGATCTGGGAAAGCACAAAGCCTAACATTTTAGATTATATCTTTAACTTTTTCCAGGGTTCCACTATCATCTCCTGCAAGCTGTTACTCTATCCCAGGTATCTTTTTAGGTAAAAGGAAGAGAGAAAGGAAAGGCTGAATAAGAAATCCTCCTCAGAAGGGGGAAGATGAGCAGCTTTGGTCTGTCTGTCCATCTGTGAGCAGCTCTGTGGCTGTTCACCTGCATCCTTGCTGTCCTGGGCAGGCAGAATTCCTGCATTAGGAGAAGAAGAAATGACATCAAGAGGTAGCAACAAAATATTGCCTCCCCTTGACCCCAGTGCTGGGCTGGCCATTGAGATGTGTTTGTGGTGAAAACCACTCTGAATTTCATATCTTTTCTGCATTTAAAACTGAAGCTTAATGTATTCTGTGTATTTTTGTTGGCAGATAGTAGTGATCATAAATTCCTTTTAATACAGTATTTCTACACCAGCACAGCCTTGATGTGCAGCGTACCTGGCTGTACTCTGCGGGATGCTTTGATTTCCCTTTGGCAGCTGCATTTTGTTCTGTCTGCCCCAGTCAGACACAATTCCCCTTTCTCCATGTAGCCTCCAAATCCACTCCTGGTGTGGAGTTTTAGTGCTCTGCTAGGACCTGGGCTAGAAGGGAAGGAATCAGTGTCTGCTGGGCTCAGGGTTCCACCTCCACTGTGGATCAGAGCCAGCCTGGCAGCGGAAGGACACCTTGGGTGGCTCAGGGTGGCAATTCTGGGAGGGAAAAGCAGCACTTCAGGGGTGCTGCTGCATGGGAGGAGGTCAGTGGTAGATATCCCACTCCTCACTGTATGGGATGGGGAGGAGCTGCTCCCAAGGAGGAGCACATGTCTTCAGTTCCCAGTTCCTCCGCAAGCTGGAGCAGTGCAGTGCTCTGAAATAACGTGACCTTTGCTTGCAGGTCAGGCTGTTCCTGCAGGGTCACACGTGCGGCTGAACCTGCAGACAGGAGAGAGAGAAGCCAAACTCCCGGACAGAGAATATGGGGAAGGTGACACGAGAGAAGAGAGAAGAAGAAAAAGGTACAGATATACAAGGCTTTGGGTTGGGTGGGCTGTGGGATTCATGCCTTTTATTAGAGGCCAGGTTCCCTGGTACACTCAATTCCTGCATATTCCAGAGACTTCATTGCTGGGTGAGGAGGTCAGCAGTGCTGAAAGCAGAGGCCTGTCCTTTCTGTTCCATTTGGGATGGCAGTGGAAGTGCCCTGAGTACACTTTCAGAGCACTTCATGGCTTCTCATGCCACGACATCAAAACAGCTTCCACACAGCCTGTGGAGTTCTGGCAAAGTCTTTGGGTTGTCCTTGATTTGCTGTGTTTGGAGTGTGATGGTTCTCTCTGCGCTTTTTAGGCCGAGCTACTTCCAGGAGTCTGTCTTTTGGAATTTATCTGCTGCAATCTAAAAACCTTTCTCCCATACTGTGGTGATGACATCTTGTACTGCAACATGCAAAATTATTTGAGCTTCTGCTCAAACTAATGTTGCCTTAGCTAGGCTGGCATCATGGTGTAAGGATATCCTAATGGTTGATGCTTTGGCCATTTGTGCAATGGTGGGTTTTGGAGACAATGACATGAGGAATGAGAGAAAGAGGAAAAAGAGACATGCAGGTCATTGGGTTAGATAGCCTGCGGAATTTATGCCATTTATTGGAGTCCAGAATCTCTGGAGCACATAATTCCTGCCTCTTCCTGAGAATTCATTGCTGGGTGAGGAGCTCAGCAGTGCTGAAAGCTGAGGCCTGTCCTTTGTGATCCCTTTGGGATGGCAGTGGAAGTGCCCTGAGTGCACATTCAGAGGCAACTTCATGGCTTCTCATGCCATGACACCAAAACTAAATGTGCAAGGTGGCTTCCTAGAATGACATTTAGTCCTTTGAAATATCTGCAGGCAGTGGTCTGGAAATGCTTTCTGAGCCTGTTCCTTGGGATCAGCGGTGAGGGGCTGAGGGCTGGCCTGAGCCCGGTGCTGTGTCCCACTGGGAGCAGCCCCACAGGCTCACGTGCAGAGCAGGCACTGCCAGAGGCCCTGGAGATCTCACCTGCCCTGCAGCCACCATTGTCAAGGTGCTGTAAACATCAGCTGGTGCTGACTTTCCCCTTGGACCCTTTGGTTTAGTCACTATGGGGAATTTTGTTCCTGGGGAACAAAGCCCGTGGGATTTCCCCTGGCAGTTGTGATGGGGATGCTCGGGGAGTGTGGGGCTTTGGGGGCAGCTGGCCAGGCAGGGGCTGAGCTCGGGGCCCTGTTGGGCCCATGGCCCCCAGCAGCAGCAACAGCAGCTGCCCCAGGGGCCCAAAGCCCCGGGCCCCTTGCCCAGCACAGGCTGCCCTGTCCCTGCAGCTGTCACCCGAGTGGGGCCCAGGGGCCAGTGGCCGCTGGCAGCAGCAGGAATGCGGGCAGGGTGAGAATGCCCTGGCTTGGCTTTTGTCTCTGGACCAATGCAGGCTCAGGGCAGTGCAGAGCAGGCTAGGGAGGAGAGACCAGGGCCTTTGGAGGCTCCAAGGCTTAAAGATCAGCCCCTGCAGCAGCCCAGGTGCAGGTGGCCCAGTTGCCAAGGCTGTGGTGGCCTTGAGCACGTGCAGGTGGATTTTGCAGGGCTGTGGCCTGCTGGCGGCTCTGGGCCCAGGAGTCCGTGTGGCTGCAGCAGGAAGGGTGGCTGAAGGTTTGCTGGCTGCTTTGGTGGCATGGCTGCAGGGGCCAGTGCTGTGAGAGCCCCCTGTGTGAGAGCTGGTGAGAGCTGAGCTCTTGGGGACAGCGCTGTGCCCCAGGCCAGGAAGAGCAGCAGTGCCCAGTGCCAGGAGTGGTGTCAGTGGGAGCCCCTGTGCACAGGGACCCCCAGCCCCAGGGTGGCTGTGCCAACACCCCCAGGGACCTCCATCCCTGAGAACGCGGAACAAGTGGAACCCACAAGTGTGCAAAGGTTGCCTTTGCCCAAAGGAATGGCCAAGAGAAGTCAGGTTTTAAAAAGAAACAGTATTTATTTGCCGAAGATCGGCAAATCTCAGATTTACAGAAGAAGTTTCCTTGTGACAATCGTTATTACAACAACAGGAATAATGTACAGAACATATTTACATGGGATCTGATGGGCTAACAATCTTCGAAATATATTTATAAAGAACTTCCAACGCAGTGAACATATTTACAAGCAACTTCTGAATTCTCGAACGTATTTACAAAGGCATCGGAGCAGTGCCATCATTCATGTGCATGAGTCCTGGAAGAAAGGAAGCAGCAGAGCTGGACTCAGCTGCCAGCACTGGGCCCAGCAGGGCTGGCAGCTGGGCCCCAGGGGCTGGGCCGGGGCTGGCAGGGCTGGCGTGGCCCCAGGCAAGCGCAGGGCAGGCCGGGACTGGTGCTTGTGGCAGCACAATCCAGGCCCCCTGCGGGCACCGTGTCCCTGAGCGGGGCCATCCAGCCCAGCCCCAGCCTGGCATCAGGGGACCCAGTGTGTGTGCGGGCAGGGCGTGGGAAGCATCTGCCTGTCTTACCTGTGGGGCTCCATCTTCATCCAAGGACCATGGGCTCCTCCTCATTCTCCTCGTCAACTTCCATGTCCTCGTTGTCATCCTCCTCATCTACTTCCATCTCCTCGATGGTGTCGTCCTCGTCTACTTCCATGTCCTCAACAGTGGAGGACATGGAAGTAGAGGAGGAGTCCACCTCCATCATGTCATCCTCTTCCAGCCCCTGGTCCACATCCATCTCCTCCACAGTGTCTCTGGCAGCCTGCAAGGGGCAGCACAATCTCCCAGTGGGCTTCCTGTCCCATACCATCCATTCCCACATGGCTGCAGCCTGCCCAAGCTGGGTGCCCCCTGCCTGGCATGGCACCGTACCTCCATTGGCACAGCAGAGCACATCCTGCTGGGATTGGCGCTCCAGAGCTGGCAGCACGAAAAGCCCAGGCAGCAGAAGCAGCTCTGTGCTGAGGGTCAGAGCGCAGGGTGAGCAGCAACTGACCCTTGGCAGCCGGTGAGGTGTCTGCTGTGCTCGTTTCCAGGTCCTGGACGTTCTACCTGGAACCCTCTGGGAGCTGTGATGTCACTGAAGTTTCAGGGGCGCTGTGCAGTGGGAGGTGGGGATGGCAGAATGATCAAATCCTTGAATGGTTTGGCTTGGAAGGGACCCTCAAGATGATCTGGTTCCAAGCTGAGCAAGCTCCCAGCAGAGCAGGTTGCTGCGGCCCCTGTCCCACCTGGCCTTGGGTGTTGCTGGGGATGAGGCATCCACAGCCTCTCTGCACTGGTCCCTGTGTCGGGGACAAGCACCCTGAGAATAAAGAACTTCCCATTATCTAATCCCTTCCGCCTCTTGCAGTTTGATCCCATTTTTCCTTGTCCTGTCTCTAAATTTCCTGACAAAATGTGCTCCTCCACTTCTCTGGGTGGGTCAGGCTGTTCCTGCAGGGTCATACGTGTGGCTGGACCTGCAGACAGGAGAGAGAGAAGCCAAATTCCCAGTCAGAAAAAATGGGGAAAGTGGCATGAGGACTGAGAGGATAAGGAAGAAGTAGAGACATGCATGTCCTTTCTTTGGTGGGTTGCAGGATTCGTGCCTTTTATTAGAGGCCAGGTTCTCTGTTGCACTCAGTCCCTGCATTGCAGCCTGCCCACAGCAACCTCTGTGTGTGACCTGCACACGCAGAGCTGGGAGCACGCTTGCTTAAACTGCTGGTGAATGAGGCGAGTGAGGGATCTTTGTGTGGAACTGCAAACACATCAGTGGATATTACAGCGCCTGTGTGGGTCGCTGGTGGTGAGAGAGAGACGGGAATCTTGTTTCTTGATCAGAAGGCTGGATTTATTGATATATAAGATATAATACATTATGACTATACTAAATAGAATATAGAGAGAGGTTTTCAGAGCTGCTAAGCTAAGCTAAGAATAGATAGAAAGAATCCATAACAAAGTTGTGTCCAGGGACTCAGTCCCCTAGCTTGCACTGGTGATTGGTCCTTAATTATAAACATAGAAAATGAGCCAATCAAGGTGAACTCCTATTGCATTCCAGAGCAGCTGATAATAATTGTTTACCTTCCCTTCTGAGGCCTCTGCCTTCCAGAAGACACAGAAATCTGAAAGAAAGGATTTCTGTAGAAAAATGTCTGCGACATCTCACCTTTTTAAATTGTATAAAATAAAAGAAAAATGCTGATGTGGAATGAACAGGAAATTTCTTCACCTGTAAAATACAGAATACTAACAAATCACTAAAACAATCCTACAATCTAAGAAAATGCAAAAAACAATGCAAAGAGAATTCAAGTCCATGCAGCTGAGTTTCAGGAACAGTCCAAGAACCGAAGTTGTTTCCTTGGAATATCTGAGAGTCCTTTTGGTCCTGAAACAGACTTCTGCAAAAGAGTTCCATCAATAGTTATCAAAAAACCATTGACAGTCTTACAACAATTTCAAACAATTTGAACAACTTTGGAATGTCCTTTTCTGGCCCTTCAATTCAATGCTTCATAGCTGCTGCCCGCTATTTTCAATCTTTTTTATTTAATTTTTTTTTTTTTTTTTTTTTTTTTTTTTAATCGAAAAGCAAAAGAGCAGCTGCCGAGCAGAGCAGTGCCAGAGAAGGAAAGGCCCTGGCCCATGCTGGACCAGGAACCCCAAAACTGGCTCACAAAGGGGGACCAGGACCGGTAGGAGAAACCAGAATCCCTAAAAACATAAGGAGGCCACGCAGTGGGCCCGGCCCAGGAACTTCCTGAGCCAAACAGCCCAGGCCAAACCCATGACACAGGCTCTGCATTCCCGCAGGCCCGAACCCTGCTGCCAGTACAATGGCAGCACGGGCAGTGAGATGCTTCCTTTCCCCAAAACCACTGAGGCATGCCAGCAGCAGGGAAATAGAAGCCTTCCCCAGCAATCCCATCTGGGGTCTGGAGATGTGTGTTCCCCACAGCAAACCAGCTATGGTCTCCTCCAACTGTGCCCTCTTCCCCTGCACTGCATTGGGTTTTCCTCTCATCCGCCCCATGGCTTCATCATCCACACCCCCTCCGGGCTGGGGATCAGAGGCAGAACTTTCGGCAGAACCCACCTGCCCCTCGCCACTAGGGCATAAGAGGGGCGGCAGAGATGGCAGCCGCCATGGGACAGCAACCGACCAAACACCAGCTCCCAAACCGCCGCTGATCTTAAAAACTGGCAGCCGGACTGCCGCAAGAGTCAGCTGGCAGGCAGCCCCCCCCCCCACTGAAGGTGAGACCCCGCGCCGGGGCGGCTGCTAGGGCAGCCGGTCCGGGACCGTCCGAGCTCGGACAAGCCGCCGGTGCCACGGCAGTCTCTGACAACGACCCAGAGGGCAGAGCCCCCGACAACGGCAGAGCTGCTGGAGCGGCCAGTCCGAGCGGCGAGGGGGGAGCCGGAACTGGGGAGGGAACCACGCTGATTGTAAGATCAGCCGTGGGCTGCTCCGAGGGTCCCGCGGGCTCAACGCCGTTTTCTGCCGCTGACTCTGGGGTCCCCTACGGAGGCGCAGTCGCAGTCTCCGTCGGAGCGCGCTCAGGCAGCAGTGGAGCTGGAAGAAGCGGCGGAGCGTCGTCGCTGCTTAGCAACAGGTCAATCACAGGAAGTGCTGTCTCTTCTGCAGTCTCGGACACAGGCGCTGGCAGGGGCGGGGAGGCCGGTGAAACCATGGGCGGAACCTCCTGGAGAGGCGGAGACGGGATCTCCTGGAGTGACGGCTCTGGCAGGGGTGGGGAGGAAGCCTCCGAGACCGGTGCCGCCCCCATGGCTGAAGGCAGAGTCTGAGAGGCCGGCGCTGGCTTGAGCGGCCACTCCCATCCCCCCGGAGAGAGAGAAGGGGGGGAAGGAGAAAACTCCATCTGAGCATGCTCCGGAGCAAGAGTAAAAAAAACTTCTTCGCCCGGTGAAATTTCAGCCCCCCCCGCCGCGAAGCAGGGGGGGCTGGGAAGCAGAATGTCCTCCCCCACTGCTTCTTCTGGCAGGGCCGGTGGAAACAGAGCCTGGCCATAACAATTAGAAATCCATTGAAAAGACGCTGCTCTGCGTTTCAGAACTGGGAAAAGCTTTATAAATGCTGGGTAGATAGAAGGCAGGACACGTCCCTGGCTCCAGACGAACTGGAAAATGGAGTCCATGCACTCCCAGACAAAAGCATCTAAAGCATACAGGACATCAGTAAAGAACCCAAAAAGTTTTGCCCATCTAAAGAACCCATAGAGATCTGTTTCTGACAAAAAAAACCCATCTTCTCTAGACCAGTGTTTCCAGAGGGCAATAAGTTTTTCCTCTGCAGGGGAGAATTTAATCTCTTCTGGCAAGGCATGTGTCTGCCATACGAACAGCCACAGACTACGAAGGACTGGTTCATCAGGGATAGAAAAGCCCACAGTACCTTTTGAAAGAGTCCAGCTTGCTCTGGCCAGCTCCACAGGTCTGCTGCTCTTTTCCATCATCTTTCCTGATGGTTTTCCAGAAGAAGGTCCTTTTTCTGGGTCAGCCTTGGCTGTGAACTCTGTCCAAATCAGGATCTTCAGTTCTTCAGCTCCTGGCTTGAATCCACTTTCTGTGGTCACTTCAAAGCAACTATCAAATACTACACATACAGGATTTTTACCCAGTGCAGCAATTTTGCTCCTCTGGTCTTATCAAATTAATCTTTGCTCTTACACGAGGGGTCACCAGATATTACAGCGCCTGTGTGGGTCGCTGGTGGTGAGAGAGAGACGGGAATCTTGTTTCTTGATCAGAAGGCTGGATTTATTGATATATAAGATATAATACATTATGACTATACTAAATAGAATATAGAGAGAGGTTTTCAGAGCTGCTAAGCTAAGCTAAGAATAGATAGAAAGAATCCATAACAAAGTTGTGTCCAGGGACTCAGTCCCCTAGCTTGCACTGGTGATTGGTCCTTAATTATAAACATAGAAAATGAGCCAATCAAGGTGAATTCCTATTGCATTCCAGAGCAGCTGATAATAATTGTTTACCTTCCCTTCTGAGGCCTCTGCCTTCCAGAAGACACAGAAATCTGAAAGAAAGGATTTCTGTAGAAAAATGTCTGCGACAAGTGGATTGCCCTGAAGAGGGTCCAGAACGGAGACAAAATGGGGCTTGGCACTCAGAGGGAAAACTGGGGGGAAAAGCCAGGGAGCAGTGGAAAGAGCCAGGACTGAAACGGTACAGGAGAGGCGAGGACATTCTAGGGGAAATACATATAAGGAAAATACAGCAGTTGAACCGGGTGATACCAATAAAATGCCATGAGCCTGCAAATGCCCATGGGTGACACCATTGCATTCAGAGCGGTGTCTCTCTTTTACTTTGGTCACTTTGCCCTGAGGTATTACAGTTCCAGTGGTTGGCCCCTGGGCCCTCACATCTCCCCCTTTTTGTTATCTATAAAAAAGGCTTCTGCTATCGAGTTTTGCAGGCATTTAGCAAAAAAGGACAAAACAACCAACACAATGAATACAAAAAAAAGCCCACACTACAATCTTAACTGAAGATGAAAGCCAGCCTCGCAAACCCCTGTGTTTGGAAAGTCTAGTGAACCAGTCATTGTTGCCTTCTATCTGGATCTTGTTTCCTTGATCTTTTAGCAGCTGGATGCCCTGGTACTCTGACTCCCTATGTGACAGCAGGTTGAAAAAACACATGCCTTCAAATGCCTGACAGGCATGGCCATGGACAAGAATTTGTGGCTTGTCTGTGGTGGCACCCAGCTGAAGGCATGTGGCTCAGTGAGGAGCATCCAGATTCCTGCTGCAGCAGCAACCAATAGCAGCATCCTCTGACTTTGGCAATTTAGTATCTGGAGGCTTGGGTGTCCTTAAAGTAAACAGATGAAGAGATTAGAAGGTGGAACTTAAGTTGTGGTCCCACTAAACTTTCTCTTCTGTAAAGCAAGGGTGTGAACACAGCTTATTAGAAGAACCATATATCAATGCTAAAATGTAATTTTTACAAATGTTAAGTCATATATCCTGGTTAATGATGTCTGAGCCATCTTGGTCTTGGTGTGTGTGGTCAGCGCTGCTTAGGAGATCTTCTTCTGTCTTCTTCTTGTTCTTTCCCAGGCTGCTGCTGGCTCTCTTAGGCTTCCATTCTGTTCTTCTGATGCTGGCTCTGGTGTTTGCCTCGCGGTTCCCAGAAACAGTTTTATGTATTTTGCTGGGATCCATCTTACCAGTGTTTCTGTAGAGACAAGGGCATCTTCTCTTCCCCAAGTAATCAATGGGAAGGTGCCAATAATTTGTTTAGATTCAGGGTCTTTGATCAACACAGGTGGCTGTTCTTTTAATTGGGCTGCAGCTGAATTAGTAAATTGCCTGATGACTGGGGGAGTTGGCTCCATAAATGGGTTGTTCAAAAAGTTGAATAGGTAAAAGGCCTTGGCCAGTCTCTCAATGGGAGATAGTATCTGGACTCCCCCTCTCAGTTGATCAAGGATCCTTTTGATGGATCAGTGGCCCTCTCGGCTTTGGACTGTCCTGTGGCGGAGTGTGGTATGCCTGTGACATGCTGTATACCCCAGTGGTGAGAAACTTGTTGGAATCAGGGCAAGGTATAAGCAAGAGCATTATCAGTTTTAAGTTCCTGTGGATATGCTTAGGTGGAAAAACTTAAAAATTAATGTTTATAGCGTCTTTGATTTTTCACCAGCATGAGCAGAGGCAAAAATCCCAGTGGAAAAGGTTTTGATTGAGAGGTGGATGTACTTTAGTCTGCCAGAAGGGGCCTGGTGTGTGGTGTCTGACTGCCAGACGTGGAGACTCTCTAGTCCTCTTGGACTGACTCCAGCTCTGGCAGAAGCAAGGGCATGTTCCTGACAATTTGGGCAGGTGGCTACAAGGGATCTTGCCGGGTCTCAGGTAATTTTGAACATCCTGAGCAGCACAGGAATGTTATGATGGTAGTATTGGTGGCTGATCCTTGCCTGTCCAAAATCTATCTAAGGCATATTGCAGTGGTTCAGATGTTTGAAGTAGGCAATTGAGGTGCTCTTGAGTGAGAAGTAACTATATATTCACAAGGTCTGTTCCTGCAAGGGAGCACAGATGCTCTCTAGCTTTCCTGATAAGTTGTGCAATAACTTTCTGTTGGGTTGTTATCATTTTAGTAGGTTGGTGTCATCTGAAAACGCATTCAATTTCTATGAGGGGATCTGAGATAGTTGAGTCCCCCTGAAAGAATAATGCATGGAATATTGGACTTACACCAAGGATTGCCAGGGAGAAAGGAAAAGTAGTGTGGTATCTGTGTGCCTGTTTAGTTGGAATCACCCAGGATACCTTTTGTACAGTTGCTTAAGCCTCCGGTGTCAGTGATCACGGGAATCGAGTCCTTCACTGCCTTTAAGGAGCAGGAACAGTGGCATGAGATCTTCTGTGGTGATTCCCAACAGTGAATGTACCCAGCTGATGCTTCCACAGAGCATTTGGGGTTCTGGCAGAGTCTTTGAGTTGTCCTTGATGTGCAGTGTTTGTGGTGTGATGGTTCTCTCTGCAGTTTTTAGGCCGAGACACTTCCAAGGGGCTGTCCTTTGAACTTTATCTGCTGCAATCTTAAAACCTTTCTCCTGTACCACAGTGATGACATCTTGTACTGCAACATCCAAAATGATTTGAGCTTCTGCACAAACGACTGTGTCGTCCATGTAATGAAAAATGATAGCATTAGGATGTTCATTTAATGGTCCATATAATGGAAAACGATTAGCATTAGGGCGAGAGAATTTGTACATCAAACCATTGAAAAATATTTGGGCTACTCTTAATTCGTTGAGGCAATACAGTCCACTGGTACCTCTGTAAAGGTGCTTGTCGATTTAGTGATGGAAAAGGCGACCCAGGAGGGTGTCATTGGGCTGCATGGGGGTATCAAAAAGGTAGTCATTAAGATCTATATCAGCCATCTGCCAATAACAGTGTAATCATAGGTACAATTTGACTAAACCTCCCTGAACTAGCCTTCCTTCACATCTCAACCCATGCAATCTTAAAGCAATGCTCTTCCTATGCTCAAGCTCCATCAATCACAGCCTAAATGGCAAAGAAGATATCCAAAAAATAGGAGGACTCCAAAAACTGCTACCCACAACTATGGCATGGTGCACCATCGGCAATCTCGAGGTATGATGGAGGCTGAGGGCAGGCTGGACTGGAGGGAACCCATGTCCTCAATGACCTCGTTGATTTTCCTGAGGTCCTGCAGGAGCCGCCTCTTGTCCTTGCCAGGCTTTCATATGATAATGACAGGTGCACTGCAGGGGCTAGTAGATGGTACAATGTGGCCCACAGACAGCTGCTCCTGCACGTGGGACTGCAGGGCCTTTAACTTTCTGCCTGGGAGGGGCCACTGATCCACCCATATGGGGTCGTTGGTCTTCCAGGTTGACTGAAGTGTGGCGCACTGCTCAGTGGCCCCATCTAGAAATCCTGAGGTGTTGATAGGATCTCTAGCCCTGTCCCCCTTTGGGACAAGAGGTCTTTTCCTCAAATTGTTATTGGTGCCTGGGTGACAAAAGATCTTACTGTAGAAACTGTGCCCTCAGGACCTTCCATGCAGATGTTACTGTGACTCTATAAGCTGGTAGTGGCTCCCCTGGTAGCTAATATTTACCTCAGCAGCTGGAACCAGGGGCCATTGTTTTAGCAAATCGGAGCAGGAAATCATGGTGGTGTCAACTTCTGTATCTAATAATCCTGAAAGACATCTCTTTCTCGCTTTAAATGACCAAGCACACTTTAGAACGGGTCTATTTCTGCATGTTGTCTGTGCCCACATCACCACTGGATCAACTGGTGTGCTGATCATGTCCCGTAGGAGGTAGGCTCTGACTGTAACTGTTCCTTTTGGAATGAAAAGTGGAGGGTCTAAGTATAGAGCCCGGACAGTTATCTCCTGCAAAGACGTCAAGGCGAGTACCTTAGGTAGTCTAGTGAGTGTCTCCATCCCTTCCCCGGTGTTGGTTTAAATCAAAATGTTTTTGGGCCATCCTTCAGGCCTGTATTTGCCTGTGGGAATATGGTGAACATAAATATTGTGGATGGGAATTGAAAAGGCTCTTACCAGCTGCCTTTGGGTTCCAGGGCAGAACTGTCTTCTGTCCAGTTTTCTGCAGCGATCGAGCTGTCCCGATGCATCTGAGAAGGTCGCTGTGCTGGTTCTCCATGGTGTTGGGGAGAGTGGGGCAGAACAGCCTCGCGTTTGGTGTCATCGTGCGGGGCCTTTCTGTGTCTGTGTGGGGTTTCCTGAAGGCCACCGGTTTTGCTGGTGTTGGAAAGCGTGTGGACGAGGGGGGCAGTGAGGACAGTGGCTGTGACAGCTAGAAGGTCCCCGGTAATAGGCTTTATTTTTACAATTGTGTTGAAAATGCCCCATCTCCCTACACTTAAAGCCAGGTCCTTTTTCATGTGTATGTCAGGGAATAACTTGGGAGGCTACTAGCACCTCTACTACACCCTGACTGGTAGCCTTAGCTTGGCTGGCGTGACAGTGTAGGGATGCCCTAAGTGTGCATGCCTCGACCATTTGTGCAATGCTAAGCTTTGGGTTAAGGGGTAGCGAAGGAAAAATGTCTTTACAGGTGTTATTAGCAATTGTTTCAGCAAGTTTAGTAAGGAGTACCTTCCTGGCTTTTAGATGTTCAACTTGTTTCTCTATTGCTTGTGGAAGGTGGTCAATAAATTTCAGAAAGGATTGCCCAGTCCCTACAGAATGTCTGTGAAATCTAGAGTTGGTGTTTCTCCATTGGGTGTCTGCATGAGAGCTGTCTTTGCAGCACTTTTATCTCTTTTAACAGAGCTCTGGGAAGGTCTATTGAATGAGGTTTTGTGAAATCTACCTCACTGGCTAGATGGACTAGTGTTAGGTGTGCCCACCTGTCTTCCCTAGTATAGTCTTTTAATAATTGTTTTACTAGTTTTTTCCCCATTTCTTCCCACAGAATAATTTCAGTGGGAGAAAGTAGGATGTGCATAAAATGGAGCAGATCGTGAGGTACCATAACATGTGCAGTGAAGATGGCATTTAACAAATTATTAAAGTACGGTGAGCCCCTCCCATTGTCTTTCACTGCTTTACAAAGATCTTTCATCGCCCATGTGTTACAGCTTCTCATCAAGTGTTAGCCCCCCTCTGGTACTGCACCGGTGCTGCTTGTAATTTAGCTACCAATTCCCAGTCCCCCTCTTCTGCCGCCAGCTTCCGCATCCTCTGCTAAGAATCCTCAGGCTCATGCTGAAGGTTGGATGAACCTTCCCTCTCCTCTCCAGAAGAGGGAACTTGGTCTTTGGCAGAGGAGCAGGGCCTTGGGGTGACTGGCCAGGCCCGGTGTTGTGGGCCTTTGGTAGCCAAGATGGCGGCCTTCCGGTTACAGACCCTCACACTTCCAGCTCTGACAGCGTGGGATCCGCAAGGGGCTGAATTGGAGGGGGTAGGGCAGTGGGAGTAGGCAAGGAAGCACTGGATCCCAATGCAGAGGTGGTTCCTGATGCAGGGGTAGGACCCAAACAGGGGGAGGACCCGATGAGATAGCTGGGGGTGGGAGGGAGTTTGACATTGACAACCCCCTCCAGAGGAGGGACTCCATTTTGTGAGCTATCTTAGGGGGATCCAGGGAGGATAGGTAGTGGAGAATGGGTTAGGGTAGAATCCAGGTCTGTGTGATCCGTACAGACGTGGGCAGGGGGTAGAGAAGGAGGGGAGATGGCAGACAGCAGATGGCTTGTCTGTGCTTTACAGCAGTTTCCGTCTCTCATCCTATTGGTGTCAGATGGTTCAGGAATGCGGGGGGCAGAACACAAAGACTGGATTGAATATAAGAACTTTGAACCCTTGAGAAAACTCCATAAATCATATGAAAAATTGGGTAAAATGTTGCGACTCTTATCACTCCCTGAGTTTTCTAAAACTAGAGACTTTCCCTAACTCAGTCCCAGAATGCTATAAAACAAACAGAATACACAGAAATGTCTGGGAACTCTGTAAACAGCCAATGAACAAATGACTTCCAACTTCCCTTAGTAAAAGTCTTCCACTCTGCAAGGAGAGACTACCTAACTGGAACACATTTGTCCCTCTCAGTTTTGATAATTTGTTACTCAGAGCTGCCCCTGATGTAAAGGGTGGCCCACCCACAGGACTAGAAAATCACCCAAGGATCCTGCACTGCAGGTGGCTGTCCCCCCATTCACTGCTCTGGTGATGCTGGATGCAGATGTTTCAAAATGTCCCCTGAGCTTCACCAGCTGAGCCGGCCCTGTTGCTGCTGCAGGGTGCCAACGCTGCATTCAGTAAGCCCTGATAAAACTGATAAAACATTGCATTGAAAGGGCTGCCTCACTTTAATTTGTCATTTTTGTCGTGAGGTATTATAATTCCAGTATTAGGCCCCTGGGCGTCCAGAACCTTGTGTTCTCCTGAGATATCATTGTGGTGAGGAGCTCAGCAGTGCTGAAAGCAGAAGCTTGTCCTTTGTGTTCCCTTTGGGATGGCAGTGGAAGTGCCCTGAGTGCACATTGAGAGGCAACTTCATGGCTTCTCATGCCATGACACCAAAACTAAATGTGCAAGGTGGCTTCTTTGAATTACATTCAGTCTTTTGAAATATCTACAGGAAGTGGTCTGGAAATGCTTTCTGAGCCTGCTCCTTAGGATCTTCTGTGAGGGGCTGAGTGCTGGCCTGAGCCCGGTGCTGTGTCCCACTGGGAGCAGCCCCACAGGCTCACGTGCAGAGCAGGCACTGCCAGAGGCCCTGGAGATCTCACCTGCCCTGCAGCCACCATTGTCAAGGTGCTGTAAATATCAGCAGGTGCTGTAAACATCAGCTGGTGCTGACTTTCCCCTTGGACCCTTTGGTTTAGTCACTATGGGGAATTTCTTTCCTGAATCCCGCGGGATTTCCCCCTGGCAGGTGTGATGGGGATGCTCGGGGAGTGTGGGGCTTTGGGGGCAGCTGCCCGGGCAGAGGCGGAGCTCGGGGCCCTGTTGGGCCCATGGCCCCCAGCAGCAGCAGCAGCAGCAGCAGCAGCCGCCCCAGGGGCCCAAAGCCCCCGGCTCCCTGCCCAGCACAGGCTGCCCTGTCCCTGCAGCTGTCACCCGAGTGGGGCCCAGGGGCCAGTGGCCGCTGGCAGCAGCAGGAATGCGGGTAGGGTGAGGATGCTCTGGCTTGGCTTTTGTCTCTGGACCAATGCAGGCTCAGGGCAGTGCAGAGCAGGCTAGAGAGGAGAGACCAGGGCCTTTGGAGGCTCCAAGGCTTAAAGATCCGCCCCTGCAGCAATCCAGGCGTAGGTGGCCCAGTTGCCAAGGCTGTGGTGGCCTTGAGCATGTGCAGGTGGATTTTGCAGGGCTGTGGCCTGCTGGCGGCTCTGGGCCCAGGAGTCCGTGTGGCTGCAGCAGGAAGGGTGGCTGAAGGTTTGCTGGCTGCTTTGGTGGCATGGCTGCAGGGGCCAGTGCTGTGAGAGCCCATTGTGTGAGAGCTGGTGAGAGCTGAGCTCTTGGGGACAGCGCTGTGCCCCAGGCCAGGAAGAGCAGCAGTGCCCAGTGCCAGGAGTGGTGTCAGTGGGAGCCCCTGTGCACAGGGACCCCCAGCCCCGGGGTGGCCGTGCCAACACCCCCAGGGACCTCCATCCCTGGGAACACGGAACAAGTGGAACCCACAAGTGAGCAAAGGCTGCCTTTGCCCAAAGGAATGGCCAAGAGAAGTCAGGTTTTAAAAAGAAACAGTATTTATTTGCCGAAGATCGTCAAATCTAGGATTTAGGGAATATGTGTCATTATAACAATCGTTATAACAACGACAACAAAAACGTACAGAACATATTGACATGGGATCCGATGGGCTAACAATCTTCAAAACTTATTTACAAAAAACTTCCCACATAGTAAACATATTTACAAAGAACTTCTAAACTTCAAACGTATTTACAACGGCGTGGCATCCTTTCCATCATGGGCATGAGTCCTGGAAGAAAGGAAGCAGCAGAGCTGGACTCAGCTGCCAGCACTGGGCCCAGCAGGGCTGGCAGCTGGGCCCCAGGGGCTGGGCCGGGGCTGGCAGGGCTGGCGTGGCCCCAGGCAAGCGCAGGGCAGGCCGGGACTGGTGCTTGTGGCAGCACAATCCAGGCCCCCTGCGGGCACCGTGTCCCTGAGCGGGGCCATCCAGCCCAGCCCCAGCCTGGCATCAGGGGACCCAGTGTGTGTGCGGGCAGGGCGTGGGAAGCATCTGCCTGTCTTACCTGTGGGGCTCCATCTTCATCCAAGGACCATGAGCTCATCCTCATCATCCTCATCGACTTCCATGTCCTCGATGTTGTCCTCCTCATCCACCTCCATCTCCTCGATGGTGTCGTCCTCGTCTACTTCCATGTCTTCAACAGTGGAGGACATGGAAGTAGAGGAGGAGTCCACCTCCATCATGTCATCCTCTTCCAGCCCCTAGTCCACATCCATGTCCCCCACAGTGTTTCTGTCAGTCTGCTGGTGGGAGCCAGGTGTGAATGGGCAAGGTCAAACTGCACAAGGGCCTCGGGAGCTCTAGCCTGGCTCCTGGTCACTCTGCACCCTCTTTCCATGTGCTGTGCAACATCCATGGTGGGATAGCTGAAGCAACCCAGGGCCCTGGGAGCTCTCACTTCCACAGCTGCAACTCTTGCTAAATCCCTGGGGAAAACTGCAGCAGGCAGTGCCACAGCTATCCCCCTGTCCCCCTCCGTCCCTCCTGCCCTTTCTCCCTCCCTTTCTACCTACTTCTATCTCTCCGACCGTCTTTCCCCTGGGACAAATTCCCCAGCACACAAGCACATAGCCAGGCCCTCTCAGGACACACTGGAGCCTTGCTCTCCCCCTCTGCCCTTTCCCCACCATGGGCACCCCGTGCAGCCGCTCACAGGTTTCGGGACGTGTCTCCCATGGAGTGAGCCCAGCAGGACAGCTCAGTACCCGAGTGCCCTGAGCCTGCTCGGGACAATTCCTCTGGGCTGTGCCTGTCTTGTCGGGGCTGTGCCCGCAGTGCCAAGCAGCAGAGAGGGCAGCTCAAGCCTCAGCAGGGCTCAGGCCCAGAGGCACAGCAATTACCTCCTGTGGCTGTGCCTGGCATCGCCTCCCTTCCTGCAGAAGAGCCTGTCAATGTGTCACTGCTTCCTCCAGGAAATGCTTCCTTCTGCACAGCCTCTCCATCTGCTTCTGGAGAAAAGAAAAGAGAGAGCTGGACCAGATTGGGCTGTTCCCCATTGGAGAGGTGGCATCTTCAGGAGGCAATGCCTCTCAAAGACATGGTTAAGATTCAGGAAATCCCTTTACAATTTTTGGGTAGGGCAGGGCTCTCCCTTCTCCATATAGGTGCCCCTTCTGATTTGCCTGGAGATAGGAAATTGCAGGGCATCTCCTGCCTGTGTTGCGGTTTGGTCTGCCTGTCAGCTGATGCCCAATGCCCTCCTGCAGAGGCTGAGGAGAAGCTGCAGCCAGGCCAGGCTAGGAAAAACCCTGCAGGGCGTGGAAGCAGCAGCAGGGCAGTGAGGCTGCCATGGATCCCTTCCTGCTGTGCCGGGCTCGGCATGTCCAGATGTGCAGCCAGAGCCCTCGGCTGCTGAGCCCCAGGACAAGGCTGAGGGAATGCACCCACCTTGTCCTGCCTGCTGCATTTCCTTCAGCATTTCCCTCATTTGTTCAGATGGCTCATGGGGTTTCTTCTGTCCTGTAGCTTTGTTCTTTCCCCTTGGAGGACCTTAGAGCCACACGGTTCCATTTCCCATGAATGGATGCCACAAAAGAAGGGCTCAGCCTGTGCGGTCAGCAGGGACACATTACTCACCCCTGCGACGGGAGCCTGGCTTGTGTGTAGGAATCATCACAGGGACAGGAAAAGTCCTCCCTGCAGACACATCTGTAACACATCAGCCACAGAAGCTTCTGCCATCTCTGCTCAGCTGCACGGGCACCACTGAGCCGCAGGAGCGGTGAGGGGATCGTGCAGGGTGAGGGCACACACGTGCATGGCTCTGTCCTGGCACCTGCAGCGATGCCCCCCTGGCCGAGCTTTGGGCTCTGAGCTGGCAGCTCTCCCGGGGGAAAGGCCTTGACCTACACTCACCATCTCCCAGAGGCTCAGTCGTGGATGTGGTTTGGGAAGCCAGATCACCTTCACCAACAGGTTCAGCTGCAAAGAAAGGCAGGACAGAACATCACCCGTGGCACTGTAGCAGATTCTCAGGCTGCAGGCAAGGCTCAGCCCTGGGGCACAGTCCTGGGCCTGGCCCCTGCCCATTCTACTCTTCTCTGTGACTGCACAGAGCACACGGAAGGGCACAGTGGCATTGCACACGGGAGGAGGATGGACGGCTAAATGCTCCTTCCTCCCACTGACAGCGATCCTGTGGGATCCCTCAGTGCTCCAGAAAGGAGCGGGGCAAGGTTTACAGAATTCTTCAGCCCTGACTTAATGCTAACAAAAATGGCCGATGGGTGAGCTCTTGCCACATGGACACTGATTATTCTGCCAGTAAAAAGGGAAATTCAGAACTTGCCTCTGGCATTCGCCAAGACATTCAAAGTGTCATTCACCTGGACTTCCAAATCTTCCAAGGCGTGATCCAAATCTAGAATGGAGCAAAGATCTGAACCATTTCCTTTGTGTGCTGGGATCCCCTTCTACCTTTGGGAACAGGGCACTGCAAGGGGGTTGGTTAAGGCTACGGGAGCCAGGTGTGAATGGACAAGGTCAAACTGCACAGGGGCCTGGGGAGCTCCGGCCTGGCTCCTGGTCACTCTGCACCCTCTATGCAGGCCCTGTGACACATCCCTGGCAAGGAAACTGGGGCTGCCCAGGGCCCTGGGGGCTCTCTCCCTCCCCAAGAGGAAACCCTCCCTAAAGGCCTGGGGAAAACCATCCCCTGCACTTCCTGGGGAGCAGGGAGCGCTGTCCCGGGAAAGGGGAGCCAGGCTGCCGGCTCACCTGCTCGCCATGCTTGCAGCGGAGCAGCCTGGGCAGCCCTGGCCGGCAGGGCCACGGCCAGGAGGAGCAGGAGGAAGAGGCGCAGAGCAAGGGCCATGGTGCCTTGCCCTCTGCCAGTCCCACAGCTCTTGCTGCCACCGCTGTCCTGACAGTGCTGTCCCAATGTCAGCACCACTGCTGCCACCACCGCTGCTGCCGCAACAGTTGTGCTCAAGGACTGACTGCTCGCTCCTTGTGCTGCTCTGCAATCACTGGGTCTGGCACCTCTGTGACCTCAGAGCTAACTGTGACCTCAGCCTGCTGTGAGCCCTGAGCCTGCTGTGACCTCATGGCCTCAGCTGTACCCCCAGAGTGCGCCCGCATCTGTACAAATGGACTGCCTTGATTGGTTTTGTGTATCCCAGGTCCATTGCTCAGCAAAACCTTAATTGTCACCTGCTGACATTGTGGGTAAGACTGTGTCCACAGAGATGCTCTTGATGGCTTCCCTCTTTTCCTGGGCTGGCCACTGGAGGAGGTCCAGGCCCAGATGATGCCAGGGAAGGAAATGTGCCCTCAGCACAGGGACGCTCAGCATGGGCTCCCCCAGTCCTCGGAACCCCGCCACTGGTCACACTAGCCCCTGCCTGGCTCCTGCCTGCCCACACCGTGGGCATCCATGGCTGCTGCTGGGCACAGAGCTGAGCCAGTGCGGCTGCCAGGTGGGCTTTGCTGCTGCTGCCACCGGACACTGGGGTGACAGCTCCATCTCTTTATTGCAACAGAAATGCTGGGCCGAGCTCTGCCCACCTTCAGTAGGGGCCAGAGATCAGGGCCAGTGCCTTCAGGGGGAGCGGACCTTGTTTGGGTGGTGGCAGCACCTTCACAGGAACAAGCTGGTAAAGACTCTGACAGGGGCATTGGGCATGGGCATGGTGATGGGGAATGTCTGGTACAGGTGTCCCAGACTGAGGCATTTGGCCGCTCCTGTGAAGCTGCAGACGGACGCCTGTTGAGTCAGGAGGTTGCTGAGCTCCCAGGTTCAGCAGGCACACAGAGACCCTCCTGCACAGCAGGAGATTCCCACTGTGCTCAAAGTTTGCCTCTGAAGACTGAGAGGTGAGCTTCTCAGAAATCCCAGAAAATATCAGGGAAAAGGTTTTAGGTTGGTTGTTGTCGCTCGGTAAGAATGTCCAGTGGGAAAAGAGCCTCTCCGGTATGCTGAGTGCCTTGTGATGACTTAGTTCTTCTTAGAGTAAAGATCACCAATTAAATTCAGTTTTATTTTTATCCTGCAAGTATTAAAGTGTTCTACATTTTTCAGAATTCTACAACTACTTTGAAAAATCCTGAACTCCTGTGGAAAAAGGGAAGAAATAGATGGGGATTTTTTTCTACAAAAACTGTTTCTGAATATTTTGAACAATTTCTGCTATGCAAAAATGTAAAATGAAGACAAAATGTGGTCGCTTTTCCTCAGGAGCCCCTTGCCCAGCAGCTGTCTGCCCAGCCCTGGCTGTGCCCAGACAAGCAGCTCCCCCAGCGCTGGTGGCAGCGCCCAGACACCCGAGCTGAAGGCTAAAGATGTTGGTGGACTCAGGCCCTCCCCTGGCAGGAGGGCTGCACCTCCTGGCCTGACTGGACACCAGGGCCAGAACCTTTGGGGACAGAGGGTCCTCTTCTGGGTGGTGGAGGCAACAGCATGTCCCCAGCAATAAGCTGGAAATGCAGCTGTGGGGAAGGGACAATGGACACTGGCACGGAGATGCAAGATGACAAGTCCAGTTGATTCTAGAAGTGTAAAAATATTCAAAGTTATTCTGAATTCTAAAACTACTTTGAAAAATCCTTAACTACTATGGAAAAAGGGGGACACATTTTTGGCGATTTCTTTATTAGGAAAAAAATAAACCCTACCTATTTCTCAAAGTTTTAATTAATAAAATGAAGAACTAAGCCAAATTATGGTGTTTCAGGAGCCCCATGCTCGGCCACTGCCTGCCCACCCATGGCTCTGCCTAGACAAGCAGCTCAGCCCGTGCTGGTGGTAGCTCACGGACACATGAGCTGAAGCCCAAAGCCATTGCTGTACTCAGGCCCTTCCCTGTCTGGAGGGCTGCACCTCCTGGCCTGGCTGTAGAGCAAAGCCAGCCCCACTGGGGACAGAGGGTCCTGTTCTGGGTGGTGGTGGCAACAGCATGACCCCAGCAACAAACTGGTATTGCAGACATGGCAGGGACAACAGACACTGGCACGGAAATGAGAGATGACAGGTCCAGTTCTCCCTGGCTGAGTTATTTGGCCGGTCTTGTGAAGCTGCAGAGGCGCTCCTGGGAAGAGAGGAGGTGGCTGAGGCCCCAGCTGCCAGTAGCACACAGGGACCCTCCTGCACAGCCGGGCCCAGAGCTGGCAAGGCTCCCCAGCACGGCTGGAGCTGCTGGCACAGCTTGGCCCAGCTGCACAGCTGTCCCTCAAGGCCCCGGCCAGCAGGGCACGGCTCTGGGCAGGCTCCCTGGCCAGGAGCGGGCCTCAGAGTGCCTCTGCCTTTCAAGAGCAATCTCGTCCCTGCTCTTTCTCCTCCCCACCATGCTTTTCCTCTGCCCTGTAGCCCCAGGTGCCTCCTGTGCTCCAGGGCACGGCCATGGCTGAAAATGCCTTGGGCTGCAGCACGGGGCCAGGGCGTAGCAAGGCTCTTGTTGTGCCTGCGGCGCAGCCTGCCAGCCCCAGCAGAGCCCGGGGCAGCGGCCCTTTCCCACTGGGGCCGGGGCTGGCCCAACAGGGGCATGGCGGCTCCAGAGGCCCCGCACGGCCCCCAAGGATGGGCTCTACCAGTCCGCCGGGCCTGCTGGCCAGGCCCGAGGCTTTGCAGGAAGCTTCCTGCTGACTTTGGACAGCATCGACCGAGAGTGGCCTTTGCTGCCCTGAGGAGACTGAAAAACCCCGCTGCACACCTCATGAGGGACTCCTGCAAGCCTCAGTAGAGACCATCATTACTCCCTTGTGCCTCATGAGGGATCCCTACACCCCTCAGCAAGGACTCGAAAATATCCCTGTGTGCCTCAAAAGGAATCCGTGAACACCAATGCAGAGACCCCAAGACGGCCTTGTGTGCCTCACAAAAGAACCCAGCATCCTGCCCACCTTAGCAAGGACTCAGCTCTCTCCAGGCCTTGACAGCAAGCACTAAACCGCCATGGTAATCGCAAGGAAGTCAAGCCCCTGCCAGCCTTACAGACTCTGCAGTCACTTCAACACCATAGAAAAGATCCCAAATCCCCATAGAAGCTCATGAGGAACCCCAGCCACACACACCACTTCCAAAGGACCAGAAGCCCCGCACGTCTTATTGCAAAACTCAACACGCACAACACCTGCCCCTCCAGCTCGTGTGCCTCATGACACAGCCCGGTCATCTCCCAGCATTACAGGAGTACCCCACACCCTGCATGCCAGAGAAAAGTCAGGCTTGCCATTAACTCTAGCCAACAGTGTGTTCCCTGAATAAAATCAATTCCCTTCGGGGAATAGGGAACATGTGTGGTGGGGCCGGCTGCACTTGTGGGAGCAATGGGTAGCGTCAGCCCGTGCTGTGCTGCACTGCTGAGCTGGCAGCATGGTGGATGCGGGCAGGACGTTCTCCGTTTCCCCCAGATCTGGGGCCTGCAGGCATCTAGTCGCCCCTTGGCACAGGCTTTGCCACCCAACAAAGCCCAGAGGCCGGGAGGAGAGCCCGGGGCCAGCAGGAAGCTGAGAGAAGGCCTTGCTCTAGAACTGAGGGAGTTCCACCAGAAGCAAATAAAGATGGTAACTTGAAGAAATTCCCTCTGTGCTCAAAGTTTGTCTGAGACAACTAAGACGGGAGCTTGTCAAAAATCCCAGGAAATACCTGGGAAAAGGTTTTATGTATGTTGGTTGTGGACAGATAAAAAGCTTCTGCGGGAAAAGAGCCTCTGCAGCAGGCTGGCTGGCTGAAGGGGTCTTACTTCTTCCTAGAATAAAGATTACCACTGAACTGCAATTTTATTTTTTATTGTATAAGGGGAAAATATTTTCCAGAACTCTAAAACTAGTTTCAAAAATACAGATGTGTTGTGGAAACAGGAACAAAACATTTGGGGATTTCTCTCTACAAAAGATATTTCTAAATATTTCTAAGAATGAAATGTGAAGACAAAATGGGGTCACTTGTTCTCTCTATTCTAAAATTACTTAGAAAAATCTTTAACGACTATAGGAATTGAGAAGAAATATTTGGGGATGTCTCTACAAAAAACTATTTTGAAATCTTTCTACTAATTTCTAATTTATAAAACAGAAAATCTAAGCAAATGGGGTTGCTTTTTCTCAGGAGCCCCATGCTGCTGCCTGCCCCCTGGGCTCCCCCAGCCCTCAGGACCCTGCCGCTGCTCACAGCAGCCCCTGCCTGGCTCCTGCCTGCCCACACCATGGGCATCCATGGCTGCTTCTGGCCATGCAGCTCAGCCAGTGCTGCTGCCAGCTGGGCTTTGCTGCTGCTGCCACCCAGACACTGGGGTGACAGCACCTTCCTATTTGCAACAACAGAAGGGGCCATCACCTAGCCTGGCAGAGAGCGGGCATAACTTCAGTGTTGTTTAGAGGGCAGGACCAGGGGGTTCAGGGGCACAGGAAGGGACATGTTGGACTCAAGATGGGCTGGAGGGTGCTGGGCTGCTCCTGGGGTCTATAGAAGAAGTCAGGACGGGACAGAGGAGGATCAAAAAGGAGATGGAAGTAGCTTGTGGATATATACATGTGGAGAGGAGGTGGCAGTGGGATCTCCAGGAGAATAGGAGATTTCCTTGTTGATGGCTGTTCTGGAGTCTTTTTCTCAGAACTCTTGACAGGGCTGCCCAGGCCCTTCTAACTGGTGGAGGAGCTGCTCCTGCTGTTTGGGTGTGACGTGCAGCCACCATCTTACAACTCTTGTCCAGAGGTGGAACAGTGGAGAGAGGAGGTGGCTGAGGCCCCAGCTGTCAGTGGCACACATGGACCCTCCTGCACAGCAGGGCCCAGAGCTGGCAAGGCTCCCCAGCACGGCTGGAGCTGCTGGCACAGCTTGGCCCAGCTGCACAGCTGTCCCTCAAGGCCCCGGCCAGCAGGGCACGGCTCTGGGCAGGCTCCCTGGCCAGGAGCGGGCCTCAGAGCGCCTCTGCCTTTCAAGGGCAATCTCATCCCTGCTCTTTCTCCTCCCCACCGTGCTTTGCCTCTGCCCTGTGCCCCTGGGGCTGCTCTTGGCCAGGCAGCCTCAGTGGGAGCCAGCACTGGCTGCAGCCCCAGCGGGCCCCCCAGGACAAGGCCCAGCAATTAGGAGGCCAATGAAAGCTCTGGGCAGCAGCAGAACCCTCAGCAGAGTTCTTTGGACAATCATGGACTGGCCACACCTACACTGCAGCCTCACTGGGAATGTTTCCTATGTACAGCAGACTTTCAAAAGAAGCTGTTTGAGGGAAAGGTGAACTAAACACTCACCCTTTTCTCTTCCACCAAGTCCAAATTCGGACAGAGCATAGGATGAAGATCATCTCCAAAACAAGCAGGCCTGCCAGTAACGCTAGCCAGAAGCCTGTTCCCTTACAGAAACCCTTTCCAAGGCCCGTCTGGGAATCAGGAACACGTGCTGTGGTTCCAGCTGCACCTGTGGGAGCAATGGGGAGCGTCAGCCCGTGCTGTGCTGCACTGCTGAGCTGGCAGCACAGTGGATGCAGGTAGGACATTCTCCGTTTCCCCCAGAGCTGGGGCCTGCAGGCACCTTGCCGCCCCTTGGCACAGGCTGTGCCACCCAACAAAGCCCACCATGCCGGGAGGAGAGCCCGGGGGCAGCGCAGCTTCTTGGGCAGTCTCTGCTTGGAGGGACACGGGCCAAACCCATCCCTGAGCAGCCCCTGCCAGCCCTGGCCCTCCCTGCCCTGTGACAGCTCCCCCAGCCCCAGGGAAATAACTGACACAAACTCTACAGCCAGCAAAGAGTGGGTGGCTCCATAATTGCTCCTTTTCAGGTCTGGATATATTTTTTGGTTATCCATGGTTGCATTCCAGCCACCAGCAGAGGTTTGAATCCTCAGTCAGGCTGGACCCAAGGCTTTTTGTTCCTGCAGCCCAGAATTAAGCAGGGCACTGCATCCTTGGATATTGACCAGCCAGGACAGAAAAGGTTTTAAAGAGATAATAAGACATCACTGTGTGTATGCTTTCATGCTAATTATATTTTCAGAGCTGAGAAAAACACTTAGGTTTGTTAGGAGGAAGCATTGCTAGAGATGTCAGTCTTTAATATTCGTAATTCATTGTTTATTGTCCCATCATTTTAATGGGAAAACAAAAGTGTTATTTCTGTGAAGATAATTTTAAAAGAGTAATTTCAATATCCTTGCTAGAGATCATTGCAAACATCTTTCTATTAGCTGTTATTGTTGCTGCTTGTCATCACGAGCCTTTAACTGCTTTTAAAATAAAGAACTCTTCAAACAAACCCCACAAATTGTCACATTATATTGTTGGGCTTATGTGAGGGATCTGAGATGAGCTCTCTCACATTGTGTAAGCTCTAAGGAGTGCTTTGAGTGTTAAAAGATTTGGTTTTCTTTGATTAATCCCCAGGCTCCATTGGGGTTAACACCTGTTTCATACAAAGGTAAAACAGGAAAAATAAAATGAGTTTGAGTCAATTCCAGTTTGTATCTAGCTGTATTTGAGAGTGGTTCATCAGAGAAGAGTAGAGAGTGCTACAAACACTCTGTAGCAGTCTCTGATCTATTACTACTCTAGCAATGCCTAGAAACAATACTAAAACCTGGGAGAAACCCCCAAAACTGGCCTTGGTCACATTTCCTGTTCTCTCTGTCTCACAGGGGAAGTGAAATTTCACCTCCACCCAAGTGAGCTGCAGGGCCCTGCGTGCAGGGGAGGGCTGTTGGCAATTTCCACTTTGGATCTGGGGGTAGGACTGGGTTACGGTTCAAAGCAGCTGCTGGAGACTTTAAGAGAAAATAATTCAGTTCTGGCCTTCTAAATAGTCGTCTACAGTGATCTCAGATGAAACAGAAAAAACACAAGGGAGATCCTAAAATCTGTTCCCCACTCTCCTGCAGCACTGGAGAAGGAGCCGAGGGCAGGGGCTCCAAGAAAGCTCAGAAACTGTGTGAGGATACAGTGAATTTACTGAATTCTCTGCATTAGCAAGCATTCATTCCAACTGGGGATGTAGAACAATCACCAAAATTGCTCATGAAAACCAAGTTGACTTGAGTTATGGCTGGCGGGCACATTGTTCCAAGAGAAATTTCCAGCAAATTTCAACATTTTGTATTTACAGTGCAGGCATGGTGTTTGATGTGGGAATGTTCCTTTTGTGGTACAGCCTTTCGCTGGTCAGATTTTGGTTAAGAGAATGTTTAAGCAGTCAGACAAAGCAGTTATGGGAGGCAAAGTGCTTTTGCTTTGTGTGATTGGTCAAAAACCTCATAAAGTAAGTTGTAACATTAAGTTCTTTGTCTGCTGCCTGGGATGTGAGCTGCTGGCATCTTCCCATTGTCATACCCATGTAATGAGGGACTTTGGTGCTCGAGTCACCTTTCCCTGGGGCTGTGAACGAGCTCCAAAGGCAGCCTCAGCTTTGGCTGCTACCGGGCCGTGCAAGGGTAAGCCTAAGAACTGGCAGGTTAGGCAAACTAAAAATCAGGCAGTTGTTTTTCCTGACTGAGGGAGTCAGGCAAAACCCGGATTCTTAGGCCGAGGTTTCGTGTGTTCAAGTCCCGATACATGTAAGACCTGACGTTGGGAAAGTTGGGCAACCAAGAGATCAGGCAGTTGTTTCAGTATAAAGTCCTGAGCATCAGACAGAAATTTGAAGTTTGGTGGAGGAGGCTGAAGCTCCTCAGAGGAGTTTTTTTTGAAATTACCTGTCAGTAGAGGCACCTTTGGGATTTTTTGCTATTGAGATCTGAAAAATGGGAGGGTGTAATAGTAAAAAGACCGGCAAGAGGCTGAGGTATATACATCCCAATAGTCCCTTAGGAGAACTGTTAGAAAAATGGGATTCTGTAGAGGCCACAGAGGGATTAGATAAAGTGAAAATGATCCACTACTGTGTAGAAGTCTGGCCAGAATTAGAGTTGCAAGGAGGATGGCCTTGGTGTGGGACAAAGGATAAGTGGATGTGCCAACAACGAAATAATTATCTGACAGCTTGAGGGGATATTGATCCTGAGCAATTACTGTATATATCTTGCTGGGTAAAGAGCGCTGTTGAAGATGAAGAAGGTGCAAATTTGTAAGGTACAGAGGAAGAAAGAGGGGAATGAAGGAGGGGATGATAGGACTAGTAAAAGATGGAACCCCCTGGATTATTTGCCTCCTTCTGCCCCTCCACCTTATAATCCTTTTCTTCAAGCACCTCAAATGGCAGGTCCGGTTCTTCCCCCGGCTGCCATCTCATTACCACCTGCTCCAATTCCTCCTTCTACCTCTTCAGCTTCCCCTATGATAAACCCAGTATCTCCTCCAGTTCCTTCTGCAGCACCACAAGCGCCTACTCCACCTGCTGCATTCTCCACCCCTTCTCCAGCTCCACTTAATATCCACACAGGCTCTTCTCCCCCTCCTATTGCTGTCCCTTTACCTCCTCCTAGTTGGGACACAAATGCCTCCTCGCCCAGTAAACAGCTATCAGCAAATACACCTGCTGATGGGCAGAACGTTCAGGGTAACCCAGATGTCCCTCAAAGTAGTTTGGCATCTGAAGATGGGCCATACTGTAGCACCAGATCCAAGACCTCCGAGGCAGAGAGACTTTTTCCCCTCAGAGAGGTTCCTATGGGAGGAGTAGCAGGAGGTGTTGGCTTTGTGAATGCTCCCCTAACTGCTTCTGAGCTGAGAGGATTCAAGAAGCCGGGGCAGGGCTTGCAGCTCCCCTGGGAGCTGGAAAAGGGAATAACTGCAGAAGGTTCATAGGAGCACTGTACCATGAGGATGCCATGAGGATTTTGTTGGCAAATTGCCTCTGTCAATTTCCCCCCACAGCCATGTCTTGGCAGTCCTCCTTCTGCTCCTGCTCTGGCCACAAAGGCTGCAAGGTGATGAGGTTATTTCTCCTTTCACTGGGCCTCAGTTTTTCAGAGCTGATCAGTATCAGATGGAATGAACAGGAGACTGCTTTGAGCTGCTGATGATAAAACACAGGCACATCTTCTCCTGAAGTTAATGAATGAATTAGGCTTCACTGTGGTACAGCCAATTGGGATTTAGATGTGATGATCTTTTTCCCAAATTTCTCATGTAAGTATTGCATTATTCAAAATGATTATTTGTCCAAAGTTCTCTTGTACACATTGCATTACTTGAACGTTCTTAAGGCGTTCATTCCTCTTCTTTTTTGTTTTTTAAGAATGAAATGCATGTCTTTTGTTATGAGTATGATGAAACATCATAGCAAAATAATACATGCAGTGGACAAGAAACTTACAGCAATTAGGAATAATTTGGATACAACAATCAGGAATATTTCAAGTAGCAGACAAAGCTAACAACATAGGTGGAATTAGGTAAATAGCAATCTCTGCAATAACGTGCCAACATCCCAGAGTCTGCAAACAGCTGACAAACCTCGATTCAGTGGAGACTTGGATCATTATTTCCAGATAATAATGCCCAAACTCCCTTTCAAAAATAGTTCAACTGTCATGTCTAGAGGGTCAAATTGCCAAGTCAAAGCAACTCAAATCTAGCTTTGATGCAGAAAACATCTGGGTCTGTTGGCAAATTCCCATCCAGGTGGAGCTAAGGTCTGGCCACCACCCAAGCTCTAAGTGGGAGAGAATTCCTTAAACGTAATTTAAAACAAGGATCTTGGGAATAGCACTTAGGAGTAAAGGTCTAGGGGTGACAGACTAATGAACCATCCAAGAGCTGTCTCCTCCAACATTTCCTCAGCATAGAGATGCTTTAAACCCAGCAAACTGTTGGAGTGGTTCTGTAATAATAATTGGGGCTGCATCTGATTACTGAGAGTAGATGTCACAATACCATCAGTTTAGAGGAGGCTTCTGACAAAGCTGAGATCTCATTTCTTGGAACTCGGAAAATACTTAAAAATGATGAGACAGCACTGGATCAAAGCATAGAGCCACAGTGTGAAGCCCAGCTAGAGGGGTAGTCTGGTCTGAGAGATACATTGGCAGCTAGAGAACAAAAGGAGGATCCTGAAATGACAAGTGTCTTGTAGATAATTACACCAAAAGGTGGTAAGGCATATGAAAAGCTAGCTATAAAAACAGTAATACAAACATTTATGTATTTATGACAGAATAAATGCATCAAAAGAAAACACTGAACAGCTCACTAGTAAAATTGATGATACCTCTGATTAAATAACACTCAAACCTGATAGAAATTTATTTGGACAGTGCTAGAGCTTAAAAAGAGGAACTTAAACTCAGCCCTAAAAGGAATTCAAATTAATAAACATAATTTCATTATCACCTTGGTAGTACAAAAAGCGCACTCGAGAGAACTCAAATTTAATTCCTATTTAATACCAAACATAACTGGATGCATAAAAACTGGAATAGAACATTGTTCAAACTTAGTAATACTGAAACTTAACAGAAATAAAATCTACCAAAATTAACCAAATAAAACTTTGGCTTATTTAATTTAACAGAAGGTAACTGAACATCAAAATATTGGGCTTTAATTTAACAGAATTAAAATGAACATCCTTAAAAGTTATAGATATGACATGATGTAATTTTGTCCAAAGTTATTAACACAAAAAGACTACTTGAAGGTGAAAAAGCCTGAAGTGAAATAACCACATGATGGTGTACTGGAGGGATTCAAGTTGTAACAAGCATATTAGAATTATAAGTACATCAGTTATGAGAAAAACCCATGGTAACTGCAAATTCCATGGAAAGAGAAATTCAGTAAGACTTTTTAAAGTGCAGGTTTACTGGAAAATAAACATAATAACATGCAATTTAGCATATTGCTGAACAGCCCAACAGCTTTTTGTGACTGCATCTGGCATCATTTTATATGGCAAATTTGTTAGCATTCTTGTTAAAGAAATCAGACCATGTTAAAATTTGATAGGTAATAAGGCATTGCATTTACTGCTTTTCAGTATAGTTGATAGTTATCCATAGGGATAGTTACAGGCTTTGTTAATTGCTGGTATGTCTTTTTGGTATGTGTTTTGTGTCCGGTCAATTTCTGGCCAATTGTTTTCCAGATGTCTAAAGTAAAATTTGACACAGGATGTGGCCTTGGAGGACCCCGACAGGTCCAATTCTTCGGATTCCTCTAGAGCATTGGGCAGCATTTTTGTCCACCTGTCCAAAGTATCTGCCAGGCTGGGTCTCTTACCTGTGGTGCTGAGGAGCTCTGAGTTATAGACGGGTCAGACGTCTGCTACAAAGGTGTCACGGTTTGACGCTGACACAATGCCAGTGCCCCCATGAAAATACATTCTCCCTGGTGTCTGCTGTGAGATGTGACCAGGAATAGGGCAAAGCAGGCTCCAGCTTAGGAATAAAAGGGGGAAAAAAAAAAACTTTATTAACTTAGAATATATAAAAGAAACACACAGAACTCAGGATGAAAACCTTCCAAACATTCCTCCTCCCCTGACCAAATTCCCAATACATCACAGTAAGCAACACCTTGGACTCTCAATTCAGTTACCACCCCTCAGATCGCCAACTCTCAGTCCATCACCACCCTTTAGATAATCAATTCTCAGTTCATCAAGAGGAGAGGAGTCCCTCTTGTGCCATAGGCTTCCCCTGGAAACACAGCTGAAACCTCTTGTGTTTCCATGTCACATGTAGCACCACCCGGAGATCATTTGCCATGGTGACATCTTCTTTCCATGCCCAGTGCTCTCACCACTGCACATGGACCAGAGCTGCTTCTAGGACTCCCCTTTTAAGGATGCTTTGCCCAGTTCCAGAAAAAGCACAGTCTCTCACTTTGGGACACCTGTCCCCCCCAAATTCACCCCCTGGGGCTGAGGGGTCTTGAAAACAGAGATCTCTTCCCTGAAGACGGAGGGCACCACCACCCTCCTCACCCGTTGCCTCTGTTCACACACTCCTTCACATAACACCACCATACTCTCTTGGCTCCCAGGCATTGCCCCCCCTTAATGCAGTCTCTGTGTCACAAGAAAGATGGTTCTGTCCATGGCTATACAAGAGAAGTCCAGCCAAAGGCCATTCCATCATCTCCTCCCACCTAGGATCCTTCTGAACTCTCCTGATATCTTTCACTTGCACAGACTTTCATCACACTTGTCCATTTCCTTCTATTTCATCTCAATCTCTTTTGTCATTCAGATCCAGAAGGATCAGTATTTGTAAGGTTTCATCATCCAAGAAAAGAGTTCAAATCTCAGGCTCTGCCTGTCCAGGACTCCCACGCTGGCCCTGCCGGGCACCTGCTCGCCGCACCGTTGCTGCACGCCCCCCTTCTCCTTCAGCCGTGCTGCCAGCAGATGATATCAAATTTCAAGGTGGCACAAGCACAGGCACAGGCTCGCTCTTTCTCTGTCTGGGGGGCGAGGGGGCTGCCTGCTGCCTCTCAGTGCTCCTCCACCCTTCCATCCTGCAGGAGCCTTCACCTCCCCTCTCTGTCCAAGGCCCCGGCCTACCTCACCGGGCCCCATGGCTTCCCCTTCCCCACCCAGCCTGCTGGGCAGGGGAGCTCTGACCTCTTTCACCCACCGGAACCAAAAGAAAGTTTTCTTGGCAGTTCTCTGCTTTGAACCCCCTGTGTTCTCAGAGGCGTATCCATGCCCTCAGTGGCCACACCACGTGCCAATATTCAAATCTAAGCTCCTATTAGTTTGACCACAGCATCCCAAAACCTCACTTCCTTTTCAAACCAGGACACCAGGATAAACAACCCCAGTTCCCTCAGTTGCTACTCACAGGACTTGTGTTCCACACCCCTCACCAGCCTTGTTGCCCTTCTCTGGACACAATCCAGCCCCTCCATGTCCTTCCTAAATTGGGGGCCTAGAACTGGACACAGCACTCCAGGTGCTGCCCCAGCAGTGCTGAGCACAGGGAAAGAATCCCTGTCCTGCACCTGCTGGCCACACCATTCCTGATCCATAGAAGTCCCAGAGCTTGGACGAGGGAAATGGTAGGGAGGGGTTAGGCATAAAGTGTGATGATTCATTGTCAGGCATGAAGGGTTTTGATTTTCATGTCTATTCAGACTCCTTTAGGAGGTTCTGGAGGTCAATATCAATTGGACATTGCTGGTATCAGTCTATAAACTAGAAAAGAATACAGGACAAGACAATTCTCTCTGTATTGTTTTCCATAGTGTATTTTGCAGTGTCAAAATGGTCTCCTTGGTTCCACAAGGTCCTGCAGAGCCCCTTGGTTCAATGAGGCTTTGAAATGTCACAGTGGGCTCCAGTATTCCATGAGGCCCTGCAATGTCACAATGAACCTTTTGTTCCTTGAGCCCCACATTGTTCCATCAGTCCTTAGTTCCATGGAGCCCTGTAGTGTCACAATTTTCTCCTTGGTTCCATGGTGCCACACAGTGCCACAATTGCCCTTTGACCCTACAGGGTCGCGTAGTGTCACAAGGGACTCCTTGGTTCCATGAGGCCTTGTAGTGTCCCAATGGACTCCTTGGTTCCATGAGGCCCTGGAGCATAGCAATGGTCTCCTTGGTTCCATGGTGTCAGAATGGCCCCTTTGTTCCATGGAACCCCACAGTGCCACTGTGTTCCCCTTGGTTCCATGAGGCCCTGCCATGCATGCTACATGTAGCATGCTACAATGGCCCCTTGGTTCCAATGGGGTCTGAAGGCTCATAATGGTCTCCGTAGTTCCATGAGGACCTGCAATATCCCAATGGACCCTTGGTTCCAATGGGTTCTGAAAGCTCATAGTGGCCTCTGTGGTTCCATGAGGCCCTGCAATATCCCAACAGACCCTTGGTTTCAAAGGCCCTGCAGTGTCACAAGGCTTCCTTAGTTCAATGAGTCCCTGCAGTGTCGTAGGGGCCCCTTGATTCCATGAGGCAAAGCAGAATCAGAATGGCCCCTTGGTTCCACGAAGCCCCTTGGTTCCAAGGAGTACCACGGTGTCACCATGGTCCCATTGGTTCCATAGGGCCCCATAGTGTAACAATGGACCTTTGATTCCACGAGGTTCCTCAGTGTCTCAATGGCCCCTTGGCTCCATGTGGCCCCACTGTGTCACAGTGGCAGGTGGTTCCATGAGGCCCCACAGTGTCAGAATGGTCTCCTTAGTTCTGTGAAACCCTACAGAGCCACAATGGACCCTTGGCTCCAAGAGCTTCTGCACCGTCAACAATGGTCTGAGTTCCACAGTGTCACCTTGGATCCTTTGTTCCATGAGGTTCTATAGCATAACATGACCATTTGATTCCAGACGGTTCTGCAGTGTCACAATGGACCATTGGTTCCATGCACCCCCAAACTCTCACAATGACCCCATGGCTCCATGAGCTTCCATACTGTCAGCAATGGGCTCTTGGGTTCCACGAGACCTTGCTCTGATACAATGGACTTTTGGTTCCATGGAGTTCCACTGCATCACAATGGACCCTTTGTTCCATGGGGTACCAAGTGTCACAGCTGGATCCTTTGTTCTGTGAGCCTCTGCTGCCACCAAATGTCCAAAATATCAGAGTAAGACTCCTTAACACTAATTTGGTGTTTAGGAGAGCATCATTTATTGAGGCTGGTGGTCCAGCAGGTGATAACTCCTCACAATGGACATGAGATTCTACAAGTGTTATCACTTATATACAGTCACTATGTGTATATTAAAATTTACCCATTTCCATAAACCCCACCCCAAGTTCCCAGATTCAGTCCTTGCTTTTTCCATCACTGCATTCTTGAGCCAGATGTCTTCATCTTCTCTTCCAACCATCCTCGCTGGGAAAGCAGCCCCTGAATGCCTTGTTCCTGTGCTAAAAGCTCACAGGCACAGTAAAAATTAATTAACCCTTTTGATAATAAGCCCAAGGCTTTGTGTGGGAAGGCAGAGGCAGGCAGGAGGCAGAGCTGTCAGCAATGGAAGGGGCCAGCCAGGTGGGGCAGCCGGGGGATGCCGACAGCCTGCAGGGACAGAGGAGCAGGGCAGGGACACCGTGGGACAGCCTGGGCTGCACAGGGCACAGGGATGGGCAGCAGCTGCAAGACAGCCCTGCCAGAGCCAACATGGGCAGCACATTGGCCATGGCTGCTGGCCCTGGGCCTGAGGCAGGAGCAGGAGACAAGTGACCCTTGCAGGCCTGGAGCCTCATTGCCTCCTTGTCCCTGCTCAGCAGCCTGGCAGGGGCCGCCCCATGCTCCTGCCCTTGCCATTGCACATCCCCACATGCCAGTGCCCATCCCGGGAAGAGCCCTGAGCAAGGAGGGAGGGACAGGATCTGCCTGGCCAGGGGCTGGGGCTTAGGCCTTGGCCCTTTGCATTCCTGAAACACATCCAGGTGTGCTCAGCACCAGAGACACCTTTGCCTTGTTTGTCCCCAGCTGTCATCACTGCCTGCAGGGTTCTGCTCTGGCTGGAACCTGGGGACACTTTCTCACTTGTGTCCCTGACAGGGATCTCTTCAAAGTACAAGAAACTTCAGTGTTTCAATAGAACTGAGTTCTTGAGGGTTCTGTGACATCACAGAGCTGGCTGTGATGTCACAGAGTAGGGTGCGAGGCCATAGAGCAGAGTCTGCCATCATAGAGGGTGGCTCTGTGGCATCAGAGAGTGGGTTGTGACATCACCTGGTGGCTGTGTAACATCATGGAGCAGGCTGTGACATCACAGAACAGATTGTGCCATTACAGGATGACTTTGTGACATCAGTCTTCTGTGACGTCACAGCACTGCTGTATGACATCACAAGGTGACATAGAGATGGCTTTGTGACATCACAGGGGCTGTGTGACATCACGGGGATGTGTGGCATCACAAGGGCAGTGTGACATCACAAGGGCAGTGTGACATCACAGGGGCTGTGTGACATCACAGGGGCAGTGTGACATCACGGGGGCTGTGTGAGGTCCCTGGGGAGGTAACTCTGCCCCGGCCCCCCTCACAGTTCCCCCCAGAGCAGTCCAACCCTGCTCGTGCACAGCAGGGTCCCCTGTCCCCCCGGGTTCCCCCGCCCCCGGCCCCCCAGCCTCCCCCAGAGGATGTTCCATGAGATCGACCCCAGAGCCTGACACAGGGATGAAGGGCCGGGGCCCTGGGGGTGGCACAGGGGAACAGGGACCCCCCTGCAGCGTCCCAGTGTCCCCCAGGGCCAGAGCCTGGGCCAGGGCTCCTTCACCCTGTTACGAACGAGGGCTTGAGAGCGCTGAAAAAATCCCCAGCAAGGGATCAGCAAAAACCAGATTTAATATTAAGGGACAGCAGCACAAAATTCCTTGGAAAGAGTCACTCTGCTCCTGACTGGACACTTCAGGCACACCAAGGAAACAAAGCAACAACAAAACCAAACCAAATCCAGGCAATCAAACCAGAAATTAACCCAGAACTGTCCCTGTGTGTGTGTGAGACACAAGGACAGCGAGGGCAAGGATAAAAGGAATATGGCCTAAAAGCTTAACAGAGCTCAAACTTAACAGGACTTAACTTATACCTTAACCTTAACTGATACTTTCAACTTCACAAAAGAGCAGAGTGTAACAGCATTTAATCTAACTTAAAGCTATGGCTTTGCAATTTAAAAGAGGAATAACACTTTACAATATTTTGCTTAGCTTATAACTTACACGAAAGGTAGCAACTTAGCAAAAGAACAACTTAGCAAAAGAACAACTCTTAGCAGCAATTAACTTCACTTAGACTTTGTGATTTAACCTTCCCTACAGGCCTGACTGTATCAGCTATCCAAGGCACTCAAGCCCCTCAGAGAGCAGCATTTCTGCCACATTTCTGTGGAGAGTCTGGTTCATGCATGGCTAAAAGAAAGAGGCCATGAAGGCATACAGTTGAGGGAAAAGTAAATGGTAGTGTGAAGCAATTCCCAGGCTTGATTCTATAAATAATTAGGCTCTCTCAAGCACCACTTTATAAACAATAAGATTCTCAGACAGTCTTCTCATAACAGTCCTTGGCTGCTCTGGGAACAGATATGGAGGTTTTGCGAACTTTTCATATCACAGTGAGAACGCTGTCCTGTTTTCAATAAACAAATCATAGGTATTGGAAAACAACAGAAGGAGTTAGAGTTTTCTCTGTTAACCTATCGTGAGCTTAGATTTTGCAATATGCATGAGGTTAATTAACACTGTTATATAAAGTGGCTGATTTAATCAATAAATCAAAGTCAATGCTGATCAACTACAAGGAGGGTTGGCTTCCTTCGCTTTCAACACATTTCCCCAGCACAGGCACTCCTGTGCACAGACACAAAGAGTCAGTGCAAGGCACCTGTGAGCAATTCCCCTGAGGGCAGGAAATGCTCCCTGTGGATCTTTGGTATCTCCCCAGCAGGCAAAGGGTTGAGCCTGGAGGAGTGGGGGGATCGGCCCAGGCTCCGTCGTTGTTCAGGATCTCCGAGTGCAGCAAACGGGAGAGTTCCCGGCTGGGAGAGGCCCCACTCAGAGGGAGTCACTGGCCCAGGAGAGCTCCAAGGGCTCCTTTTGGAGTGCTGTTTGCAGGGCCCCAAGAGAGGGGCTTCAGTCCCAGCAATGGTTCATCCTGGCTGCACTTGGCATCAGCAGCTTTCTTTGGCAGTGTGAGAACAGGGATGTTGTGCCACTGAGGGAACAAAAACTTTTCCCAGGGCTGCTCCTACAGAAAGCAGGAGCTGGTTGGGCAGCAGCAGTGCCTGAAGCAGACAGTGTTTGTGATGAGCTGCAGAGGAGCTGAGCCCAGGGGCTGCTGGCCAAGGCCGAGGCCCAAGGAGCATTTCTCAGCTGGCAGGGAGGCCTGAGAAGGGGAGGGGGGAATGCAGCAGCACAGGGCCCAAGGAACCAAGGGACCATTGTGACACTGTGGGGCCCTGTGAGACCAAGGGACCATTGTGACACTGTGGAGCCCTGTGAGACCAAGGGACCATTGTGACACTGTGGAGCCTGTGAGACCAAGGGACCATTGTGACACTGTGGGGCCCTGTGACACCAAGGGACCATTGTGACACTGTGGGGCCTCATGGAATCATGGAGAGCACTGTGACATCGCTGGACCTCACAGAGCCAAGGGGACTGTACTGACACTGTGTGGCTCCATGGAATGTAGGGATCATTGTGATACGGAAAGACCCCATCAAACCAAGGGTCCATTGTGACACCACGGGGCCTCATGGAACTGTGGAAACCATTGTGACACTTCGGGGTGTCATGGAACCAAGTGGCCATTGTAACACTGTGAGACCCCATGGATCCAAAGCTCCATTGTGATGTTGCAAGGCCTCATGGAACCATGGAGACACCATTAAGAGACTTCATAGCCTCATCGAACCAAGGGGCCATTGTGACACTGAGGGTACTCATGGAATCACGGAGACCATTGTGCCCTGGAACCCCAGCCCTGCCCTGCCCTGGAACCCCAATCCCCCCACAGCCTCTATCCCAGCCCAGCAGTGTCTGCCAGTCCCTGGCACAGCACAGGCAATGCTCCACAGCCACCTCTGCAGCCCCCAGCCCAGCTCCTGAGGGACCAAATGAGCCCAAATCCCACCTGGGGGAAGGGCCCAGGAAGACCAAGGAGTGTTGAAGGCTGAGCACAAGGCAAGCACACACCTTGACCCAACCTCCTCTTGGAATTCCTATCTGAACACTCCTGGAATCCAGGAGTCGGTTGCTCTGTGTGTGCTTCTCTAAATCACATTCTTCTCTCTTCCTGTAATTCTCCTTCAATTTCTGTCCTCTTGCAAATTTTGATTAACTTTAAATAAGCTAAGAGATTTTGAAGTTGAATGGGACAAGTTAATGCTTTGAGAAGTGTTTTTTTGTTGATTGAATGTCCTATTAAACCATTTCCCAGAGTTTCTCTGATTTTCTCAAGTTCCCAGTAAAGGCTGTTTTGTTGTTTTGAGCTCCTGAGAATCTCCTGTTGGTATTTCTCCAGCGCATCCAACACAAACAACTGTAACTGCTTTTAAATGTCTCATTGAGAGAATTGTTTGGGGAATGTGGGTCAGGGCTTGTGTGTCCTGCTTGGCACACCCCAGGCAGGGCTTTCCCAGCCACATTCCACACTCCATTTCCCAGCTGGAGCCGCTGGTGCCTCTGAGTTGTGCTGCCCCAGCCCCAGGGACGCTCTCCTTGTCTGCCCATTCCCCCACGGTCTCTGGGCAGGGATGGCCTCAGTGGGGGCTGCTGACATCCTCAGCAACTTGGAGGCTGCTGCTGAATTTTCCTGCTCCAGAGGCTTGTTCAGCCTTCAGCTGTTCAGTGCAGGAATTCGGTGTCCCAGGGCTCATTAACATTCAGAACACCTAAACAAGCCAAGCCTCTGGGAATAATTATATTTCAGTTTCCTAGTAATTTGTAGTTAAATAAAACTCAGTAGTGTATTCAAAGTGAATACATGGTATTTAAAAAGACAGTGAGAAAACATTGTTTAGGTCCTGTTTCGATTTGTTTTCCTGGTAATTCATTGATATGTGCAATGTCCAATTGTCACTGAATCCAAGTACCTCCTCATGCAGATGGAATAAACATGAAAAGCAAGACCCTTTATGGCTGACAATCAATCAGACTCTGCCTCTACCCTCACCCCACCATTTCCCCCATCCAAGCCCTGGCACACCTGCTCCTTGTCCCCCATCCAGCCTTGTGCAAATCTGAGCTCCCTCCAGCCCAGGCTGCACCTGCAGCTTTCAGCTTCTTGGCTCCAGCTCCCACCTGCTTTCCTTGGAGAAGGAGCTGCCTGAGACACAGAGGGATGTTTATTTCTTGTCAGCCAACAAAGCCAAGGGAAGGCACAGCTCCATCAAATGCAAAAGTCATTACTCTGTGGGATATTAAATCCACTTTCCACAACAGACGGTCTCAGAGCAATGGAAAACACCTTCTGTGCCCAGCACAGATCCCAAGGTCCCCCCAAACCCTC